>NW_014650651.1:197099-234033 GCF_001447265.1 Sturnus vulgaris
CGTGCTGTTTCAGCCATCAGTGAGGTAAATGTGGACTTTCCCAGCTAAACCCCTCGATGTTGTAAAAATATTGTGACTCATTTATTCTGAAGTTTCCTCTGCCTTTGTAACTCACAAATGAAACATTAGGAGTGAATACACGAATGAGCTGAGGTGCTGAATATTTTCATACAGGGAAAAATGTCGTTTTCAGTTTCCCTTCCAAGCTTTGTCAACACTCGATGGATTTTGCTCAGCAGCCACAGCAAATGGAACATTTCAGCCTTTGCAGAGAGGCAGAAAGAGCCAAAGCACGGCAATAAATCCCATCCTGCCATTAAACCACTGAATACTCAGAAAATGAATGAGCTTTTTGATTTTTCTCTATTAAAAAAAACCAAAAACAACAAAAAGCAACTCCAATAAACCAAATAAAGCCAAGCAAACCCAAATTCACAGAATATCCAGGTCAGGGTTCAGGGGTGAAAAGACTCTGCTGTTCCCACCCTTGGTGAAATTTTTTTTTTTTTTGTTATATTGCTAAATATGTGCATCTTTTCAAAATTCTGTCATAGATTTTAACACCTCTCCAAAAAAATCTCAGGACTCAGGAAGCAAAAATTCTGCTTTTTGTGAAAATCAGCCCCTTAGGAGATATTAGAAAATGGCACCACTGAAATTCTTTACTCACCTAACAACAATATCCAATGAAACACCTGAAGTTTGAAAATCAGGATTCCTGACCCCAGAGCTCAGCTCATCTCTGCTGTCACATTCAATCTCTGCTCAGTCTGGGGCAAAAGGTTCCACGGGGGAGAGGGGAAATAGGAAAAGTTTTGTATTTTATTTGGTTTATTTTTGCTGTTATTGTGGCAGTATTTGATTAAAACAGAGAATTCCTGGCATCAAGAAGAAACCACAGCTCGTTTCTCTGAGGCTCCACGGAGACATCAATCAGAATTTTTTTTTGGTTTGTGCATTTTAACCCAACAAATTCCATCCTGCAACCCTCCAGGAGCTCCAAGAGCCAGGGGCTGCTTTGAGAGATGAAGGCACCAAATCCCAATTTTACATTTCCACCATTTGGGCACGGTTAAAAATGGGGTGGGATAAAAGCCTGCCCTGCTCCTGGGTGTGAGCTGAGCTCTGCAGGGATCACTGGCTGTGGTTTGAATTCTTTGAGGGTTCTGTGCCACCCCTCAAACCGAGGCACAAAGCTCCTCCTTGTCAGGTTAAAAATTAAAATTAGCCCCAAAAAAAACTTCAGAGTCCTGGTCCCCATCCTCTCTGTGAGCAACAGAGATTTCTGCTTGTTGTCCTGCCTTTGCTGCTTTGGGAGGAAATCTAAAAGAATTCTCTAAGATTTGGGAAAAGCCAGAGCCAAGCATGGCTGGACCCTAGGGATCAGTTCAGGAGGAAGTTAATTTATTAATTAAACTTTGTTTCAAAGCTCTACCATCCTCCTATGTGGAATTCCTCCCCAGCATCAGCTCCCAAATAAGAGACTTTGGCTCTTGCCTGGATTTTGAGATGTAGAACAGTGAATTAAACCTCCAATAAAATCAACACAGCTCCCAGGAGCACACAAAATAATCCAATTTCAGAGCTTTTGCACAAACATTCACCCTGTTAACAGAAGAGAACCCTGCAGGTGATTAACTCAGCCAGGCAGGACACAACGTGTTTTATGAGCATTTTTCTGCCTGGGCCCTGTTTTATGGGGACCATTCCTTTTTTTTTTTTTTTCTGACCTTTTGGATGTGGCTCCAGGCAGGAGCTCACCCAAAAATCCACCACTCATCCTGCAGGAAAAGTTGGATTTGCAAAGTTGGAATCCCTCAGGAGCAAATTAACAACTGTCTGAGAGAAGTGGGTGAAAATCTGAAATATCTCTGTGCTACTTCACTGCCAGGTCTGAGGTGCCAAGATTTTACTTTTTTTTTTTTTTTTTCCCTCCCCCCACTTCCAACTGTTCTGGTTTATTTTCAAATTTTTGACATTTAACATTTATCTTCAAGAAGCAGCACCTGCAATCGAGTGGGTGAGAGTATTTCTGTAATTAATTTTTTTAAAAAGGCAAATCCAGGGACTTCAGCTGCAGGGAAGGACTTGCAAACACGAGCTTGAGTGTGTTTGAGATTTTAGAATAAAATACAAATATGAAAAACATTGAGGTTTATTTAATCCTGCTAGTCTCAAGCCTATCACTGAGGATCAGATGGGGGATTTTTAAATATTTAAGATCATGATATGCATGATCCTAAAAAACAAAAAGCACATGGATTCTTGTCATTAACATCCACAGGCTCTCCCTGGCTATTTCAGCTGGAATAATATCATTATCCTGGCATCCAAACAAAAAAATATCACCAGCAAAAAATACCCCAAAATAAACCCAAAAACCCCAATTTTTAGTTCATAGAAACCCAGCTTCCAACAGATAATTCATCAATTCATCCTCTGAGTTAAGCAAATCCCCGAGGATGCCTCTTTTTAAACGGAATTATTTCTATAAAATTCAATATAAATTCTTATTTATTTACACTGAGATTTCTGTCTAAATCAAATATCCACAGGTCAAACACAGCAATAGGGAGCTCAGAGCTGTGAATCCAAAACCAGAGGGGATTTTACAGACAAGGAAAAACCTCCCTGTGTCCTGTGCCAGGCAGAGCTACAGAAACTCTGCTGGCACCGAGCACCAGCTCTCAGCAGGGAGGGTGAACTGAAATCCTGCTGGTCCTCAGCTCTTCCCAAGCATGGAAAACATCCCATGGAAAATAAACATAAATCCATGGAAAACAAACATACATCCATGGAAAACATCCCATGGAAAAGAAACATGAATCCATGGAAAACAAACATACATCCATGGAAAACATCCCATGGAAAACAAACAAACATCCCATGGAAAACAAACATACATCCATGGAAAACAAACATACATCCATGGAAAACATCCAAACATCCCATGGAAAACACACAAACATGCCATGGAAAACATCCCATGGAAAACATCCCATGGAAAACAGACAAACATCCATGGAAAACATCCCATGGAAAATAAACATAAATCCATGGAAAACAAACAAACATCCATGGAAAACACCCCATGGAAAATAAACATACATCCATGGAAATCAAACATAAATCCATGGAAAACAAACATAAATCCATGGAAAACACCCCATGGAAAACAAACATATATCCATGGAAAACATGCAAACATGCCATGGAAAACAAACATAAATCCATGGAAAAGAAACATACATCCCATGGAAAACATCCCATGGAAAACACGCAAATATCCCATGAAAAACACACAAACATGCCATGGAAAACATCCAAACATGCCGTGGAAAACAAACAAACATCCATGGAAAACACACAAACATGCATCCCATGGAAAATATGCAAACATGCCATGGAAAACAAAGATAAATCCATGGAAAACAAACATACATCCATGGAAAACAAACATACATCCATGGAAAACATCCCCATAGAAAACATCCAAACATGCCATGGAAAACAAACATACATCCATGGAAAACATGCCCATGGAAAACAGACAAACATCCCCGTGGAAAACATCCAAACATCCCATGGAAAACAAACATCCCCATGGAAAACAAACATCCAAGGCATGGCAAACACGATTCCATCATTCCTGCCACAGGACAGTGACCAAGGGAGGAGCATCCCCCTTTCCCCAAAGCACAGCAGGGCCTGACAGGAATGCAAAGGAGCCCCAGATAATCAGAGATTTAGAAATTAAAACTTTTGACTCTAAAATTCAGTACAGCATTCCCACCACGATCAACAAGAGTTCTCATCTGCAAACCATTGGAAAGAAACTTAATTGATCTTTTCATCAGTGTTATAACATCCATGATACACCTGAAAACTCAGAATTATCTGTGGGGGACACACAGTAATTCAAGAGGAAGCTCAAATAATGAGAACTACATCTGCTAAATAATATCTTAAATTATATTTGATCCCTTTTTAAGGAAAAAAAAAAAAAAACATTAAAAATTTGAGGTATGCACGTGGAGCAGAGACATTTTCCTGCCCCAGATAGAAAAGGAGCAGTGGCTGCAGGTGAGAGGTGTGAGCAGGGCTGGGATGCAGCAGTTTGATCCTATCAGGGTCACTGCTCTGGTTGTTATTGAGCAAACCTCCCTGTGGCAAAGAAAAAAAAAGGTTTAAAACCCTCAGAAAGCTCTGAAAGCAAATTTCGGGGTGGAGAAATGCAGGAAAGTTAAAGATGCAAGGTCAAAGAAAGTGTAAAACTCTCAGGGAATTGTGTGGAAGCAAATCTCAGGATGCAGAAATGTTAAAGAGGCAAGGTGAAGAAATAACAATGATGCTGTGTAAAGAAATAATAATGATCCTTTATAAAGAAATAATAATGTGTTATATCCAGCTAGGCCTTAGAAAGTATGTTAAGCAAGCTGGGAGAAATATGTAAACTTAATAATGAAGCTTTACCCATTGTTTTAAACTATCACAAATAAACATTGTTAGAAGCATGATGTTCATGTAAATTTATTAATTGGCTTTAGCAAACTCTTGTCAACTTTTAACTTTATCCTATTGGCTAATTTAAAGATTTTAAAAGTCCATGTAATGAAGAGAACTTTGCTGTTTTAGCAGCTGAAGCTGCTTCCATCTCCCCTGCTTGGCTTTGTAAAATAAGACTGATAAAGAGAATAAAATAAAAGTTCCATACAGCTGCTCCAGCAGTCCTGTCCTATTATTTGTGCATATATATGTACATATAAGAAAATAAAATTACACTTCCAACACCTTTTCTCCCCGGGGAGGGCAAACCCAGCAGCCAGGGCAGCTCCCAGCCCTGCAGGATTCCTGGGATGAGGATTCCTGCCCAGCTCAGCCCACGTGCAGGGAGCTCACAGCCATTAAAAATCAAATTTGAGCAGAAAACCCTCGGCCTCAAAAGCTTTCCATGCCCACCAACACCTGCTCAAATGCTGGAGCTCATCTTGGAAGTCTTTTCCAGCTTTGATTCAACAGATCAAAAAAAACCCTGAAATCCTCTCTGCCCACAAGTTCCCCATTCACTGAGGACTCAGTTTATTTTTTTTTTCAAGGCAGAAAGAAATTTTGCACCCTCAGAACAGGGACTGAGCCTTGTTTTCCGTGTCTGTCTTTAAAATTCTGCAAGGAATTTGATGGTCAGGACTGACCATCCCTGAAAATGGAAGCTCCCACCCCTGCAGTAGAAAATCACAGGAAAAAACTGCTTTTAAATCTTCGAATTGGGGTAGGTTTGGATCATGACTGATGGAACAGCTCCCTCAGTGAGTTCTGCTGACTTAATCATTTCCTTTCTCGTTATGGAGAGGAAATGCAAATGAAAATGTGGTTCCATATAGTAGCAGTTTCTCTCTGAAGATTATTTCCATGAATGCAGAGTCATGAAAAGCTGTCACCCCCTCAGGTGACATCTGCCAGCACCAGGACACCATGACCTGATGGGGAGAGAAGATACCAGACACAGATTTTTTATTATTTCTACATCAAAAGTAGGGGATCTGGGGAAAAACAAATCAGAAAAAAAACCCCAAACCAATCAATAAAATATTTGAGTGTTCTTCTCCCCTGCTTCTGCCCCTTTCAGGGTTGGAGAACAGGATTTGTGAATTACCCAGAGACTGAACAACAGCCACAAATCTGAAATTCCCTCTCCAAAAAATTTCATTCAGCACAAAATCCAGAGCATCCACCACTCACTGCAGCTCATGCTGGAAAAAACCTTTCGGTGCTTCTTAGGCATAAACCCCACCTAAAACTTGAGCTGTAGAACTTAAGCCAGGCCTAAATGGGGGTGGGAAGGGATGGAAATGATCTCTGTGCTCTGGGGGTCACTGCTCTCCAGGTGGGCAGGTCCCTTGGGGCTTTGCACAGGTGGAGAATTTGTCCCAGGTATTTTCTCCTCCTCCAGCTCTGATTTTTTTTTTTTTTTTTTTTGTCCTGGAATTGCAGGAATGATAACAAAGAACCTGCATATTTAATCTGGCAATTGGCATTTCTCTCACTGGGTAAATATTTAATTCTTTCCCTATGATTTTTTTTTTTTTTTTTAGCCAAGATCCCCCTTGTGTGAGCTGTGTTTTCCATTAGCCTCTTAACCCTGGATAAAGAGGAGCAAATTCCAAGCAACACCTGTATTTTTGCATTTTTCTCATTTCCCTACCCAAACTCACCCTCAGCCACTTGCATATCCTAGAAAATTCATTTTTTGGGATGCAGCTTCCTGCAGGAATCCAGCTCTCATTCCATCAGTGATTCTTTAATTTTAACAGCTCAGTCTGTGGTTTGTAATGAGAGTTATGAACATTTTTTATGAGAATTAATTTTTTTTTTTTTTTTTTGGTGGGTATTTCCATACTCTGGCCCTAAAAAATCTCAGGGTTTGGGGAGTGTGCTCCCATTTCTCTGTGCCTCAGGTTTTTGCTGAAAAAAGGTAAAATCTCTGGTGTTAAAGAGTTAATCAGGGGCAGGAATTTTAGGGACAGCAGAAAGAATTGGTGCTGAATTTCCCCAGCAAGGAAGGATGAGATGCAGCTTTGTAGCCATGGAGAAATGAGGTCAGACTCCAGAAGACACAAAATTATTTATGCTAATGAAATATTAACTCCCAACAAAGGGAGGGGGGAGATGTTGGCATTTTCATGGGAACTGAGTGCTCGAGAAGAAGAAGAAGAAGAAGAATTAAAAAAAAAAAAATAAATCCAAACACGTGGCAAGAAACCAACCCAAACAATGCCCAGGTTGGACTGGTTTGGTCAGAGAGGCTGATCCTCAAAAGCTGACAGAGAAATCATTTCTTTGTTCATGCTTCAAGCAAATGAAAGCAAGAATAATCCCAAGGAAATCTCTCCTGTAGCAAACAAACACATTTCTATAAAATATATCTATTTAAGGGCAGCAATCTGCCTTTGGTGAGATGTTTCTCCTTAAATTTTATGCCTCAGCTCAATGAAACAAAAGCCTGGCTTTTAAAATTCTGTCCCGACAGAGTTGGGCACACACAACTCTTGGAGATTCATTGATCCCCCTACAAAGGAATTTAATTCCTCTGAATACATTTCTCAGCCTTGCTGATTAACAGGATGTACTTCCTGATTTTGAGGTAAATACCAGCTGTCACAATTACCAAAGAAAACCAAAAAGGCAATAAAATAACATTTAACAAATAAAATAGCTCAGCCAGCTCAGAAGTTTTGCAGGGTTGTTGTTTTGCAGAGTTCTGCTCTTACTCAGAGTTATTATGCAGAGACCAGCAAAGATCAAATTTATCAAATTTCACAATTAAGAGTTAATTTTGGGTATCATTAATTTGAATATCGACCATAAGAGCTGGGATTTTTTTTTTTCCCTGCATCCTCTCAGACCAGAATCCCATTACATTCCATTTCTACAAAAATTTTTTTTGGGGGGGTTGATTTGTGTTTTTCTTGAAATCAAATCTATTTGTCCATTCCAAGCGACTGCCTGAGGTAGAGGATAAAGAATAATAATATTTTTATTCCTTTTTCAGGCAAAGTGCAATAATTCCCCAAGCAATGACAACAACCCTGACCTTTCCCCATCCCTACAGGAGCAGATTTGGGGGAATTTTCACCTGCAGCACAAATCTCCAAATCCTTCTTTTCTGTGGCTTTTTTCCTGTCCCCATATCCAACCACACATAGAACAACGGGCATTTTTATGCCTCAAAAAAAAAAGATTTCTCCCCATTTTTCTGCAGCCATGGTGGGGCAGAATTAAGTGACCTCAGTGGGAGTCATTTCCCTGATGCTGAAGGAATTTGGATGGAGGCCACTGGCAGTGAAATAAAATCTGGGTGTATGGGAAAAGGGCTCTGAAACCTGACCCCAGATTAAACCCCATTGTTGGTTGTGACTTTCAGAGGAATAAAATGGATTTAGGGCCTTGCTTTTCTCCTCCCCACTTGTGTATGGCTTTAATTATTAACCCCAAATAAGCAAATTTTCATGCTGCCAACCTGCATTTAATACAGAGCAGTTGCAATTTGGCCCATCTGAATTCTGGT
Source organism: Sturnus vulgaris (assembly GCF_001447265.1). The sequence continues at coordinate 205,165 of NW_014650651.1, forward strand.
TTTATTCAGCTGCCCTGGATGAATATCAGGCTCCAGCCTCCCTGACATGCAGGTATTTAGGAACAATTTAGGAACATTGCTTACATGGATTTTTATTTTGGGATGAGAGGTTTGGCTGAAAACACAAAGTTTCTGGCAAATCCCATCACAAGTGAATATCACAGGTGGTTATATGTAATATTAAGAGATGAAATTAATGATAATTTAGAAAAAAACTCCAAAAATCATCAGGACTGAGTGTGCCCTCAAATCCCCTTCAAAGAAAAAAAGCAGCACCAAGGGACTGAATTATACAGAAATAAAACTGTGAATAATTGAGATATTTCCCTCACAGCCCACTGTGGAAGTCCTGCTCTAATCCAGGCACCTTGGAGCTTATCTGGAATAGAAATAATTTGCATTTTGCAAATTTTTTGCCGAATTTTGCATTTCTCTCTGGGCAGAGATGAGTGATCCAGTGGAGAATCACCCAATTTTTTGTTCCTGCCAGACCTGGCTCAGATTTTTCAGGCACCACATCTCCCTGGAGAGCAAACTCGAGAGCAGCTCCATCCCAAAGCTGCTGCACCCAGGAATTCCATGGAATATTTGACAAAAAAAAGTTGTCAGGGCCCCAGCTCAGCCTGCACAAGCTCCTGGTTCGTGTCAGCCCCGAAATTCCTGATTTAAATGCTTGCCTGAATCCCTGCCAGGCCAGGGAGAATTCTGTCCTGACCTGACATTCCCCACCAGCAGCTCTGAAACTGGGCAGAAAAATGAGAGAAAACGGATTAATAATCGCTGTTCAACCACCTCAACTCAACGAAGGGAGAGGATTCGCAAAAATAATTAATAATAATGTGGAAAATTCAGAGGTTTGGAGACCAAATTCCCCATTTTTGTCCACGTGCAAAAACTCTCTTGAAGCAAAGAAAAACTTTTGGAGGCTCTGAAGAGAAGAGCAGACCCCGGGAGCTGGAGGCTGCCAGGGGCAGGAATGAAAAGGTGAAAGATTTTTATTGTGCAAGACTTGGAAGGATTTGTGTTTGGCCTGGCTGCTGGCCACGTCATTGTATTTCAGCAACAAAGCAGATAAATGATCCTTAAAAACACCCAACTGTAAATGGAGAAACTCAAGCACCCAGACTCCAAAAAAAAAAAAAAAAAAAAAATGTTTTTGTGGCTCTGGCTCCTAAAACGTTAACCCTGAGCATCCTAAAGCTGAGCTTATCATCTGCTGGAGCAGCAAAACCTGGTTTTGGTGTGGAATTTGAATGAAATTCACACCCAGGGAGCTGCAGGGGACATTCACTGTCCCACCTGGCCCCTGGTGCGTTCTACAATATTCTCATTTAAGTCCCACCTTCTCTGTGAGTCTTTTGAGATGAAAAATGTCACCGGATTTTCTCAGTACCTAAAACCAGCCTCATTTTCTGTGCTGTCCCAGCTCCCAGCGGAGCTCTCAGAAACCAACACAAATGTTTGAGACATCAACTTTGCGTGGAGGGAAAAGCATTTTAAAAAAACTGCATTTCTGCCGTGTTCTGCACATTTTAAACCGCAGGGAAGTCCTCACACATCATCCTCATACATCAGATTTGTTTCAACATTAAATTTCCACTCCCTCTCCTCTATTTCCCTTTTTGCTGAGCTAGTTTGGAATCTGAATTTTTTTTTTTTGCTGCCGAGGGTTTCCTTTGATCCCCAGCACCATCTAGTGACACAACCTGGGATATAAAAACAACATTTTCTCTTCCTCCCCCTCGATTTTCTTGACCTGGTTTTGCTTTTCACTCGTCACTAATTAAAATTCAGTTTCTTTTTTTTTTTTTTTTTTACCAAAATATCGTACAACGTGTCTCAAAACCTAATTATTATAATTTCCCCCCGTGCTTTCTGCTCCAGTCTCCTTCAACCCAAATAACAGCACAGAAATTCCCCAAACACTTCAGGTAGCCTGAAAAAAATAAAAATAAAAAAAAAAAAAAATCAGCATTTCAGAAGGAATAGAAAGTGCTGAGCTTGGAAATCCCTTCACCCTGGAGCTGCAGTTGATGCTGGCAGTCCCCACTGAAGGTTATTTATGTGAAAGATGAACCATCAGTGCCTTTCAGAGTTTGCAAATATAAGATTGACATTTATTTCAGATCTCTTCAGTGCACACACAAACGGATGTGGCCGATTCCTCTGCACCAATGCCTGCTTTTCATCTCTAAAGCAAAATCCCCAGAAGCCCCATGGATTTAATTCCCATTTTTTTGTGTCTGCCTCCGTGCAGCCTGAGGAAAATAACCATTGTTCCTCCACCAGCCCTCATGTCTGGACTCAGGAGCTGAATGCACTTTGTTTCTAGGGGCAGCAGGATGAAGGGATGAAAAATAATGCCAAGAACAAACATCCCTGGGCCCTGTTCTGGGGAGGTGGAACTCTGAGAATTCCCATTAAAATTTAACAGGAGCTTGGCCCCAGGATGTGGCAGGATGAAACATCTTAAACCACTCGGTTCCCTCCCTTGGTTGCTAAAAATAATTGTAGCTAAAAATAAAAATATCCAGATTTCCAAGGGGCAGCGAGGTAACAGGACACGTGGAGAGCCAGACTCTGCAATTTGCAGCACTGGAGGAAGGAGATATCATTTTTATCATGGGATAATCATTTTTATCATGGGATAATCATTGCAGGAATGAGGAAATCTCCCTCTCTACAGCCAGGGTGACTCAGCTGGGGGTGGATGAAGAGCTCCAGAAAAATAAAAGAGGATTCCCTGATGACTGAAAACACAACATCAGAGCTGATGTGATCCACAACGCTGCAAATGCAGAGAAATTTCTGTCATTCAGCCCCCTCCAAGAGCACAGAATGGAAATTATTCCTCTCAGAGCTCAGCCTGGGAAGGATTTCCCTCTCCATGTCACATTTTAGGGGCTCTGGGATGACAACCACGCTCTGCTGAGGACTGATCAGCTGAGGAAGCACAGACAGGCTGCCTTTGAAACCACAGCAGATGATTCCTCCAGGTTTGCTTTGGCAAAGAAATTAGGAGGAAAAAAACCCAAAACCAACAAACCCCAAATAAAGGAAACATCTGACTTTTTTTTCGTGTCTGAATTAAAATCTTCCTTAGTGAAAAATGGGTTAAAGTGAGGAGCACCCAAAGGAAGAGCCAAAATGCTCCAATAATAAAAAGATATATCCCTTTTGTCTTTCCATGCCTATTAAGCATATAAATTTGAACATTTATCTGGGTATTTGTGCAGTATAGACTGGTGAAAAGCTGTCAGAAAAGCGAGGAATAAAAAAGGTTGATCCCAAAGCTGGGAAGTGCTGCACATCCTTTGGGACTGGGGGACCAATTCATTGGGGACTGGGAATCAATTCCATTGGGGACTGGGAATCAATTCCATTGGGGACTGGGAATCAATTCCATTGGGGACTGGGGATCAATTCCATTCTGGGACTGGGAATCAATTCCATTGGGGATTGGGAATCAATTCCATTCTGGGACTGGGGATCAATTCCATTCGGGACTGGGAATCAATTCCATTCTGGGACTGGGAATCAATTCCATTCGGGATCTCTGGGGTCCATGAACAGGAACACCCCGCCCTGGCAGCTCCTCCTGCCCAGGGGAGGTCACTGTTGCTGCACAGAATGCCTCAGGTGGGGCAGGTTTAGGTTTAAGGGCACGGTTTAAATGTGGAACACCAGAAAATCCCTCCTGCAGCAGCTCAAGGTTCCTTTCCTTCCTCATCTTTCCAGAAATCCACCAAAAAATCAAACCCACAATTGCATCATTCCCAGTGGAGACTGGTGATTCTCAGGGCTGCACCAAGAACAAACCAAATCCCGTCCCCTGATGCCTCAAGGCATCCAAAACGGGCAGATTAAAGTAATTTATTCACCTTTAATCACCTGCAATTCAAGACCACAGAACTGAGAAGTCATCAGCAATTAACTGCATCTGATCACTGCATAAAAATTAGGAAATTATGTCTCAGGGGAGAAGAGCTTTGCTTGTCCTGATCTGAAGAGGTGAAAATTCTGGAAAAAGTCTTGATTCTCCTCTGAGGGGGACAGAGCCAACCCAGCAGCCCCACACAAGAGGAATTTCCTCACGGTGGAACATTTCAGGGAGGTAAAAATAGTCTGAACATGCCAGCCCTGCCACGGCCACGGAGCTCTGGATCCAAGGAAAACATTTGGAGGTAACCAAGGAGCACAGGAGGGATGAGTCAGGGACAGGTAATTCTTGGAAATGAAACAAAGGACATCACCCAGGAGGGGACAGTGACATTGTCAGGGTCACCTTTGGGGTGAAGAGGATGGAGAATCCTGAGGGAGCTCGGCCTGGAGAAAAGGAGGCTCAGGAGGGACCTCCCGGCTCTGCACAACTCCCTGACAGGAGGGGGAGATTTGGGATCTGCTCCCAGGGAACAGGGACGGGAGGAGAGGGAGCAGCCCCAAATTGCAGCAGGGGAGGCTCAGGGTGGACATCAGGAGGAATTTCCCCATGGAAAGGGCGGTCAGGGACTGGCAGGAGCTGCCCAGGGAGGTTTGGTGTCCCCATCCCTGGAGGTGGCACTCAGAGCTCTGGGCTGGGGCACAGCTTGAACTTCCTGACCTTGGAGAGCTTCTCCAACCTCAGTGATCCCGGGATCCATCCCAGCTGTGCCCAGCTGTGCCCAGCTGTGCCCTCCCACCTTCAGCTGGGATTTTCAGCTCGCCCAGTGAAGGATTTGTTTCTTTGTGGAGCATCACCCAGCACAGCACAGTGTCCCCAGCCACCCCAGGTGACCCCATCCAGTCGTGCCGCAGGGAATTGATGGGCTGGATGTTTACTCCGAAAGCGTGGGACAAACCCTCAGCGATGTCACAACCCCCTGCCACCGCCAGCACCGGAATTGTCACATCTCAATTGCAGCGCTTCCCATGCAAATGGAGCCTCCACATCCCTGCTCTGCTTCCCAGGGGAGAGGCTCGGAGGGGAAAATCCACCCAGATCCCACTCTGGTTCTTGATTTGAAATAATTAAAATTCGTTATTCAGCCTTTGAAATACTTCTCATCCATTTAGCTCGGGATGTATTTAGACAGGATTATGTTCACCTTTAGACATGCACAGCTCTCTTTAAAGCTTTAAAATCTCTCCTGATATTTTGTTTTGTCACCTCATCAGTCGCTGGAAAGCCTCCTCCTGGCTTTCCCCATCAGTGCAAATCAAACCCACCTCCTCCCAGTATGCAAAAGAGGATTTTAATAAAGGAAACCTTTTGCAACAAAGGGTTTTCAGCCGGGTGGGTTCAGAGCTGGCATCCAGAGGGAGAGACAGACAAACACCTACCCCAGCAAACGCTGTTAAAGTGGGTGTGTGCACGGGAACATGTAGGAACAAGGGAGGAAGGAAGAGAGAGAGGATTCACCCTCCCTGCAGAGATAGAAAAGGAGCAGCACAACCTGAACCCTCACGTGGAGAGAGGTTTTGCAGAGCTGCCCAGCACAAATCTGTTCATTGCAGGTTTCTTTTTCACTCGGAACTTCAGAGGGTGGTGGTTATAAATTAGAGCAGGAATCAGAATTCCTACATCAGGATATCAGGGTATAAGGAATGTACAAAGGAGGAAAAAAAAAAAAATCCCCCCAGCACAAAAAAATCTGGCATGTGATTTTTCCTACAGTGCAAACCTGTCTTTCCTAAAAGCTCAGCTCTGTTAATGCCCAAACCTGGCCTGACCCTCACCTTGTCCCTGGGGATTGCCACTGAAGACCCTCACCCAAATATATCCTCTCTTCTTACACCTTCAATGCTTGAAATTTTCTCTCTTTCTTAGAGTGTGTTAAAAAAACCAAATGCAGAATTCACTAAAACTGTGGAAAATAATGAAAATATTCCACACTCTTGGGTAAAAAACACTTTCCCCAGCCCAGGTTTCACCGGGTAAAAAATGAAATAGTTCTGTCCATAGGGAATTTCCTGAGGGAATCAGGAGGCACCGACTGAAGCAGCATCTACAAAATCCTAGAAAGTCATTTTTGGGATCTCCCTCTGCTTGCTGTGCAAGCTGGAGCCTGCCCTGCCTCGGTGGATAAAAGAGGACTCAATGCAGCATTATTAGAGGGTCCAAATTGAAAATTGCTATTGAACAGCCAGGGATGGGGCTGGAGGTGGACAGCTCATAGCCAGCAGTGCCTGTTTACAGAACAAGACTCATGAGAGCTGTTTGAAATTACAGCAACAAAGGATTCTTTTAAAATGTCAGCTACCTGTTGAGGTTGGAAGCAGAACCACAAAATTCCCAGTTAAACAAACACAAAGCCTTGGAGACCTTGTAGTGTCCACATTCCAAGGGGTTTTGTTGCTAGATTTGAAAATCCACTTCTCTTCTCATGGCTGGAGATTGCACTTTGGTCCTTTCTGTCCCATGGAAAGGTCAATTCCTTCCCAATATAAGTCAATACCTGCACCAAACCCAATTGCTGCTGAACTGTGAATGTAATCACAAGTTATAAACAACAAGATAAAACCACCCAACATATGGAGGAGAACAGAAAGAGGAGCAATCTCTGATGTGATTTACTGCCCAATAAATGCAGTGAGTCACTGCAGTAATTTCCTGTTTGCAGGAGGCCAAATTCTCCCACCTCTGCGAGCATGGAGGAGTTCCTGAACTGGTGCCTCAGCCTAGAGATTTGCACAGGGTATTTACAGGGTATTTACACGATATTTACAGGATAACTCAGCGTTCCATGGCACTGAGGGGCTGGATCCTGGCTCCAGCTTGTCCTGGGCTCGTGCAGTCATTCAGGTAAAGCCGGTGAAATGGAAGGGAAATGTTTACCCAAGCAGAGCAGAAGGTGTCCTCAGAGGAACCGCACACCCCGTGTGGCTGTGTCACACACGAAAGCAAAGTTCACAAGTGGAAAGGTGACCTAACAAACCCCTTTCCCTCGGAGCAGCTGAGGAACGAGCTGGGATCAGGGCTGCAGAGCCCTGGGATTTCCCAGGGATAAGAGAGGGCTGCCCCTGGAAGGTGAGCCCTGGCTCCAGCCGTGCCTCTCCCTCATCCACCCGTGTTCCCAGCTCCAAACGCAGCTCCATTCATTGGCAGCGATAATCTGTGGGGCAGGGAGCCAGGGAAGAGCCACTGCAATGCAGATCAGCCTCTGATTCCCTGCTTGTTCTACAAGCGTCCAATCTCCTTTGATCAATACCTGAATAATCCTTTCAACATCCCTGAGCCCGCACTTGCTGCTGCCGCTGCAGGGAAAGCAGGAGATGGGATTGTTCAGCTCAGGGACAGGAATTTCATTCAATTCGAACACAAATGTGATGTTGTTGTTGTTTGAAATCTGCCCCACAGAGCCTGGCTGCTCTCTGCCCAGGCTGATGTCAAAGATGATCTTGTTTGGGATTAAATCTGGAATGCTTTCCAGGACACAGCCAGGGAAGAAGATGCTGCTGATAACATCATAATCCTTTTTTTCAATCTAGGTACTTAAGAGAAATATCTGTTTGTTCCGTTGAAATGGCACAGCCCACAAGGTGAAATCCATTTCCCAGGGACATGGGAATGGAGTTTAGACCTGAAACTGAGATCTGGTGACAAGGAAATGGATTTTCTATAAGAAGAGGAAACAGATTTCCTGCAAGAAGTGTCCCCGTTTGTCATGGTTTAACCCCTGTGGTACCAAACACCCCACGGTCCCCAGCTCACCCCCTCTCCCTGGCACGATGGGGACAGAGCTGTGAGAAGGTAAAAAAGTCATGGTTGAGATCAGAACAGTTTAATAAATAAAATCATTGAATGAAATGAGACAGAGGGGAGAGAGAGATAAATAAACCCCAATTAAAACAATAATCACAGGGTGGTCTCCCACCTGCTGCCCTGAAATTGGTGCCTCAATCCCCAATTTAAATCCTGGACACGACTTTCTGCAGTATGGGATGTCCCTTTGGCCATGCTCAGCTGTCCTGGCCCGTGGCTCCTTCTGCACCTCCTGCCTGGGAAAATTCCCTAATTTGGGGGAAGCACAACTGAGCAAGCACTGCAGCACCAGGTTGGTATCCAAAGTATTCTCCTACCAATCCAAAACCCTGCACTGCACCTATTGAGAACAGAACTCACCCCATCCCAGCTGAAAACCACTTTTGAGCATTCCCAAAACATTTCATTAAGGATCTTCTGCTACTTTACTCACTTGCACAACCCTAAGTTAGAAGTTTTCCCTTCACAGTAAATTAGAATTTATTTTTTTCTGTTTCATTAGAAGTTTTCCCTTCACAGTAAATTAGAATTTATTTTTTTCTGTTTCACACAGCAGGGGAAAAAAAAAATTTTTTTTTTTTTCAACTTGCTGTCAAGGCTTTTCTTTGGAAAACTAATTTCTTCATCAGCTGCTCAGGATTGTCAGGAAGGAGGGTGGAGCCTTCCCAGGCTGCCGTCCTCCAAACCCTACCTGAGTATAAAGAGCAAAGCAGAACTGCAGCCAAGAAACTCTCAAAAGCTGCTTCCACTGCCTGCTGGGATTCCAAGGCTGGTTTCATTCTTTCCCTGCTGGAACTTGCTGCTCCAAAGACCAGAGAGAAGCTGGACTCAGCTAATTACATTGGAGGATTAATTGCATTGCCATGGTCTCCATGTGATACTGGATTGATTTTTTTTTTTTTTTTTTTTTAAACACAACTGAACAGGGGTTGTTTTTTTTCCTCTCCCCTCTTCTCTTTCATCTTTTTCTGCACACACACAGTGGAGATGTTGCAAACAGTCTGCATGAGTCCTGAGCTCCTTGTCAACCAAAACATGAGTGAAAGTGAAATCTGTGGCTACAGCCCAGGCCAGGGATCTCCACTGCCTGGAGAAACTGCCAGCCCCAAGAGCTGCCTCCAGCAGAGCCCATCTCTGCCAGATTCTGGATTAACTGAGCTGAACCTTGCGAGTCCCAAGATCTGCCACCCTCCTCCTCCTCCTCCTCCATGCCAAGCTCCAGGGATGCCTGCTCCTGCTGGTAAGAGAAAAAATCTTTATTCCCATTTCCTATTCTGTGCTCCCTGCAGCAGCTGGTAAAGCCCAGTGACCCGGGGCTCTGAGCAGCACAAACCAAACCCGACATTATCAGAGATGTTCAGCACATTCCCCTTCTCAGGCTTGGCTGGATTTTGTGGTGTTCTGCTGCTGAGGCCAGAAATTGCTCTGGTTCCCAAAGGATGCCCAATATTCCATCATTTCTGTCCATCTCCAGCGTTTGGCTGCTCGTTTGCATTCTGAATTGCAAGTTTGGTTCTGAACTAACAGCAAGGTAATAGATGTGACCTTCTGAGTTATTAACATTTCAAAGTCACAGGAAAGTGTGTTTGGTGAATCATTGCCTCTGCAAAGTCCTTCAGTTTCTAGGATATACCTGATCCACCGCTGGAAAACTCTTCCCAGATAACAACACATTAGCAATCTGACTGGCTTGTTATAAAGCTTTTCAAAGAAACCTTTAAAATACTCTACAAACAGTAAATAATTCATTCTCAAAACACCAATCTATGGGGAAAAAAAAAAAAAGAACCATTTCCAGAGCAGTCTGAGAAACAAACTCTGCTTTTCGAGGTCTCAGTGTTTTGATTATTCAGCGATAGGTTAAACACTGAGAAGTGCCAGAAATCTCAGCGTGAAACAACCACCCCATCTCCATTCCAAAGGCACCATTTGCTGCTCGGGATTCGCCTCCCTCCTGCTGGAGGGGTGTCAGCTCTCGTTGCCTGGAGCAGGGAAGGGAAACAAAATCACGCAACAAGAAACCACATCTTGTGGGGCTGGTTCCCCTGCCAGGATTGCCTCCTCTCACACATCCAGGAGCTGCCCCATTCCCATCTGCTTCCCCCTCCACAGGTTTTGCTTCCCCCAGCCAGATTTTGCTCAGGAATATTAATTCAGGCACCTCATGTTTTATTTAACAGCACCAGGAGCTGCTGGCCCAAAGCACCTTTTTCGTTCCAAGCTGTTTGTGGTGTTTAATTCCTGAATCGTGTTTGATCACAAGAGCTGTTTTTATTCCTCTTGCCATGAGCTGCAGTGGGAACAGAAAGCTGCTCCCTGCCCCAGAATTGCTGCTCTCAGGATCCCACACCGTGCTTCCCAAAGCTCAGCCACAGCTCCAAGGAGAGCCTTCCTCCACGGTGAATTTTATTGGGAAAGCCCTGATCTAACGCATTAAATCGGTAATTTTTTAAATCCTAATGTGTGTCACTGAATGCAATTTATAGAAACTTATTCCAAGTGGGGGGACACACAAGGCAGGGACGTGAATTCCAGTGTTACATAAAAGGTATTTCAAAAGCCAGTGGATTTAAGCTCCTAATCTGGGCAAGTCTTTCAAGTTTGGGGATGCAGGCACCAGATGCAAGGAGACCTAACACAAACAAGCACAGAGCAGCTTGTTTTGACAAAGAGAGAGCCTGTTTGGACAACGAGGTATATTCTCAAATAACTGTCTCATTTCAGAGCAGAAAATCATTGTTTTGCTTTGAATCACACAAAAACTTCCAAACACACTGAGAGCCATGGGGTAAAGCCACTGGACAGAGCATCCCTATCTTAATTTTGAACAAATTCTGCTCCTTGTTGTTGCACTGATAACAATTTAGCAAACCACAGGACAGGAAACTGCAAAGGCAGATTTACCACACCACAGGAAAATCAGAATGTGAGAGAAGCAGAGACCTAAACGCTGCTGACACATCCCCCAAAAGCAAATCCATGCTCTGTGTCAGGAAAACTGAGGAATTCATTAAAGGAAAATCATTGAGCAGAGCCAAGGAACACGCAGGGAGATGTGGAAATTTCCCAGAACTGATGATGAACATCAGCATCAGAGCTCTCTCCCCAGGCTGACCTCATCCTCCCACCCCTCCCCACCAGCTCAGACAATTGTGTTACTTTCAGCATCGTGTTGTGACTTTTCCAGACTCTGAACTTAGCTCTGATCCCCCTCAGAAGCGCTACATGGGTGTGAGAGTGAAGATGCCAGTGCGGGAATTGCTGAGGAAAATCCGACTTTCCAAAGGCTTGGACCCAGCTCCAGGCAAGGTGAGAAATCCCTGATGTTGGGGAAGGTTCCTGCCAGGGCTGCAGCATCCTGGTGCACACAGCCACACCCCACTGAGTGCTCTGGAAGGGTCAAACCTGCCTCTTCCAGCCACCAAATCGAGGCTTTTTGGGAAAAGTGGAGAATAAACCAAATTTCAGAGTTTGGCTGGGCTAGGAACAGCTCTAAGGCTGCAGGAACCCATCTGTGCCATGGATGCTGTACATCACTCCATCAATGATGAATTCAATTCAAGGCACCATTCAATGAATCATTCATTCAATCAGAGCAATGATGGCCCAATAAACAATAAAAATATTGCCCCAGAACCTGCAAAAACAGCCCTAGGAGCTGATAAACTCTCAGCCTGCTGTAAAGTTCTTTATAAAACTGCCCTGAATTACCCAAATCTCTGCACCTGCAGCCCCTGCTGAGCAAAACCCAGAGCACAGGAGGCAATTTCACTCTGTTCACGTTGCAATATTTGCCAATGTTTCATCTTCTCCTCCCTGTGAGCATCTCACATTGAAGCTGGGTGGTTTTGTCTCCTCAGGAAGCCTCGTCAGTGAAGATGGTAACCAAAGGATCCTCAGGAAAAACAGGTTTGGAAACGCCTCACTTGGTAGCAGAGCCTCCTTTTCTAGTAGGATCATCACTGTGAGGTACCCAAAGAGCCAGAGCACTCCTGCCCCATGGTCAGTGATCCCTGCTGGGTCCTTTCCATCCCAGCTGTGCATCACCGCCCTGTCTGCCTTATCTAGCTCGAATTTAGGGCAGGACTGATGGCAATCTCTGCTCCGTGTCTGCCTCTCTCAGCTCAATGTTTCCTCCCCCCCCCACCTCCCTTTTTTTTTTTTTTTTTTTTTTTTTTTTTTTTTTTTCCTTCTTTTTATCATGAAGCCCAAACAAATGCAGAGAAACAGCTTAGACAGGTATGCAGAACACCCTGAACCCCGCTGTGCCAGGCTCCCGGGGCAGAATTCCTGTTCTATCACCCAGGGAGAACANCCGCCCTGTCTGCCTTATCTAGCTCGAATTTAGGGCAGGACTGATGGCAATCTCTGCTCCGTGTCTGCCTCTCTCAGCTCAATGTTTCCTCCCCCGAGCTAGAAGTACTTTTTTTTTTTTTTTTTTTTTTTTTTTTTTTTTTCCAGCAGAGAAGAGGAGAACTCACCCTTATACAGAGAAACAGCTTAGACAGGTATGCAGAACACCCTGAACCCCGCTGTGCCAGGCTCCCGGGGCAGAATTCCTGTTCTATCACCCAGGGAGAACAGGACACTTCATGTCTGCTTCCCTCCCCTTTCTTCCACCCTGCCCGCCCTTCTGTTGCTGTTTCAGGGCAAGCAGAGCGCTGGGCAAACCCCCAAAGGCTTGGAGGACCTCGACATCCTGGTGGAGGTGCTGCAGGAGGATCTGAACAAAAGCCAGCTCGGGGAGGAGCCCGGGCACCCCGTGCCAGGCTGGATTTGGCAGGGATTCTCCAGGGATCCGCAAAGCGTGGGGAGGCAGGAGGCAGCAGCCGGGCTGCAGGGAAAGCAGCAGAGCCCAGAGCAGCTTCAGCCCCAATCCTGCTGGCAAGATTCCCACCCCATCCTGCGGGGACAGGCTCAGCCTCCCTCCCACGGCCAGCGCGGGAGCATCCAAAGGGCCGGAATGTTCTCCGGGACGGGCGGCAAAGGGAGCAGCTGGTGGATGCAGGATGCTCTCCTGAGCTCCCGGGAACGTCTTCCCAGGAATTCTCCGTGCCAAGAAGGTTTTCCCAGGAATTCTCTGTCCCAGGAAGGCTTTCCCAGGAACTCTCTGTCCCAGGAAGGCTTTCCAAGGAATTCTCCGTCCCAAGAAGGTTTCCCAAGGAACTCTCTGTCCCAAGAAGGTTTTCCCAGGAACTCGTCATCCCACGAAGGTTTTTCAAGGAATTCTCCATCCCACGAAGGTTTCCCGAGAAATTCTCCATCCCAGGAAGGTTTCCCAAGGAATTCTCCATCCCAGGAATGTTTCCCCAGGAATTCTCCATCCCAGGAATGTTTTCCCAGGAATTCTCCATCCCAGGCCACTCCTGCCCTCCCCAGCCCTGCAGAGATGCTGCTGGGAGCTCACAGGGGCTCTCCAGATGTGCAGGGACATTTGAGGCCACCCCCAAATTCCTTCACCCAGCAGGACCTCTCTGCCCTCTCCTTCTTCCAGTTCCAGCTGCACAGGGAGGAAAATTTGCTGAGGAACATCCCGGAGGAAAAATTGCTGGCTCCTGATGAAAATGGCAACAGGTTCTCGATTTTTTTGTCAAAATCGATTTCTGTCCCCTGGGGGCATCACTTTGCTCTGACCTCTGAGCAAAAGCTCAAGGGGAAGCTCAAACTTGAACCAATGCACAGAATTTTAGGCAGATATTAAAAATATAAATACTCTATATTTGCAGTAATATTCCTGAGCTACAGCTGACATCAGGATAAATTCAGGGTGGTAAAATATTTAAGGATGAGGGGTATGTGTAGAGATTCACAAGAAAATTAAAATCAAGCAAAGTACTGGAAAAAAAAAGCAAAAAAAAAAAAAAAGATCTTTTCCACGCTGCAGACACTCTCAGTGTAATTATTTGTATTATTAACTGCTAATAAAAATGGATGGGAGGATTACCCAAAAACACAAACTGGAGCACAGATTCCCAAAGAACTGGGAGTGGCTGTTGTGCTGGAAATGAAAGGAAAACAAATCCCAGTAAAACCCAGTACTGCCCTGGAATGGGATGCTTCTGGAGAAAATAGCTTTTTATAAGAAAAAAAAATTAAGATATCTAATAAGTCTCCATGTAGATTAGGATAGCTGGTATCAAATCAGACTGACAGAAAGCATGGCATCATTTATGAATTATCTGAGTCCTGGGGAGAAAGAGATCAATTCCTGTCCTAAATTTAAAATATTGAAAACCCCACAGAGGGAAAACCAAGCACAGCACTTCCCTAAATTGCCACGTTCCATTCACAATAATGATTGCCAGTAATGATTCCAACAATAAAATCAAACTTCACTTTTCAGCAATTATGAAACCCAGCAAACAATAAATAAGACACCTGTTTATATATTTCCTGCATTTTTTAAAATGACACACAAAAATTTCTCAGACGTGAATGAAATTGATCACAACTAAGAAATTAAGAGATTTCTACTCCCACGTTAAGGTATAATTCACAAGCAAAAAATTCCAGAACTCACTTTTATAAAGATTCTACACTCAAAAGAACGCTCAAAATACAACCTAAATAAGATCATTCTTAGTTTTGCTCAATGGTGAATAAAAATCCATTTAAAAAACCCCCAAAATCCCCAAACCAGACTAAACCAAACAACCAAAAAATCACCCCAAAAAACCCCAAACTGAGCAAGAAGTGCCAGAGTTGTTTAGTTATATTTAAGGATATTTTGCTACAAGAAAAGGGAAGAAGAAATAAATAAGTACAATCGGTGCCTCTGTTAATTTTTCCTCCCTGAGGAAAGGAAGACAACACTGAAATTCACAAGAAAAAAACCCCAAAGAGTCTTTTTAGGATGAAATTCAGTAGAAACTGAATTTTGTAAATGTACATTTTTTTTTTAAATTTACTGTTTTCAGTAGTTGAGTGAGACTGAACACAGAGGAAATTGAGATCTCCTCCACAGGACTCCAATTCCAGTTTGGAAATTTTTCTTTTAAGACTGAGTGTTTCACTTCTGTCAGTTTTTTTAGGGATCTTGCACCATTTTCCCTGGATAAACAGGGATTTTGGGCAGGGAGGAATCATGGCTTGGCTCCTGGAGAGGAATGGGATGACAGCAAAAAGGGAGGAGCAAGAAATCCTGGCAGACAAAACTATAACTGTTACTATAGAGAGAAATAAAAACTTGGGTATCCCAATATTTCAGTATTTTCCAGCATTAATATTTGATGCTTTAAAATCCTCTCTCCCTGTTATTTTGGGGGGTTTTTAACCCCTCCTTTGGGGGGGTTTTAACCCCTCCTTTCTCTTGGGATTGTTCCCAACTGGATTCTCTTCCAGGCTGCTGCACAAGGCTGTTGCCCAGGGAAGGAGGGCTCTGACTTTTGCCCTGGCCCAAAGATTTGCATCCCTCAACAAGATCGACCAGAAGGATGCAGAGGAAAGGGTAGGAGGCTGATTTGCCAAGGGAAAAAAAAAAAAAAGTAATTTTTTTATCACATGCAAGCCTCTGTCAAACCCCAGCCGAGCACCAAGCATCGTCCTGCTGTGCTGGGAAAGAAGGGGAATGGGAATGGGAATGGGGAGGGAATGATGGAGCACAAGTGGGAACAGAGCCCCAAAATCCCAACCCCCCGCTTCATTCTCTAAAAAACGTCGTTGTTTTTAAACCATTTTTGCCTTTCACCGCAACTTTCTGCCCTTCTTCCCTTCTCAGACTGCTTTACATCTTGCTGCAGAAAAGAACCAGCACCTGATGGTGAGTGACCTGATCTCCCTGGGAGCCAATGTCAACGAGCAGGACAGCTCTGGGAAAACTCCGCTGCACCTGTGTGCAGAGAACGGGTACCTGAGAGTTCTGGAGGTAAATTGGGTGTTCACGTTGAGCAAAACTTATTCTACAATTTCAATTAACTTGAAACGCAATGAACTTCTTCATAAAATCACCACGGGACGACGGTTAACTTAGAAAATTAACAATCTTATCTTGTGACAAACTAACCAAATTTTACCCATAATAATTGTGGAGCAAAAGCAGTTAATGTTCAAAATAACCCGGGGTTTTCCATACAGCTCTGGCCCGGTGTGTTACAGAGGGATCCGGGGAAGGAAAAGGTATTTTGGCACTGCCAAAGGTCAGGAATCACCCGGATATTCTTCATTTCAGGTCCTGAAAAACTGCAAGAACAACGGGGTGTGCGTGGAGGTGGATGTGCCTGACCACTGCGGTAAGAGGCAGAGCTGAACTCTGCAAGGCTCGGCTTAGATCCCGAATCCACAAACACAGATTTATCCAGGCGGGGCTCAGGTGCTCAGGATTTGACTTTCCCTGGGTGTCGCACGCAGGTTTGACCCCGCTGCACTGTGCTGCTCTCGCCCACACCGTGCTGGTGACAGAAGGGCAGAGCACAGCCGGGGACAGCAGCACGGGGAGGCTCCTCCGGCTCCGGAAAGAACAAATCCTGGAGGGAATTCTCTGCCTGCTCCAGATGGGAGCAGAGCCCCGGCTGCAGGTGAGGATCACGGCAGCATCTCTGCCCTGGTTTAAGTGTTCCTGTCCTTGTGCAAGCACGGGGTTTGCTGTCATCTGCAGGTTCTGAATTCCTGTCAAACCTCCTCCCCTGCCCGCCTCAGACTGGAGGAGAACACAGAGCTCATGTGTTTGCTCCAGGCTCAGAAACCCCAGGCACAGGATGTTCTTCAAGAGGTAACTATGGCTGCTTTACACAGGCAACGGCTAATTCCGGGATTATTTTCCAGGATTAAGCAAATATTCAGTGCTTAAACAACAACAACAAAACCCCCCAAAACAAAACCAAACCACAAAAAAAAAAAAAAAAAAGTTACAGCTCTTTTGTCTTTTCTTGCCTCTGTCAGATAAGAGTTCCCGCCAGAGCACATGGAATAAACATAACAATAAAACAAGATTTCAATTATAAATACGGACTTAAGGCGCCATTTCAATCACTGAGGTTCTCCCAACAGGAGAGAAAAAAAAGAAAAATCATTTCAGTGCAATTCAACCGGACATTGACTGTTCTGGTCTCTTCCCCGTACAGAGCTGCAGCCCGCTGGATGCTCCCAGAGGAATCCCCGCTCCCCCAGCAGCAGAAAATTTACCTGAGCTTTGCTCCTTGGCATCCTCAGAGCTCCTGGATGTCCTTCTCCAAGGTATTTTGTGGCAGCAAGGGCAGCTGAGGTCGTTTGGGGTTTTTGTGACCCAGCAGCTGCAGTGGCTCAGTCCAGTCCCTTCCCTGCTCTGCCACCCCACGGAATCATTTGGGGTGGGGGGAAAAAAAACCTCAAAATCATTGAGTTCAAACCTCCACAGCCTGGAGCTGATGGAAAAGATGTTCAGCACCTCATCCCAACCTTTGGGTTTATTCCAGAATTCATTTTCCTTGCAAACCTCCTTCCTCAGCCAAAGGCAGGCAGAAAATGAGGGAATAAATAAAATAACTTGTGCCTTCAGCAGGAACACCTGGCCTGGGGATGGAGCTCAGATTTGCTGCTTTGTTGCCTTGCAGGGAAATGCTGAGAACTCTCCTCACCTGACTCTGGTGGGCCACCAGCTGCAAGAGAATAACCAGAATTACCAGAGTAAAATATAGAATATATTATGTTATATCATATCTTGAACTGACTGCTGGAAAGATCTCACCTGGACCCAGAATTAAAGAGCAAACTGATAAATGAGGGAAATCCTCAGTGCAGGTTTCACCAGGAATTCAGTGTTAGGTGCTCCAGGAAGAATTAAATTTTCATTTTCTCACAAATTTCTGCTTCTCTGCTCAGGTCTGAGGTGGAGCTGCCCTGCAGTCTGAAGCTCTGATGATTTTTCATGCAGGTGTTTAGCCCAAGAAAAGGATTTTTAACCATCCAGGGCCCAGTCTTGAGGGTTTCAGTCTAAAATTATTCTCTACACTCCAAATTCAACGTTCAGATAGACTGAAAATCTGTCATTTTAATCACAAGCTCTGGGAATTCAGAGCCTGATGAGTTATATTTAATATTTTCTGCACTCTGGCTCTGAATTTGGCCAAGCCTGGAGGGGTCACACTTTAAGGAAGTCTCACAGTGAAGTCCTTCCAAAATAAATCTTCGTGCTGAGCATGTTTTCTCAACAAAAGTCAAGCTTTTTATTCATGCAATCAGAATTTTGCACCAATCGTGGATTGTAGGTGAAGTCTGGGACAAAGTGTTTGGATTCAGCTCCTTTCTAACAGATCTAACAGAGGGTTTTACATTTGCAAAATTTAAATATTCAACAACAGCTTCGGAAGGATCATTTTTTACACAAAGTTGGGAGCATAACAAGGAGCTGAGGTGATCCTGTCCTGCCAGAAAACCAAGTTATTCAGTGCAATCGCTACAAACGAGCTCATTTTTATTTGGAATTATTCCTTCCCAGATTTACTCTCCTTTCATTTTACCTTCTGGTTGCGAGTTTGCTGGTTTCTATGAAACTTCCCTGTTTGCTACATAGGGAGCAATTCTATTTTTACAGAACCTAAACCCAAAAAAAAACCAAAAAAAAAAACCAACCACCCAAAACCCCAAAAAACTGATCCAGCAAGCCCTCACGTGTCTCCTGTTGAGGAAAATGGGAGATTTCCCACGTGAAAGCACTGCAGGATCCAGTGTTAAGTACTCAGCATCTTTGGGGAATGTTTTTAATGAACCCTTTGCATTTGCTTCTTGTAAAAAAAAAAAAAAAAAAAAAAAATTATTTTGGTGTTATGGGGTTTCCTTAAGTGTTAAGCTCCGAGAGCTACATTGCACAAGGTGAATTAACTTTGAGCAGTGGCAGTGTTGAAGTGAATTCCAATGGGATTTGGGTCACAGCCCGTGATTCTGATAACCTGAACAGCTCAAGAGTTCTCTTTTGTGTTTTCTCTAGTCTGACTGAGACAAAATAATTCATAATCTTTCAGTATTTCATTTATATATATATATATATATATATATATTATGTTATTCTCATAATGAGCTGCATAACTCATCCACCTCCATCTAAAGCTTTCCTTCATGTGTTAATAATCTGAAATATTTTCTTTTTCCCTTTTTTAAGTCCCAGGTTTTATGGATATTTTTCCTCCCTGGTTATTTCTCTCTGTTCCCCCCCACCCATCACTGCTCATTTTCTGTTTGCATTTTACTCACTTCTGTTCTCACTGAACTTTTTATTCATTTGGAGACAATTAAGGAAAAACTTCTGGGTTAGCTCAGCTTCCATTCGTGGGATTGAAGGGTCAGATCCAGCCTCTTATTCTCATTAAAACCAACCAAGAAATCCCACATCACGAGGAAGAAGCAGTGTTGAACAAAGAGAAGAAAATCCATAAGCAGGGAAAAAACCCTGAATTTCCTCACAGGATTTCTCTAAAAAAAGCATAGAAAGCTCTCATTTAATAATACATTAATCGTGAATACAATAATAGATTAATAGATTAATGTAGCATTAATCTTTTAGTCATGGGAACCATTCAGGTGAAAGGACAGGAGTATTAAACTGTTCATATAAATATCATTTATTCAATATACTCAGAGATGAGCTGGCTTCTACAGTGTATTCTACCACACTTATCCATTAATTGCATTGTTAGTAGTACATTCTTTCACTGCTCCTTCCTGTCAATAAATACATTTATTTCATGCAAATATATTTATTTCATGCAGTAATTTGGGGTGTTTTTTTCTGTGCTTTTCCATCCCTACTAAGCTCACAACAGAAGGGACATCATGGAAAAAGCAAATTAAGCAGAGTTTAGAAGCTGAGACGTGTGTGAAGGTTTTGTAGTTCTTTTGGTTTTTAAAATGGCAGAAATCCTCCAGCATCCCCCTTTTGCCACCACCAATTCCAAAGGGAATTTCAGGACCCCAATTCCTGGCAGCAGGGCCTGGAGGGATCCAGCTCTTCCCAACCCTGGCACCTCACCCAGAGCAGAAACCCAACCCCTGTTTGGTTTTCAGCCTCCAAAATGTGTCCCTGGAACCCTGATTTGCTGCACAGCCACGATGATTGCACCAAACACTCTTCCCCAGGGCTGCTGGATTTTGCCCAAATATTTTCTCACCTCCCAGAACCCAAAATCCTCAGCAGAGGAGCCCAGGGACTGCTGCCCACTAAAGCTGATAAAGTCAGGCACAGAACAATGCCATGATTGTAACTAAACCACAGGCAGGCAAAGAAAATCAATTATATTTAAAAAAACAAAAAACAAAACAACCTAATTCCTACTAGCAGACAAACAAAACAAATCCAACAAAACAAAGCCAAGAAAAGAGCCAGAAGTGGGAGGGGTGGGACACCGAAAAAAACAATCCTCATTTGGATGAAAAAGAATCCTTTGGGAGAATATTTGGAGAGCGTGGATGTGCAGCCGCCCCTCAGGAAGGAATATTGACATTTCCTCTGAATTTCCCATCTCCTCTCTCCCCACGTGCTGACAGCCAGGCTGGAGCTGCCAAGATCCCGAGCCAGGGAGGAGGGAGAGGCTGAGCCCTTGGCAGCTTTGGGTTCTTTCAGAGCAGTCTCACCCATCGAGTTTTCTTTTTTATTTTTTTTTTTCTTTTTTTTCCTGCTTTCTTTGTGGCTGGGGGAAGTTGGAAGAAGAATGATGCAGTTGAAAGAAAGGCAGGCGTGTTCCTGCAGCTGTGGGCAGGAGGAGAGCTGGGGCAAGAAATTTAGGGGAGGGAGTCCCAGGAACTGAAAAATGAGAGTGTCAGGCACTTCCAAGGGGGAGCAAGGCGGGGAGAGCAGGGGAAGAGAAAAGGGAAAAGGGGAAAGGGAGAAGGGAAAATGGAGAAGGGAAAAGGGGAAAGGGAGAAGGGAAAAGGGAAAAGAGAAAAGGGGAAAGGGAAAAGGGGAAGGGGAAAGGAAAAGAGAAAAGGAAAATGGGAGAAGGGAAAAGGGAGAAGACGGAAAGGAAAAGGGAAAAGGGAAAAGGGAGAAAGGGAGAAGAGAATAGGGAAAAGGGAAAAGAGAGAAGGGAAAAGGGAGAAGAGAAAAGGGAAAAGGGAATAGAGAGAAGGGAAAAGGGAGAAGAGAAAAGGGAAAAGGAAAAAGGGAGAAGGGAGAAGAGAATAGAGAAAAGAGAGAAGGGAAAAGGGAAAAGGAGGGCAGGGCTGGGTGTCACTGGACAGGGACAGCAGAGCTCTCAGGTCATTGTGGAGCCTCATCCTCCTCATTTCATCAAAATTTACCCCAAAATTTCGCTTGTCCTGAGGACAAACATCCATTTTTACCACCCGGGAGCCGCATAAAAACGCAGCCATAAAAGCGGCATCCATAAAAAAATTCCTTCTGTCTTGACAACAATCAGCCTCTCACTCCGGCCATCCCTGCCTATTTCCATCCACCTTGAGTGGCCCAGCTTTGGGGCTCGGCAGCAAGATTTTAGTGGGTAAAGCATCACTTCCCAGCTATAAAACCCCAAGAAAACCCTTCCCAGTCGGCGTCAGGAGAGCCCCAGGCACTGCTCTGCTCCCTGCCTGGTCCTGGCAGCTGCTACACCCATGAGAATCCTGCCTGGCCAGGTCCCAGCTCTTAATTATCTCTGTTTGTTATCTCTATCCATCAGCAGCAGCCCCACAAGTTTACAGAAGTCTTGGGTTTTTTTTGTTTTTTTTTGTTTTTTTACCGAGCACAGGCAGAAATCCCCACGGCACAGCTCCCAAATGCAGAATAAAGGAAGGCACCGAGCAGATGAGTAAAGGGCGTTTGAATCCCCCCACAATTTATTTCCACAAAAGGCATTTGCGGCTAATTGGGTGCTAGAGGCACAGGAGCGCACACCGAGCTGCCTTCAAAGCTCTACACCCAGCCCAAAAATATTTCCACTCTCACAAAGCCCCAGACTTGAAGCGTTTTAGAATCCGTGAAGCACAGCCTGCTTAAAATTTGAGTTTTAACTTCCTTCAGCTGCTCCTTTCCAAGGTTCTTCAAGTTGGGTTTTTTGGGGTTTTTTTGCAGCTATGAAATCATTTACACGATTAATTTGAATTAAGGGAGAAAATTAGAGAGGCTCTAGGAAACAGCAGCGATTATCTGAAATAAAATAAGAATAAATTCATCAGGAAGGGTTCGGGGCCGGCCAGGTTGTGTTGGTTGCAATGCCCCAGGTGTGCATTTGTGACTCGTGGCTGCTGTGACCTTTCCATTTCCCTGGAATTATTACTCACACACCAAGGCAACCCCTGCCCTGATAGCAGAGCTGATAAAATTCTGCAGAATCCGGCAGTTCTTCGAGCTCGGAGCCAAGGTGTTGTTTGCTGAGGTGAAATTCTCTCCAAGTCCATCCTGCTGCCATTTGTATTGTGAAAAAAATCTGGTTAACTCCAGCAGGGTAGTTTGTTTTCTTTTTTTTTTTTTATTATTTATTTCCACTTGTCTCTTAAAAATAAAAATAATAAAAAACAACTCAGCTGCATTCCCTCACTGGTTAAATAAACTTTGGGGTTTAGCTCCTCACATCAGCTCCTCCCCAAAATCAGAGCTG
Source organism: Sturnus vulgaris (assembly GCF_001447265.1). The sequence goes on from NW_014650651.1 coordinate 227,407, forward strand.
CAGAGGGAAAATTTATATTTTAATCCATCTGTCTTATAAAATATTCTCATTGCAAAAATACAATTAAAAAGCCCAAATGGAAATAAATCGCTCCCAGTCCCCGCATTGTCAGTGGGATTGGAATAAATTCTGAGCTCTCATTTGTTTAAATTTAAATTTGGATTCAGCTGGCTTTTCAGGATTATCTCAGAATTACCAGACTTCAGGCTTGTTTTTTGGTTTTTAACACAAAAATCCAATCCCAAGTGCCAAAAGTCTCGCGTCCATTTGATCCTCCCCCCAAAAAAATCAACTTTATTGTATAGATGGAATAAGGTCAGGGATGTGCTGATTTATGATTTTAAATTTTGCTCCTGCGTGAGCTGAAATTTCAGGGTCCTCACAGCAACCCTGGGTTTGGAAAGTCCAAAAAAAAAAAAAAAAATCCTAATTTACCACGAGGGATCAGCAGGGAATGTGGGATCATCAGTTCATTGAGGGTCAGGATTAGAAACCCCAAAAAAATCCTTTCCCTGGAATGGCACCAAAAAAAAAAATAAAAAAATTTGGTAATTTCTGGTTTTCAGTAGGAATTTTATTCTGTGGTTTTGGGATATGTTCACCATCAACTCCACAGCATAAAGCAAAAAGCTGTTGAAAAATTGATTTATTTCTGGAATTTGCTATGACAAATTAATTTTTCACAGCTGGATTATTGCCCCCTTTGGTTTTTAATACCTGCAGGGCAATTCAGGGGTGGTTTGGGGGCATTTTTGGGGAGATTTTGGGGTCACGATTCCCCAAAAAGGATAAACAAGAAGAGCAACAAACAGCAGGAAAAAAATCGCAATAAACCATGGAAAGAGGAAAGAAAAAAAGAGGAAAGAAAATTTAAAAAAGAAAAAAAAAAGAGAGAAAAGAAAATAAAAAGAGAAATGAAAATAAAAAGAGAAATGAAAAATAAAGAGATTCTGCCCCAATAAAATGAAAATAAAAAGAAAATAAAAAGAGATTTCCCAGCCCCAGTTCATGGAGGTGAGAAATGATCTCAAAAAGCCAGGTTGCAATTTTTTAGGAATGCAATTTTTAGGGCTCTAAAAATCTTAAAAAAAAAAAATTTCAGCCTTTATTCAAATTCTGTTCACGAGATTTCAAACCAAGAGTCACTGAAAGCCAACTCTGCTCCAGCAGAGCCAGAATTTTGCCTGCACAGTCAAGCCTGGGTGGGGAAAAAAAAAGAAAATATTTTATATAAAAGCTCATCAAATATTTGCTTATCCACATATTCCACTTGTGGCTCCTTTGGCTGAGAAATTTCTATCAAGTTTTACAGAGAAATGGAATTAAAATTCGATTTATTTGAATTGCTGGCCGTGGGTCTCGCAGACAAATCTTGTTCAGGTGTGGAATTGAAATAAATGATTCCAAAGCTTGATGGCCAGGGAAAAAAAAGAGCTAAAAAAGAGCTGAAATTAGCTAAAAATAGCTTTAAAACAGATAAGAGGAGCTTGAAAGTAGCTAAAATTAGCTAAAAAAAAAAAAAAAAGCTAAAAAATAGCTAAAAAAACCCCCTAAAAATAACGAAAACATAATTAAAATAACTAAGAAAACCCTAAAAATAACTAAAAATAACTTAAATAGAGCTAAAAACTAACTAATAAAAATACCTAAAAATTAGCTCAAAAATAACTGAAAAATAGCTTTAAAAGAGCTAAAAAAAGAACTAAAAATAACCAAAAATAAATATAGACTACTATAAAATATATAGTATAGAATACTAGAAATATATAATACATAATATGAAAATATAAAATATAATAATTATATTCTATAGTAAGCTGTTATATATGATATAATTATATTGTGTATATGATATAATAGCTATATATAAACATATTATATTAATAATATTAATATTGGGATAATCTATTATATAAAATATTCTTTTTTCTATGTAGATGCTCTGTAGCCAATTGCTGCTCATTTCCCCATTTCCTTTGAAAAGTGAAGAGAAAAATCAGATTTTTTATTTTTTTTTTTTTTTTTTTTGTCTTCCCCTCCTTTTCCTGCCACTTTGCCTGACTGAAAATCCAAGTGGAGATGACTCAGGGTTGAATTTGGCTTTGATTCATCACCAAATATTTTTTTATTGGGGCTGTAAAATTCCCGTCCCAGCCTGGAACTCAAGGCTCAGTTCTTGGGAAAAAGGAAATTCTGCAAGAGCTTCCTGTAGAAATCACCAGCGAAATAAAGATTTCTTTCTTCTGCTCATAAAGTAATTATTGATTGATTTTTTTTTATTTTTTTTTTTGTCCCGTCACTGATTTGTGGGGCCTTACAGGAAAGAAATGAATCTAAAATATTTCCTGGCTGCAGGAAATTGCCTTTGGTGTCTCTGCCTGTGAAAATAAAAGTAAAAGTAAAATAGACGTTTAAAAATAAAAATTAAAAATGGAAATTAAAAATAAATACGAAAAATAAGCAGAAACATAAAAATAAAAACAGACATTAGAAAGAAAAAGTCGAAATTAAAAATCGAAATAAAAGTGAAATAAGAAACATTTTAAAATAAGAATTTAAAATAGACATTAAAAATAAAAATTAAAAATTGACATTAAAAATAAAAATTCATATAAAACATAAAGATAAAGATAAAATAGAAATAAAAATAAAAGGAAAAATAAAAAATAGAAATAAATAATTGCTGCACATTTAGGTAAATCACACTCCTAACTTTGGCAAACACATCAATAAAGATTTCCTCTCCCTGAAAAATCCTGATTTTCTCCCAAATTACCACTCAAAATAAATCAAAATATGCATTTATTGTGTCCCTCATTTAGATCCCATGAAGCACAGCCTGCTTAAAACTTCAGTTTAAAAAAAAAAATAATAATTTTTTTTTTTTAATTTTAAAAAATTCACCCAGCTTCAGGTGGTTGAAGAAGCAGTTTTGGGAAGGAATTTAAGGCAAAATCTGCATTTATTATGAGCAGATGGGAAAAACCCACCCAGGAATGCTCTGGAATATTTAATTCTGAATTTCTCCACGGGAAATCAGAAATCTCTGCTGGACTTGGCTGGGAATTTCTGCTCTGGGTCACGAGGGGGAGGGCTCAGAAATCCAAAATGTGGCAAAAATTCCCTCCTGCCACGGGAGCCAGGCTGCCCTCTGCTGTGGGCTCGGCACCTCCAAAACCCAGAAATGCCCCAAAAATCCCCAGAAATGACCCCAAAAATCCCCAGAAATGACCCCAAAACCACCAGAAATGCCCTAAAAATCTCCAAAATTGCCCCTATACCCCCAGAAATTCCCCCAAACCACCCCTGAATTGCCCTGCAGGTGTTAAAAACCAAAGGGGGCAATAATCCAGCTGTGAAAAATTAATTTTTCATAGCAAATTCCGGAAATAAATCAATTTTTCAACAGCTTTTTGCTTTGTGCTGTGGAGTTGATGGTGAACATATCCCAAAACCACAGAATAAAATTCCTACTGAAAACCAGAAATGACCAATTTTAATTTTTTTTTTTTTTTTTTTTTTTTGGTGCCATTCCAGGGAAAGGATTTTTTTGGGGTTTCTAATCCTGACCCTCAATGAACTGATGATCCCACATTCCCTGCTGATCCCTCGTGGTAAATTAGGATTTTTTTTTTTTAATTTTTTTGGACTTTCCAAACCCAGGGTTGCTGTGAGGACCCTGAAATTTCAGCTCACGAAGGAGCAAAATTTAAAATCATAAATCAGCACATCCCTGACCTTATTCCATCTATACAATATATGAAATAATCCGGGAATATTTGAATATTCCTGTGTTTGGGCATTGAACAGCTCTGCTCTGTGGGGCTCAAATAACTCCCATAAATATTTCACACCAATCTTTGAGCTCTGCCTGATCATGAAATATTCAGCAGGAAAGAAAAGAAAAGAGAAGGAAAGGAAAATTCCCCTCACCTCTCTGCTGCTCACCCTTTTTTTTTTTTTTTTTTTTTTTGGAAATTCAAACTTCTCAAGGCAATAAATCCATGGCTCTTTTCTTTTTCTTTCTTTTTCCAACCTTGATTGGAATCCATGGGGAAACACAGGAATGCCAAAGTGGGATTCCCTGCAAAAGAAGAGAACAGAGCCTTCCAGATTGTCCAGCAGGTAATTTATGGATAATTTATCCGAAATTATTTAATCCTCAGTCACGTATTCCTCAATAAAACACAGTCAGGCTTGAATTTTGCTGCAGTAATTCTCGGGTGATCAATTTGGCTTGCTGAAATCTGTGTAAAAAAGGTAAAAAAAAAATGTTAGGGAGCAAACGCAGATGGCTGGATTTTATTGTTGTAATATTAATATGTCAGAACGGGAATTATTTCTGCATCCTACAATTAAAGAAGATTGAAATCAGGGAATATTTCGGTTGAAGCAGTGGGAAGGGATTTTAACCCTTTAAGTGAGGCAGAAATAAGATGCACAGCTCCATGGGCGTCTGTCACGACAGGAGGAAAGAGCCAAGTTTATTCAGAAACACCCTTGGGTTTATAGCAAGAGTAGAGAAAAAGAAAAGAGTAGAGAAAAGAAGACAAAAGATTGGTTCAGAGAGAAGAGACCCCATTGCCAGGGCCTGGGCACACACCACAACAGGGGTTTGATTTTGTTATTAATTCCTTTTTATTTTGACCAAATCATCACCCTGGGAGAAATTCTCCCTGGCCTTGAGCTGGCCCAGCTCATGGGCTGGGAACAGAGCTGAGAAGCTCCAGCCTGGAATATTTTCCAGGCTGTAATTTTCTTATTTTCTCACTATGTGCGTCCCACAAATCAGGACGCATTTAACAGATTTATAACACAAATATTGAAGCTGAAATCAGCCACAACAGCCCAGCAAAGTTGAGGAAAACCTGACCGGGATATTTTTTTTATTTTATTTTTTTTTTGCCGTGCCGAGGATTTTTCTGTGGCGGAGGGAACCGGACTCTGGTGCCGTGTCCCGCGGGGATGTTCCGCGCTGGAGGAGCCCCCCACGCCTGCCTGCCCTGCCCCAAGGATTTCTTCAACCCCAGGCCAGGTCAGAATTCCTGTTTGCCCTGTGGAGCGCAGGCAGCGCAGCCCGCGGAGGGCCAGCGCACCTGCGTGTGCCTCGGCAAAGGGAGGCTCTTCCAGGTACACCAAAAATTGCTGGAAATTCAATTTATTCGCTCGTTCTCGCCCTTGCTTTCTCCATTTATCTCATTTCCCACTGCTATAAGTACATATTGTATACATATATATATATTTTTACATCAATTTTAATATTGGCTTTTCGCAAATATTAGAATAAATACGATTTACTTAAATATTTAATGCCTATTTAATGCCTATTTAATGCCTATTTAATGACTATTTCATTATTATTTAATTATTTAATTACTGCATATGTGTAGTATTTATTATATATTAATACTTAGTATTAGTACTATTAGTATTTATTAGTACTATTTATTCATCTATATGTATGTAATAATAGATGTAATATATGTATATGTATGTAATATAATATGTAATATTGATACTATTGATACATGTCTGTGTATAGTATTTATTATTTAATTACTGCATATGCATAGTATTTATTATTTATTAATACTTAGTATTATTAGTATTAGTATTTATGAAAATTATTCTTGTATATGTATGTAACAATATATGTAATGCATGTATATATATGTAATATAATATGTAATTGATACTACTTACTTTATTTAAATACTATATTAATATAGTATTGATTATTTAATTAATGCATACGTATAGTATTTATTCTATATTAATACTTAGCATTAGTATCATTAGCATTAGTGTTTATGAATATTATTTATTCATCTATATGTATGTAATAATAGATGTAATATACTATGTAATATACTATGTAATATACTATGTAATATAATATGCAATATAATATGCAATATAATATGTAATATAATATGTAGTATTAATACTATTTCTTAATGTATATATATAGCATTTATTATAGATTTTTTAAGAAGTAAACCTCGTTTTTCACGCAGCCACAGGGAAGGGAGCTGGGGACATGAGACTTACAAATATTCCGAATTTCCCAGTGTGCACCACCGAAGGTTTATGGATATGAAACTGCAGATTCCTCACTCGATGCCCTTTGCATTTTCAGCCTCGTGACTCGGCGTGCACGTGCCCGCCCGGTTTCAGGAGCTCCGGGAGGGACGGAAAATCGTGCGCCAGGAAACGGTACCCGGTGTGCAGGGCATCCACAGCCCGCAGCCAGCAGGGACAGTGCCTGAGCAGCCCGGCATGGGCTCGCTACTGCTCCCACAAGGTGACGGGACAGCAGCTCCGCAACGTTCACTGCTGGGACATTCCGTTGGGCATGTCACATTCTGAACTTTGTATTTGTGCATTTCACATTCTGAACTTTCTATTTGTGCATTTCACATTCTGAACTTTCTATTTGTGCATTTCACATTTTGGCCATTGTATTTGTGCATTTCACATTCTGAACTTTCTATTTGTGCATTTCACATTCTGAACATTGTATTTGTGCATTTCACATTCTGATCATTTCAGTTCTGTGCATTGCATTTGTACACTTACATTCTGTACATTTCAAATTTTGGCCATTGTATTTTTACATTTCACATT
>NW_014650651.1:256635-287214 GCF_001447265.1 Sturnus vulgaris
ATAATATATATGAAGAAAATGGTTGACAGTGGAGAGCAGGAATGTAAGATTTGAAGAAATTAGAAATAGTAGAAGAGCTTCCAAAGGGAAGTTATGGCCAAAAGGGTGAATTTAGGGGTTTTTGAGGTTTTTTTTTTACTGATTGTGAGGTCTGGACCTGCCTTATCTACAACAGAGAGCTCCCCTTAGAGAGTCTGGGAAATCCCAAAGCTTTTCCAGGCCCTGTTAAATCCTTTTCCTTTTTCCAGGCACTGTTTCATCCTTTTCCTTTTCCTTTTCCTTTTCCTTTTCCTTTTCCTTTTCCTTTTCCTTTTCCTTTTCCTTGCAGGGTTTGGTGAGGAAATCTTCCTTAGCAAAGGATTTCCAGCTGGAGGCACAGAGAACGAGATTAGGAGGAGAGAAAAAAGGGAAAATGGAGCAGAATTCCCAGAATTCCCAAATTCCAGGGACACATCCCAAGGCAGAGGATCAGCTCCTGCAGTTCCTGACTAAGAGTAAGTCCAGGGATTTCAGTGAGCTGGGATTAATTTTTGACATTGATAAAGTTTTGATTTTGATACCTGAGGATCCCTAATGGGAATGAACAGAGGAGAGATCCCAAAACATTTCTACATCGTTAATCCACTCCCAAAAATGAGATATTCAGTAAAAAATTACAGCTTTTAATCCTAAGAGTTCATTTTTCACACTGAGTCCTGGATGCTGTGGAAGAGAATCAAAATTAGCTCAGGAAAAAGGAAAGGGCACAAATCCCTCTGGAATTTGGCCAGGTCATGTCTGTAATTTTCCTCTTCAGTGAGCTGGGATTAATTATTGACATTGATAAAGTTTTGATTTTGATACCTGAGGGTCCCTAATGGGGATGAACAGAGGAGAGATCCCAACACATTCCTACATTGTAATTTTTTTACTGAATATCTCATTTTTGGGAGTGGTTTAACAGCTTTTAATCCTAAGAGTTCATTTTTCACACTGAGGCCTGGATGCTGTGGAAGAGAATCAAAATTAGCTCAGGAAAAAGGAAAGGGCACAAATCCCTCTGGAATTTGGCCAGGCCATGTCTGTAATTTTCCTCTTCTCACAGGTATCAAGGTGTTGAAGCAGGCAGAGCACCTGATGGCATCCAGGATCACCCTGCTGAACCCCCAGCTCACAGCACCTCCCCTGCACGGTAAAAAAAATAAAAAAATAATTTAAAAAAAAGTGAATTTTGACTTTTTTTGGGTTTTTTTTTCCTGCCACCGTCTCACCCTGCCTACAAAATCCCCCCACGCATGAAACATTTGCTAGGAAAAATGTGGTGAGAAATGGATTGTTTGAGAAAAGAACATTTCTGCTCTCTCTTCACACAGGGGATGAAATGAAATGTGAAACCTCCTCGTTTCTCCTGGGCCTCCTGCAGGAGGTGAACGATGAGCTCCGGAGGAATGCAGGGGCAGCAGGGCTGGGACAGAGCCAAAGGCTGCAGAAAAGTAAATTTTCATTCATTTCCTTCTCCAAACCAGCCAGAATTGGGTGGAATTGGAAGATTTCTGCTTCGTCCTTGAGGGAGCTGCACAAACACCTCATTTATTCTCTACCAATGAAGGAGAAAGACTCAGCCCCCAAATAATTTGAATTTGCTGCTGATCAGCTCTAATGCCACTTTTCCACACCTTGATTATGAGGAGTTTCTCCAGGAAAAGCAAAGTTTTGGACATTTCCTTCATTATCCTTACAATAATTCAAAATGCATCCACAGGGATTCATTTTGCTTTGAGAAATAGTGAAATAAATGGGAAAATGCAGGGTTTTTTTTTTAATCTGCTCGTGTTGCAGTGTTACCTCTTGGACAAGGAAAAATGCAAACAGAGATGAATGAATGAAATTCTCCTGTTCTTGCAGCAGAAATCTGTGCTCAGGAAGGAGAGCTGAGTGCAGTGGATCCTGCAGCCCTTTCTCCCAGGGAGTTTGTGGTGTTCCAGTACGGCCTCTCCATCCTACAATTCCTCACGTTTCACATTCAAGTAAGTGTTTAAAATTTACAAAATTTACCCCAAAACACTCCTCAGCCCACGGGCTACATGAAAATCAATTTACCAAATTAAAATCAATTCGAGGATGCCCAGTGTGCAAACAGCAGGAATTAAATTCCTCTCCTGTTTTCCAGGATCCACATCAGTTCTTACATTTGTTGTTTCTCAACCACACCTCTTAAATTAATCCCTTATTAATTAATCCCTTCCCGCTGCATAATTTTGTGTTAAAATACATTCCCTTTATAATTCAGAATAAGGATTCTGCCATTCTCTCTGCACACCTCTGGGTAAACTCTCCGGGCTGCTTTGTGCAGTATTAAATAAAAAGATAAAAATAAAAATTGTAGTGACCCCACCCAGAGCCTGGAGAACACTTTCATTTACTTAATTAAACAACTGGCAAGAGGAAACGCTCAGGTTTTTTCGAGCAGTCTCCATTTCCATGTGGATTTTTTTTTTTTTTTTTTGGCTCTGTGCACTCACCCCAGATCAGAGCTGGATTTACAGGAACTCACATCCCATTAATCCCTGGTGTGCTCGAGGTTCTCACAGGAGCGTTTTCCTTTTTCTTTGCAGGCTCCAGAATTCACCCTGGCTGTGGCCTCCAGCCTCCCCCAGAGCGATGCCCCAGGCAATGCCTTCAGAAATTCCTTTTTTTATCAGGTTTGCCCACCCCGCACCCGTTGTTCTATCCATCAATTCCAGCACTGGGAAGCAAAATGAAAAGCATTAAATATTTTCTGCAAGTGGCAGGATGCTTGATACTTTCTAAGGGGAAAAATAATAATTATATAAGAAATCATCAAATGTTAATAATCTCCAGATATGTGAGCACAAACCTGGCACAGCAACATTTAAATCCTTATTTAATGGGAGGGTCATACCCAAAGCACATTTAATAAATAAACTCTGATTTTCCAGTTTCTCACATCCAAGTTTTCCCACTTTTTATTTTTACCAAATTATCTCTAGGTCAGCTTTACAGGACTCAGTGGATCAGCATTTTACTTACCATAGCTAAATTACAAACTGCTGTAATTAAATTATAAAATCAGGCTACTCAGTCCCATTTTTAAAGTTTCCTAAAGTTCACAAAACCTAAACCTGCCTAGAGCAGAGAGCACAGGAATGTTTTCAATTCCCATCACAGATTATTGAATGAAATCCACTGCTCTGAATCCTTGCACTCACCTGGAATTTAAATAAACCCCTGGAAGATTTTCATCAGCTGAGCCAAATCCTGCTGTGCCCTTGTCCCAGATGGGGATATTCAAATTTTTTTTATTTTTTTCTCAGAATTCCAAGAAGAAACTCTTCATCCTGAGGGAGTGCCTGGGCTCTGGGGGAGGATTCCTGCTGGTCCTCGTGCACTGCTGGGCTCATGTCACTGCTGGGGACCTGAGCCACGACTCCAACCCCCTCTTCCTGAGCCTTTTCCACCAGGTACCTCAGCATTTGCTCAATAGAATCACATTCAAATCATCTCTGGTTAAAAAAAAAAATTTAAAAAAAAAATCTTATTTTAAAAGGGAAGGGTTAATGCTGCCAGAACTGCGAAAATAAAAACAGGACAACTCCATCTTAACCCTCAGCTGGGAAGAAAATGGGAAAATCCAACAGAAAAAAAAAAAAAGAAACAACACTTTCATCAGCACAAGTCTGGCTCAAAAAACAGAGAAATTAATTGGAAAATAAAGCAGGAATTGGAATTTTCCTCCCTCCTTCCTTCCTTCCCTCCTTTTTTGATGTGATGCAGGTTCTCCAAACCTTTCATAAAGTTTTATTTACTGTTGGTTTTTTGTGTTTTTTTTTAAATTTCTCTAGGCTCTAAAGGCCTGTCTCAGTGAGATGTTCTCCCTCAGGCTGCAGCTCTCAGCAGCTGCCCCAGGGAATAAATCCCAGGGGATAAATCAGATTCTGCTCCAAGAGGAGCCATTCTCCACAGAGGAAATAAATCTGATCTCCCAACTGCTGGAAGTGAGAGTGAAAAACCTCACAGACGTGGAAGCCTTTGAGAAGGTAACAAGAAAAAAAAAATAAAAATCACCAGACTTGGCTGAAAATCTTCACCATCCCTAATTTTTTAGTTTTTTTAAAGTGACAATTAAAGGATTTATAAAACCCAGCTGTTTCCAGATTACTCTGTTAAAGGTTAAAAGAAATTATTTCACTTCATGTAAACCATTAGGTCAGCATAGACAGCAATATCATGAAAATAGATTTTAAAAATCTACAGAAAGATATTTAAAATTAACATTTATCTGCTCTCTCCACCTCTGTGGTCACAAAGGACCTCTTGCTCCGAGTGAAATCTGAGGAATCACTCAGCAACAAGTGGCTGGTGAAGAAAAAAGAGAATTTCCTCCACCCCCTGAGCAGCAGTGGAAGGGAAAGCCTTGGACAGAGGGCACAGTGAGCATCATTTCCTATTATTTGCTATTTAAATTTATTATTTCACTACCTTGTAGAGTGAAATTTATCTTCCTGGTTTGCTCTTGTTAAGATGAAACTTGAATTCTGGCATTTCTTTAATTTAAACGTTTAAGTTTAGTTTTCACTTTAATTAAATTTATTTCTTTAATTTTTAAAATCTAATTTTCATTTAACATTTTAAACATTTTCCTGGGTTTGTTTTTTTTTTTTTTTTTTAGCCTTGAAGAGGAAACTGTGGCTTCCTTGTCCCTCTCAGAACTGGAGGACAAAGTGGATGCATTGACTGAGGAGCTGCTGCAGATTGTGGAGGATGAGCAGCAGTTTTTGAGCAGTGAAGGCAATGAAGATCTGCTCTCTTATTACCTTGACATAACCAGCTTGGAGAAGCAGAGTTTGGGAAAACAAATCAAGGCTTTAGAGGAGGAAATAGCCCAGGGCAGGAATTTGTGATGCTCAGAATTTTGTGGTTTGGTTCCTGCTCCTCTCTTTTGGGCACTGGGCTCCAACCCAAAGTAAATCCTCGATTTTTTTTTTTTTTTTTGCTTTTATTCCAGTGGATTTTTCCTCCCCGTGGCCAAGGCTCATTAAATCAGGAGGGAAAGCAGTGCAGTAATTGAAGTGACAAGACTTTGGCTGGAGGAGTTGACATTTCTGGCCCTCTCCAAGTGCTGAGAGGAAATATTGCTGCAAAAAGCCCAGGCTCCGAGTTTCCAGGAACAGGAGCAAAAATCTAGAATCACTCAATTCCTGGTGTGAAATAAATTATTCTTTCAACCACTGCATCACTCCACGAGGTGCTCTGAGGCCTCTGCAGCTGAGAGTTGCAGTTTTCTGATTTTATGACACAGCAAAAACTGCAGAGCCGGTTATTTGGGTTAATTATAGCTGTGCAATTACATTTCAAGTGCAAGAAATATTAAAATTTCCATCATTGAAGCAACTTCTGAATTCGCCTTATTTCAGCTCTGTGCCACCACCCACCCAGGAATGCACTGCCCAAGACCATTCCTGTTTTTAAACCTGGGCAATCAGCCTGTCCTGCTCCCAAATTCCAGAACCAAACCCCAAAACATGAAAAAGTCAATATTTCCCAATCAGTGAAACACCAGCCCAGCCTCCAGTGTAGATGAAAAGCAAGTGAGGGAAGAAAAAAATAATAAAAAAAAAATTAACTCAAAATTCTTTTTTTTTTTTTCCCTCCTATCATGGGGGCACAGCAAAATTTAAATATTTTTGGGAGTCACTAAATACCCCAGACATTTCTGCTGGTGATATTTAGGTCTTGGCTCCTCACAGCTTTGCCAGAAAAAAAGCAAAGTGTCCTTCAAAGCAGCTCGGGGGATGGTTTTTAATCTTCCACCAGAAAACTCCTGAACACCCCTCAAAGCACCACCAGCAGCTGGCTTGGATAACAACAGCAGGTTTATTAATCTAATAATTTATTAATTTAAGCATTTCCTCTTTAAATCCACAAAAAGAATCTCACATTACATCTTTATTCTTATGTTAGCATCAATTAAAACTGTTAAAAATCTGTGATAACCCCCCCCCCCCAAAAATTAATAAATAATCAGCGATTAGATGAGAAGTGCTCTTTTCATGAGGTTGTGCAGTGCCAGCCTTCACCTCCTCCCAAAATCGGGGCTGTAAAGCAGGGCAGGAGCCCGGGCTCTATTTCTTGGGGTTGATCCAGTGGTACCTGTCCACCGTGACCCCGCTCCTGTAGCCCCTGGGCTGGCCAAAGTGGGAGCCCTCGGCCAGGTGCAGCTTCCTGTGCTGGAACTGCCACCAGGGCAGGTGAGGAGCCTGCAGGAGTCACCAAAACGAGCAGAAAAAAAAAAAAGGGAAATAAAAAGTTAAATAAAAGGGGGAAAGAAGTGGGGAGCAGTGAGGCCGCCCCAGTCCCACCAGGTTCATCCCCAGGGAAGGAATTGTTTGCTCCTGCCAAAGCTCCACCCCACTCACAGCATCTCTGAGGGTGGGAAAAGCCTCTCAAGGACAAGCCCAGCTGTGCCCACATCTGTTAGACCCCTCCAGGGGTGGGCACCAGCCCCTGCAAACAGCTCTCGAGTCTCCAAATAATTCACATACCGCTGTTAAAACAAGCGGTGTAACTGAGGGGTACAACGGCAATTCATCAGTAAGAAACAGGTCCACAGCTTCTTAACTTTGTTTCACAAAGCATGGAAGAGTTTTACATTTAAAACCAGGCTGTACACGCTTTTACAGACAGTGACACCACTGGAAAACCCTCCCAGAGGAAAAAATCAACCCCGAGCCTCCCCTGGAGCAGCTGGAGGCTGTTCCCTCTCATCCTGAGGAGCCTGAGCCCCAGCTCAGAACCTCTTTGGAGAGGTTTTGGGGTGAGAAAAATCTCACCTGAGCCAGCTCAGAACCTCTTTGGAGGGGTTTTGGGGTGAGAAAAATCTCACCTGAGCCAGCTCAGAACCTCTTTGGAGGGGTTTTGGGGTGAGAGGGTCCCCCCAGGGCCCCACCTGGTAGATGCTGTTGGGGTTGCTGACAGTGGGGATGGCTTTGGGCTCCTTGCTGAAGGTTTCCTCGTCCGAGGAGGTTCCCGAGTCATAGTCCAGGGCTGCCTTGGCCACAGCAAGGCTGACGTGCTGGGGCAGCTCGGGGTTCTCCTTCCCATCAAAGCGTGCCACGGTGAAGGGCTGGTTCCTCTCCCCGTACCTGCAACAGGTGAGCGCTGCTGCTCTGGGAGGGGCCGGATCACCCCAAAAAATGCCCGGAGCCTCAGGTGTCAGGGCTGGGAGCAGCTTTAGGCTGACAGAACACCCAGCCCCAGGCTCTGAGCTCACCTGCGGGACACCTGGGGGGGATCCACCCACACCTTCAGCTCCTGGGGCAAGCCCAGCAGGATGGAGCCCACAGGGCTCAGCCTCCTCCCCTGGAGGAGTTGGGATGGAAATTCCAAACTCGGGGTGTGTTCCCCACGTTGGCTTTGCCCAGGGAAACCAACAAAGCTGCCACGGCCGGGGCCACCTGCACTGTCCCCAAGTGGCCCTGGCAGGGTGGCCATGGTGACAGCGAGTACACAAAGCTCCCAGCATGGGCTGACCTGGGGACACTCCGAGCCAGGAGCCCCAGGGGAAAAGATGGGAAAAGATGGGAGCATCCCCAGAGGAATTCTGCCACGGCCTGGGGAAGGGAAAAGCGATTTTTCCACCCATTTTTCCCCTTCCCATTAAATCATTTTTGTCTCAACTCTGTCCTCATTGTGACTATTCCAAAGTAAGCTCCTTGAGGGTAAGTCCTGAATTATTTTTGGAAATTTTTTTTACGGCAAAATTGTTTCACTTTTATCATCAGAGAAATTAAAAAATAATAACTTTCCAGCCAGCCCCAGGCTCTGAGCTCACCTGCAGGACACCTCGAAGGGATCCACCCACACGGTCACCTCCTTGGGCAAGCCCAGCAGGATGGACTCCAGCCCACTGGCCACACAAGCCTGCTCCAGCAGGGGCTCCCGTGCCTGCTGTTTGTTGAGCCTGATGCACCTGGGGAGCAGCAGAGGGCACCTGGAGTTGGGATTTCTCTGCAGCTTTGTGGGTTCTGCTCGTGCACAGCACCCCCAAAAATCTCTGTTGGTTGTTCAGCATTTTGGACCTGCTGGTGCAGGTTCTCACTTGCAGCCCCAGCCAGCAGTTCAGCCTCACAAAACTCATTTATCAGCTCTAACAGGGCTTGGCTTTTCATTCTCATCAATACCTGATGAGGTAATTTGCTGCTTGAAGTGTTTAAACAGAACCACCCCAAAAGTCTCTATAAGACCACTTGAATTCTGCAGCCTGGCAGAACCTCAGGACACTTGTCTTAAAATTCCCACCTCAGTTTTCTAATCACACATTTACAGATAAAAAAAATAAATTTTTCACCAATTAATAATGTTCCTTCAAGCTCAAGGGGTATCCTGGTGGTTCCCTTTACACTTTGCATTATTTATTTCACTTTGAAGCCTCCAGGAGCTGCTCCTTGAGTGCCAGCCCGAGGCTCCAGGTTCTCCCTCTCACCTGAAGCCTTGCCCTCGGGATGGGTTGTCTGGGTACCAGTGATTTTTGTACTTTTCGAACAGGATCGTGGTCAGCTTTGCTGCAAATTTCTCTATTTCCTCCTTGCTCAGCTTGCCCTCCCTCTTCACCAGCTTGGTGACGAAGAAAACCGCAGCAGCAATTTCATCTTTCATCCTGAATTGCAGCACGGGAGGTGCTGGAATAGAGATGGAGAGATTTAATAACGTCAAGGCACTGTCAGGTTCCAAGAACTGATGCTGCAAAACCTGCACAAGCCAGGAGAGACAGAGGCTGGATAAGCCTGACTGCCAAGCAGCAGATTAAATTTAATTTGGGATATTAAAACCAGTTTAATGCATTACTAGAAGGTACTTGCATTAAGCAAGTTAAGAGAGAATATTAAAAAAAGTTTAAAGCGTAATAGTTCTTATTTGTCACATATATCACAAGCAAATCTTACAAAGATATCATTCTTTAATATTAAAAAAAATACCCAAACCATCACCTTTTCACAGCAGAGACACTAAAAACTTGAGATAAACTTCACAAACAGCTTAGAGAGGCGCCAAGAAAAACAGATAAAAATCCCACAAAGCCCTGGATCAGTCACACAGGGGGAACCCCAGCACCCAAAGGGTCCCTCCCTCTTCCCCTGGCACAGTTGGGTCAGGCTTTTGATGGGACAGGAATCACGTGGGGCTGAGGAATGTAAGAATATCCAGGTGTGCAGGAGCTGCAGGTGTGTGATTAATGGTGGATTAATTAACAACGTGTTCCAAAGAGATTCCCGCTCTCCTCAGCTTTATTCCAACATCAGCTCCCTCTTTTAGGGTGATTGAATTGATTCTGAATTCTGTTGTGTCCGTCAGTCTACCCCATAAATCCCTGTGGAATATTTAATATTCACCACAAGGAAAACAGCACCAGGCTAATTAATTAATGATCAGAATTGTGCTGGACTGCTTGTGGCAAACTTAACACGATGATTTTCCACATGAACCCTTCACATTTGGCGTTCCTTATTTAGGAAACTGCTTGATTCTGGATTTCTCACATCACTGAGTTTCCTAATTCACATTATCAGCGTGGATTTATATGGTTTTTTTTTCAGGGGTCAGATCCCAGGAAGTGCCGAGACAAAAGAACAAATGGAAGCAAAAAAATAAAAAGCTGAGAGTTCAAAAGTGGCTCTCACAGGGCTGGGGATGGTGAGTCCCATCTCAGCCCGGGGTGAGAGCAGGCAGGGGATGAGAAACACCGAGCCTGGAGGCACAAATTGAGTCCCTAAACCACAAATTCCTGGCTAATTCTGCATTTCATTTCTCTCCACTCACACAGTTCCTTCCTCGTTCTTTAATTTGTGCATCACACAAAAAAATTCTTCCTGCATCACATAAAAATAATAATAATAAAAGAAAAATAGAAGACCAAGGATTTCAGTACAAATTCTGTTTTTAATAAATGAGTAATAAACCACAAAACAGCCCCATATTAATTCTCTTCCTTTGTGTCACATATCAAATCCCCTCCTCAGCCAGTGGGGACCTTTCCCTTTCCACGACCACCCAAAAGAAACAGAAATCAGAATTTGAGACAGAGAAGGGATCCTCAGAAAAAGCTTCCAGATTTTATTTTTTTTTTTTAATTTTCAGCCATAGGACCCCCAGTGCTGTGACCACAGGGGTCCCCTCCCCGTGTGCTGCTGGGGTGACCCAGCAGGATTTTGTTCCCTGAGTCATCCCTTCCTTTTCCATGGAGAGAAGAGAGCAGGGACAGCCTGGCCTGGCATTGCTGGGGAGTGCTGCAGGACAACAGGAAACTGCTGCAGGGAAGAATTTCCACACAGCATTTTCTGGCCCCTGGCTGTGCAGTCTGGGAAGATTCTGACTCTGTCTGCATCCAGAATTAGCTCTGGAACCTTCTGCCAAGCTGCCTCTCCATGCCTGAGGCCTGAGTTTTATTCTGGAGATTCAACTTCCTTTCAAAATGTCATTTTCTGAGCTGAGTGGATTCCCCTTGCAAACTCTCCAGCCACATCAGTTTTTCTATGTTTTTAAAAGTCTGATCCATGGTGACATGGCAAAAACACCCCACTAAAAATAAAAGTTTTCAAGTGACTATAAAGTTTTGATCACATTGATTTTGTTACAGTGTGGTTGAACTGCAGGAGCAGGGAGTGTTCCAAAAATCTGGAGGCAACCACCACAGATCTGTGGGTTTTTAACTGAGCTGACAAAATTGGTGTCCAGGGAGATATCAAAGAGCAAAATTTGCCACTTAAAAATGGTGGGTGATGCACATAATTCTAATTTTTGAAGTCCTTCTCAGTAAGTTTAGTCCACTCAGGGTTTCCTAAACAATCCCAGACACACAGACTGGGATTCCTCTAGGGACGATTTTGTCTTTCTGGCCAAATTCTTGATATTAATCTGATTGCTTTGATTTCAAGATGGTTTTCCTCAATATCAGACTGCAATCTAATAAAAGACACAACCTCTTCCTCTCAACTTAAATTTCTTTTCATTCTTGAGCCCTCCCAAGCCAAAGCAGCATTCCCAATGGCAAGCCCTGCCCTGGGGTGGAGAATCTGTTCATCATTTCTATCCCTGCCCCATTTCAACCCCAGGAATTCTCCAGGGACCATCCTGCCCCAAATGCCAGCGAGGTTTGGGTCACACAGAGACACAGGGTGGGGGTTTTGAGGCATCTCTGCTAAATGCTGCAGGTGCAGGCAGTCCCTGTGAGTGGGGGAATTCTGTGACAAGGGCTGGAATGCTCAGGGGACACCAGAGGGATCCCTCCTCACCTCCTCTGCCTCATTCCTTGTTCCCAGGGCTAGCACAGGAACTGCAGGTGAGCACAAACAAAGCCCTCACCTGAGAAACCGGCCCTGCAGTGAGGGGATATTTCTTGGGTGATGAGAGGCAGGAGGTCAAATTCTACAAATTCTACACATCAGCAGCAGCAAACACGGGGAGATTTTGGCAAAGTTCTCAGCAATTCACCCACTTGGCTCTGATCATTCAAATTGTGGTTGGTACAGAAGTCCTGTGAAATTTTTTAATTGGTATTTTTAATATCATGCAGGAGTCCAAGCATTATTTTCCTGTTAATGTCACAGAATACCAGAGGAGGGGTTCTGGCACCCCCTTGCAGCGACAAGACAAAGTGGCTGCTTTAATTAATTAGGGAGATTCATCAGGCTCAAATCCTTCCCAGGGCTGCCAGTTGTCACTGACTGCAAGAAAACACAGCCCTGGGTGCCCCATTTGGGGAACAACTGCTGAGGAGGGAAATGTCTGGACCAAAACTGGCACAGCCCATGCCAAGGAGAGAGGGACATCCATTAAACAGCAGCCAACAAATTGTGCTCCCACTCATTCCCGGCTGCATCCAAACAAAAACTGTTTTCATCCCAGAAAAACCCAGGATGGACAGCCAAGTTCTGGCTGAGAGGAAGCAGGGGATAAATGAGGAGATTTTTGTGCCTTTTGTGAAATGATGTTGCTTTAATCCTTACTAGGAACAGAAAAAAAAAAAAAAAGCCAAATCACTAAAAAATCAGTGCCTGGATATCCATGGGGCTGGTCCAGAGCTCGCTGAACCCTGGGGAAATGTGTCCAAAGCGTCCAGAGGAGCTGAAATCAGGCCCCCAGCTCAGCAGGAGCATTCTTAGCCAGATTAAATGAGCTGTGCCCTGGGTCAGCAGGCAAGCCTAGGCTTGAGCCACCAAGGGACAGAGGCAGGCACAGTTTCTGTAGTAACTGCAGCCCAAAGCAAACAGCTCCCCTCAACACCCCTGAAGGAGTTTGTTTTTTGCAGTTTTCCTGCTTTAAAGGATTGAGTACCCGGAAATAAAGGAACCAAGTGCAGCTTGCCAGTGGCAATCTCCCCTCTGCCAGCCATTTGATTTTTGTGGGTGATGGATGGCAAGCAGCCCCTCCAGGTAAGCAGCTGCAGTTCACGGATATTGATGTAAAAATCAGAAAGCCTGAGAGATTTCCGTGTGGAAAAGTTTCCTCAGTGGCAATCTCCTGAGGGAAAAGCAACTTGCATTTGTTTGGTCACATTCAGAAGCACCAATTCCATGGGCCACTAAATCAGAGGGCAGAAGAAACCTCAGAGCTGGAGGTTTCAAACTGAGACACCTGTACTTAAACCATGCAGTCTCTGTAAAAAGAATTATTTTGGACTGGAGCAAACCAGAAGCTGATTTTGATCACTACCACAAAAAGTTTAAGGGTTTGAGTATTCCATGTTGTTAGAATTTAATTTAAGATTTTGTGATTTAAGTCATTTAAAAAAACCCAGTGGTGTTGATCCAGGATGTTCTAAATTTAAATAACGAAGGAAAGAGTGCAAAGCGACCTGGGTTGATTTTATGGAGACTAAGAGCTGTTGCCATAACTCTTCAAATTTTCTGTTTTTTTTTTTTTTTCCTCTGTTTGTTTGCCTCGATTTTCAGAGCTGAAGAGGTCAAGGGCAAGCAAGGAGAAATGGCTGGGCCGACCCCCCAAAAAAAAGCAGGGGGTGCAGGAGGTGAAGAAGAGCTGGCAGAGCTCAGGACTCTCATCCCTCTGAGCTGCTCCTCTGCCTTTTGGGGATTCCTGGTGGGAATTCACCCAGCCTGGAGCTGCAGGGACACGAGCTGGGAGTGCCACCAGTGCCACCCGAGCTGGGCTCAGCCTCCTCCCCTGGAGGAGTTGGGATGGAAATTCCAAACTCGGGGTGTGTTCCCCACGTTGGCTTTGCCCAGGGAAACCAACAAAGCTGCCACGGCCGGGGCCACCTGCACTGTCCCCAAGTGGCCCTGGCAGGGTGGCCATGGTGACAGCGAGTACACAAAGCTCCCAGCATGGGCTGACCTGGGGACACTCCGAGCCAGGAGCCCCAGGGGAAAAGATGGGAAAAGATGGGAGCATCCCCAGAGGAATTCTGCCACGGCCTGGGGAAGGGAAAAGCGATTTTTCCACCCATTTTTCTCCCTTCCCATTAAATCATTTTTGTCTCAGCTCTGTCCTCATCGGGATTATTCCAAGGTAAGCTGCTTGAGGGTAAGTCCTGAGTTTTTTATGTTTCATCAAAACCGTTTCATTTTTTTCAGCAGAAAAAAATTTCATCAGAAAAAAAAATCTTCATCAATAAAAAAATAATCTTCATCATTAAAAAAAAATCTTCATCAGAAAAACTCCTCCTTGCAAGCTCACAGATTGTGTCTCGCTCCTGTTTTAGCTTGATGATCTATATAAAACAGCTTCATCACGTTATTAATTGCATGCACGTCTATCAGACACGAGACATAATTGATGAGAACTGCTGACACACACTCAGAACAGATCTGTTCCTTTTTTTTTTTTTTAGCTGCCTCAAATGAGTGTAAAAATTGGAGCCTGCTGACACCTGACTGACAGCACGATCTGTGCTCCTCTAGTTTTTTAGGGAAACAAAAAAAAAANAAAAAAAAAAAAAAAAAAGCTTTTTGAAATTCAGGGAAATGGTGAAATTCCACCATCCCTGCTGTACTTCATTGTGGAAAACTCCCCATGGAAATGGCCCAAAATCCATGGAAAAGGGCCCAGAGCCAAGCAGGGCCCAGGGACAGGAGCACAAAGAGCTGAGATGCTGCAGGGCTGGCACCATGAGATTCCCATGGAATGTTTTGTCTTGGCCCAAATTTGCAGCTGGATTTGCACTCCCACCTCTGGATACAGCAAGGACTCCGTGCCAAGGTTTTCCTCATCCCCCTTTCCCCTCGTGGTGCTGTATAATAATTTATATTTTAGTGTTTGGTTGTTCTGCCTCTGCTCTCTTGAAATGGTCTTTGTGTTGTGCTCACTGCAGTTTTTATTAGCAAGAACTCTTAAACTGTGGTGTAAATACTAAATATTGGTATAAATATTGTATATAAGATATTAAAACGGTACAATATATGAATATGAATGTCAATATGAATATGAATAGAAATAGAAAGAAATAGAAATAGAAATAGAAATAGAAATAGAAATAGAAATAGAAATAGAAATAGAAATAGAAATAGAAATAGAAATTATATAAAATTATGACTATGACTGTCTATGAAAATATCAATATCAATGTAAATAGAAATAGAAATAGAAATAGAAATAGAAATAGAAATAGAAAGGAATTTAGCAGAATAAGGGTGATATGACCAATATTTTCCATTCTTGCCAATTCCTTATTCTTTTAAGAGCATTTGAGGAGGTGGAGAATATGAATGGAATTATTGGAAGTTCTTTCTTTGCTTGCAGGTTTGAGTTCCATGACTCCAGGAGAAGTTCTTGGTTTGCAGGCAGTGTAGTTAGCTGATTGTATCCAGAATTCCACAATCACTAATTCCACTGCCATCAAAACAAGGCACAGAATTCCCCACTCCAACCTCAGCCTGGAAACTCCCAATTTCCTCATTCCTACTGTGATTTATTTCAATTTTCCTTCCAGAATTTTACAGCAGTGTGTGGTACATGTTGGTCGTGTGAAGTGAAATCTTGTCTTTTTTGAAAATCCTCAGGAATTTTCCTGGACCAGGAATATTGTCTGGTATTTCAATGATTCATTTACTGTATATTTAATTTTTAATACACACAGACTGGCCTATGGATTTTTTTAGGCTGCATCCTTCAGCTTATCTGCCAGATATCAATAATTTTCATTTGTTTTTCATGTTTTATTAAGCAAGGTAAGCGAAGGCAGTTTTGAGCAATGATTAAATATTAAATGCACTGTGGATATAAACTGGTTTTGTTCTTTTTTTTTTTCTCTGACCACTTAGCTTAACGAAGAATTTTAATTAGAGAAAAGAATGAATAATGGTTTTTGGAAGAAAAAGAAGAGGTGAAAGGCTCTGCCATCAGCCTGGTTGCCAGGCAGTGTAGTTAGCTGATTGCCCAAAGCAACAATCACTAGCCACACAGCCAGGTAAAGGGGTCTGGAATGCCAGGATGAGGAATTTGGAAGCAGGAATCAAACCCACAGGAATTGTGAGGACACAAGGCAGAGGCACCAACGGACAGGACAGTGAAATAAAACAAGGGTTGGGTTCCTGCCAAGGACATTTCCCCGGTGATTCCCCTCCTTTACAACTCATTTCTGCTAAAAAACATCAGGAGAAAATGGAATTTTGAGGTTTTTTTTCTTCTCCAGATTTGCAGGGTTTGATTCCCGTTCTGACTGGGCTCATCTCAGCCTTACTGAGGCCTCTGTTCTCACATTTCCCTCATTTTATTCTTATTGAATAAAGGAAATCAAGGCCCCTGGTGGCAGCTCTTTCTCATCCGTGGAGAAGCTGGACTGGAGTGGAAATGACCTGAAAGAAGATGGAAACTTCTGCTGGAACCCCAATTACTGACCTGATTAATTAATGTTCCCCCACCATCACAAATAAAGCAAACTCAGACAAACCATTCAACACAAAAATTGCATTTTCAGCCTGACTCTGCAATTATCTTTTTTTTTCTAATTTGAGTAAAGCACTCCCCCTTTTTTTTTTTATTTTTTTATTTTTTTTTTTTAATTTGGGTAAAGCACTCTCCATTTTTAGTGGGAAGTTGGGTTTGGGAGCCAGGCCAGGCAGAGCAATCTGCAGGTGCTGAGCTCTGCAGGCTTTTCCTGCAAGTCAGCAATCCCCCTTTGCCCATCCATCATCCCAAAAGGAATTTCCTCCATCACCATCCATTAGTCTGCTCTGAATTCTGCCTGCAGCCAGCAACAGTTCACTGAGGCTCTCATTCTTTTTAATTTTTTATTTTTTTTTATTATTATTATTTTTTTTTAATCAGTTGGATTTGATGGGTTTGGAGGGGTTTTCCAAGCAGAGATGAAAGCCAGGATTTGCAGCTTTGGGCAGCAGGCAGCCATAAAGATTCATTTCATGGAGTAAATGGCTTTTTATTTCACAAATCTAGGACATGCTAAAAGCATCCCAGAAGTCGAAGAAAATTCAAATTAATGCAGTGGACAGAATAAGAATAATGTTCAGGTTATTATCAGTCACAGATATTGCTTGGTGTTCAAATCCAGGTTTCAGATTTGATTCAGACATGAACAAATCTGAAGGAGAAAAGCTTGGAAATGGAATAATTCTGGGAAGAGAATGTGAGTTTATCCAAGAAATTCCTAAAGCAAAGAGGATCCTGCAGCCTGGGGAACTCTGAAATTCCAGGCCAGGCCCAGCAGGTAAATGAAGTTTAATCGAGCTAAAAAAGCTTCTTAAGGACAATTTTCTATCTCAAAACCACAAGAAATAAGGCAGTGAGTCTAAATTTCTCAGTTTAATATGAAAGGAATCTTTACAGACTGGCCATTGTGTTTTGGTTTTTTAATTTTTATTTTTTATTTTTTTTCCATTGCTGCCTCCAAGTTTTTACCCACCGAAACACAAAAACTAATTTTATAACCAAGTTATCAAAGTGCCCACTCTGCTCCCTAAAAAGCTCTCAGAAACTGGATTTGAGCAATAAAAGAAGAATTCTATTTGGAGATTTTTATTATTATCAGCAGTGAAATGTAGATTTACTGATTTATAATGGTTTGGCCTGGCCCAGCCGGATGTTTATCAGGAGAATAAAATCCAAGAACAAGAGGTCTGGATTCTATTAAGGCTTTTCTTTCCTTCTGCTCTAATTCCCAGGATACAAAGCAGAGATAAATGATTCGAAGTTTAAGAACCACATTTCTGAATTAATACAATTTAATTCCTCAATTGCACGGAGTAGCACTGAAATATTAAAGCTGATAAATGCAGTGATTGGAGAAATAACCTGGAAAACGAGATTTCCAAAGGTACTTTCAGCAATGACGTCTTCATTTTAGACATAAAAGTCTCCTTTTTTTCCTTCCTCCTTATTTAAGCTTTTAAGTTGGTTCCTATTAAGCACTTCCTCTCCTCAAAGTTTATTAAAATGCTGAACCAAGTCTGTCTGCTCGGCCCAAAGTCTGGTTTTTATTTCCCTCAGTCTAAATCCTCAGATTCTATTTAGGGGGAAAAGATGTCCTGGATGATACTATTATTATTATTATTATTATTATTATTATTATTATTATTATTATTATTATTATTACTATTATTATTATTACTATTATTATTGCTATTACTATTGTTATTTCTATTTTTATTACTATTATTACAACTACTACTACTGCAATAACTGCTCAGTTTTATCCTGTACTATTATTAAAAGGTTTAGAAATTAAAAGGCTGCTATTTTTCTACACTTTTCTCCTTTATTTTCTGTCTATTTCCCATTTATTTCTCAATAATGGTCAAGAGAAGGAAGTGGAAGCTTCAGCACTTTTCAGAAGATTTTAATTTTGCTTTAATTCTGGCTGGGATTCAGAAAGTCAGGGAACAGCGTGGTTGTTAGAGGTATTTTTATTTTTCTGAAAAAGCCAGGAAACATCAGAGCCTGTTCCTGTTTCCCAGACGTGACACACGCTCAGAGCCAGCAGCGTTCCAACACTTCCCTCTGGAATTCCTGATTCTGCCGGGCTGTTCTCGGGGCATTTTAAAGAATTTTTTTTTTCTCCCTTTAAAATATCAATTTCAGGAGCAGCTTCTCCACTTGACCTCCCAAGAGCGGCTCAAGGATTTAAGTTTTCTGCACAATCATCGATGTCCCGTTTTAAAGCATCGATCCCGGTTATTTTGAACAGATTCACTTTGCTGCTCGGCCGCTTTTCCTGGGAAAACCCCTTGGAGCCAGGGCTGGATGGGGAGAAACTGCAGGGGAAAAGTGCGGAGCAGCATCCCAGGAAATCATCCCGATGATCCGTGCGGGAATCACAATTCCCGTGCTGAGTTTTCCCTTCCCAGGCTCTTCCCTCAAAGAATTTTAACAGCACGAGCTAAAAAAGCCCAGATTTTGGAGTCGATCCCGGGATTTTTCACTTCAAGTTGGATTTGGTGATCCTTGCTGTGATCCTTTCCAACTGACAGTGTTTAGATTTGGAAAAATTGGGATTGGGATGGAATAAAGCAGCTCAGCGTGGCAGGCAGGGAACAATAAAGCTCATCCCGCTTCTGCACTGCAAATCCAGATATGGGAAAGCGCAGGAAAAAAAAAAAAAACCTTCCCAAAAAAACCCCAAAAAAACTTCCAGCGTGGGGATGGACCCGCCCGTGGGTGGCTCCTGGTGGGCGGGGGGATGGGATGGGGATAAAAAACGGGATCGGGGAGGGGGGACACGGGCAGAGGGATGCGGGATCCGGGGAGGAGGAGGAGGAGGATGATGATGATGATGATGATGGGGAGAGCGCTCAGCCCCGGAGCGCTGCGGGGTGGGCGCTGAGCCGAGCCCGGAGGAGGAGGAGGAGGAAGAGGAGGAGGAGGAGGAAGGGAAGGAAGGGAGGAAGGAGGAGCTGGTGGCTGTCCCGTGCTGTCCCCGGAGCGATGCTGGCGGCAGCAGCGCTGTGCGCGGCCGCGCTGGGCTGCGCGGCGGGGGCGCGGCTGCTCAGCGGTAAGAGGGGCTCGGCATCGCTCGGCATCTTTTTTTTGGGATCTTTTTGGGATCTCTTGGGATCGCTCGGGATCTTTTGGGATCGCTCGGTGTCGCAGTCAGTGAGTCAGGAGTGTCTCTGAGTTCTTCAGAGAGGAATCAGAGGGCGGGGATGGAATTAAAGCCCTCGGGTGGATTGAAGTGTGGTAAGGCGCTCACACACAGGGGTATAAGTTTAAATTTTAGTATAAGTAAGTAGAATGGGGTTTAAGTGCTTTTTTAGTGAGTAAAAAGTCTTAGACACTAGTGTAGAATTTCGAGTTCTAGTGAAGGTTGAAAAATATAGTCTTAGATGCTCGGGGTTCCGTGGAGGCTCCAAGAACATCATTTTAGACATAATAAAGCTATAGCGGGAATATCGCTTACATTTTTCAGATAGAACAAAATAGACCACACGCGTACTTTATACGTAGCCTGGCGTGCTAAGAAACCAGAATTCTAACAGGTTAAAAAGTGGCGATCCGAGTTTGTGCCTCAGCTTGTTGGGAAGTTTCTATACAGGAATGTGCACTGGGGAGAGCTGGTGCTTTCTACCATCGCTTTTTACCATTTCCTTTTTGCCATTTCCTTTTTGCCATTGCTTTTGCTTTGCTTCTGCTTCTATTTGCGACTTTATACCAAAGCTTAGCATGGACTTTAGTGCCTGTGACTTTTGCTTTGAGACCGATGCGCTTCCGCAATAAACAACTTTATAACAACTCTGAGCCGCTTGGCTCATTAAAGAAAACAACCCGGCAATCTCAGAGCAGGTTGAACGTCACAGCTCGGGATCGCTGAGAATCGCTTGGGATCGCTGGGAGATTGTGTTGGGATCCTCCCTATCCCGGGGAAATCCCTCCAGCCTCGCCTCTGTCGCTGGGAGGGTCGGGATGCGCTGTCGCGACATGGGCAGGGATGCTCTTGCTCGGCGGTGGCGCCGGGGGAATGTTGGGTTTGGTCGTTCCCAACTTTTCCTGTTGATTTTCCTGCCCTGGGGAGCTCGCTGGGCTTTGGGGCAGATCCCGAGCGAGCAGATAAGGGGGAAGGAAATACAAGGAATCCTTTCAGCCTTGCTCAGAGCAGAAACCGAGCTCGGGACACGAACGAGCGCTGAAGTCCAGCCAGGAATCGACTCCAATCTGCTTTTCCTTAGCTGAAAGTAATGGCAAGTTTGGCTGGCAAGGCAGAGACTTTCTTCCTCTTTTTTTTTTTTTTTTTTTTTTAAGGAGGACGAGATGTGTTTGTGTATCAGCAAAGAGCCTGAGTGCAGTTTTTGTGACTCTGTTTCTAGAGAGTTTTTTAATTTTTAATGAAACTCTGCTGTCTGTGTTTTCCTTTTGCCTCTCCCAACAGCAGTGGACGTTTCCCTCAGAAGAGGTAAGGGGCTTTGTCTTTTTCTCTGAAATTCTCAAATTCCCAAGGGAAATGCAGGCTATGCTAGAAATGTATTTTTAATAATGCTGTGAATAGTAAAAATCCTGCTCCTATTGTAATCCCTCTGTAAAATATTAGCAAACTCCATTTCTGGCTATTTAACTGCTGAAAAATTCCAGTGTGAAAGGTGTTTAAACTCCTAGCAGTGATCAACATAAAAGGATAAAGCAAAGCCAGCAAATATCCCATGGCATTCTAAACCCATATCAGGTTTATAATGACCTGTCTTTGTATTATCCCATTTGTTCCAAGCACACCACAAACGTTACTGAAATGTTGTAAAAACATGTAGGTTAGCAGATTGTGCCTGCAAAAGAAATATTTACTGAGCAAAACAAAACTGTTTGTTTCCACAGTCTAAATATTGGGGCTGCTCTGCTGAAAAAAAAAACACACGAGTGCATCATTTTGGATGATGTGTCTTTTCACTTTGATCTTCCCTCAGAACCAAAATAAGCTCTGCTGCTTCTTCAATGAGGCTTGTGCTTCTTCTTGGCTTGTGACAGCCTGAAAACAGACATTGTTTACTCCCTGGGCAGGCAGAAACATTGCAGAGCACAGAGCAGAGCTGGAAATTGGGCTGTGGGAACTCATCTTGTGATCCTCGGGGCAGACACTGGAAAATGAAAGGGTTTGAGGTTGGATGTAAAGAAGAAATTCTTCCCTGTGAGGGCGGTGCCAGAGAAGTTGTGGATGTGCCATGCCTGGAAGTGTCCAAGGCCAGGTTGGACTGGGCTCAGTGGGAGCTGATCCCATGGGAGGGTGCAATGAAAAGGTTTTAAGGTCCTTTCCAACCCCAAATAACCTGGGACTCTGTGGCACTGAAATATCCACCAAGCTATTGCATAAACCCCAAAAGAGAAATTCTTGCTATCTCTGCTTGTACAAGGAAACCTCTAATTCTGACCATTTAACTCCTCATTAATCATTTTAATGATTAATGCTGATAAAGTTAAATGATTAAATTATTAAAATGATGAAGATAATCATAATTTTAAAAAGCCTCCTTGAACCCTTGCAAGGGAACTTTGCTTTTTAAAAGGCTGCATGTATCATCTTGCACTGGCACGGTGTTTTCTTTGGGAAGAACTCCCAGGATCTGCAAATCCCAGAAAATTGAGGGAGCTGAGAAGAGCAGGACACGAAAGGACCAACCTAAACTTGGAGATGCCATTTGTAGCACAAGAGGCTCTTACCTGTGTTGTGTTTTCCGTATAAACTCATCCAAACTGATGTTTTAACCTTCATTTTGGTCCTGTTTAGTGACGCTTTTCTCTCCCTCCCCGCAGGGCAGACGGTTTGCAGGCGTGGGACGCAGAAACCCTGCTATAAAATCGTTTATTTCCACGATGCCTCCCGCAGGAGCAGCTATGAGGAGGCTGAGCTGGCGTGCAGGGCTGATGGGGGACATTTAGTGAGCATCGAGAGCCCAGCAGAGCAGAGATTGATTGAATCGTTCATCAGGAGCCTCCTGGCTGCTGATGGGGACTTCTGGATAGGGCTCAGGAGGAGGAAGGAGGAGGAGGACAACAGCACAGAGTGTCACAGCTTCTACTCGTGGTCAGATGGGAGCTCATCCAAATTTCGGTGGGTACCTGGGAGTGGCACTGTGGGACTGTGCAGCGCCTTCAGGAATTCAGGATTTTGTGCCAGATGTCATTTGTGTTCCTTCTGCACTCGTCCCATCCCAGTGAACAAATCACCCTCCTGGTGTTGTCCATAGGAGTGTCTGCTTCAGGTTAAATTGATGATTTTTGGGGGCTAAAAGTGGGGGAAAGAACAAGTGGTGTGGCCTTAAAAATCTCTGATTAGGCAGCGACGAATGACCTGAAGGTTCCTGCACTGCAGATCCCCTGATGTCCTGAAAAATAAAAAATGTTATTCCTTTACTGAGGAAATAACATCTTTTCCTGTAAGACAGCAAAATATCAGAGCTGCAGGATTTATTGCAGACATGCAAATAAATCTTCACAGCAGTTTTTAGATTTCTGCCTCCTTGTCTTAAGGAACCACAGGATTTGTTATAATTAGATTATAAAAGCAACAACTTTGACACCAATTGTATCAGACGTGTAAAAACACCTTGGAATTGTGACCTTTTTGCTCTGGGAGCCCATAAGGCATTTCAACCACTCAGAAATGAACAAATAAAAACTGTTTTTAGAATGATTTGATGTCTGAAAGTCTCTCCCATGGTTCAGATATTGGGGGTGGATAATGGGAATGTGCTGCTAAGAAACAGGCCCAGCTTTGCTGCCTTCCATTGGTGAGACACAGTTATTTATGCTGAATGATAAAGCCAAGGAAAACACCAGGGGAGGAAGGAAGTGAGGGAGGAATAATAAAAAGAAATAAAGCATCGGAATGATTGGAAAAAGACTGCTCGAAATGGGTGTTCACCCCTGCTGAATACCTCGGGATATCTGGAATTATTTATGGCCCATGCATCAGCTCACAGCAAATTCTTGGCAGGCAGAGCATTGCTCGTTCCAGGATCAGTGGGGATTGAACAATTGGCAAAATCAGGAGACTTTTAGAGGTGTTTTCTGAGTTACATAAAATATCTTTTCATTACCAGTGATATTACAGTGCTGCCTCCTTCCTGTGCACTGCTTGGAAAAGCGGCACAGGTGTCTGGTGGTGAGGTTTATTCTTAGAAAACAAAAAAAAAATTGAGGTTTATTCTTAGAAAACAAACAAAAAAAAAATTATCTGCAAAGCTGCGCTGGTGCATTTCTGACAGAGGAAGCCAGGTTTTACTTCTGGTTTGGTTTATTTTTTTTTTACATTAAATAGTTGCCAAAATTTTGCAGGTGCTGAGACCGAGACAGCAAAAAATGATCATTTTGCACAGGCCTAAAATTGTGTGGAGAAACCTTTGCAAGGCTCAGTGAAAGCTCAGGAGAATTTGCACTTTCTCTACACAATTGCAGCTCATTTTGAGCTACTTTCATTTTCAAGAAAGAACCTTGTCTACGAGAAAATAGTGAATTCTAAACCCACATTCTTAAAGATGTACCCAGGGACCAGAACTGAATCCTTGTTCCTGGTTTATTCCATGTTCACTCCTAACATCGCCACTACATTTAAAACCCCAATTTATTAAAAAATAATTCTAAAAATCTGTTAATTGTACTAGCTGAAAGCTTTTGGAAATGCTGGCTGGGACAGGAAGGAGGGAAGGGTGATTGTGAGGAGCTCGCCGATATTTATTGAACACCTTGCTCGCAGAGCCGAAAATCAGAATTAAAAAACCCAAACAACTGCATTTTACCATTCTCCCCAGTGTAAATGCAAGGTGTGCCATAACCCCTTTAACTCTACTTTTTTTCCCTTATCTAAGCAGCTGGAAAGTGCCTCTGAACTGATTTTTTTTTTGTTTTTTTTTTTTTTAATTTTTTTTTCCCCAGGAATTGGTACGTGGACGAGCCGTCGTGCGGGGGCGAGGTGTGCGTGGTGCTCTACCACCAACCCTCTGCCCCAGCCGGAGTGGGGGGCCCCTACATGTTCCAGTGGAATGATGACAGATGCACCATGAAGAACAACTTCATCTGCAAATATTCCCTGGGTAATGAGTGCCTGTGGGATTTAAAACTCAATCCCCCCCAGTTGGGGGAAGGAGCAGGGCAGTGGTTGATAGGGAAAGCTGTTGGAACCTTGGAAATGGAGAATTTTAGATTTTCTGTGCTGATCCCCCCCCCCCAGGAAAACACTGAGGCTGTGCAGAAGGCATCCAAAATTGAATGGTAGAAATAGGAGCACGAGTCTGAATAAATAGTTTGAATACAAGTGTGTGACATCACATGGTGCAAAACATAAAATTTGAGGTTTTAAAATATAGTAATAGGTAGAAAGCAAGATGGAGGTTTTGAGGTGGAGGTTTTGTCCTTTTTCTTCACCTTCTTCTTCATGGGTTTGGGTGATTTTATGTAATTGGGTAGAAAATTCTGCATTGCTGGTCATGGGTGGTTGGTTATTGGGTTAAAAGTAAAAATAATTTAGGTGTCCACTCTTAATTGGACAGTTTGGCCTTAAAAGGCCTTGTAGAGAGAGATCCAGCTCCATTTTTAGCTTGGTAGCTTGAAGTGCTGTAGAACTCACTGTAACATAGATAAAAATTAATAAACATCTGAGTTCCAACAAGAAATACCATTCTCTTGAGCATTTAATCCCAATAATTCTGGCAGAAAAAGAAGATAAAACACCATAGAAAGCCTTCCTCAGCTTTGCTGGTGGGACTGGGAGAACTTTAAATTTATGTAACAAATGGTAAAAAAATCCCAGTGTCTCCTATCTGTAGCTGCTTGTGGTTTACTTCAGTTCCCTGGGGGTTTTTAGGAAGGGTTTGAGGTCACAGGTTCAGGGAGAGCACTGAAGAAAATTGGAAATTCTGCATTTCTCTTGTCTTTCAGAAAAGCCAACAAAAGCTCCAACAGACAATTCCCGAAGAGGTGAGTTGGACATGTTTGTTTGGGATTTTATTTTATTTTTTTAAAATAATTGCTGACTTGCAGTGGAAATACTCTGACATCCATTGTCAAACACACCCAAAAACCATCCTGAGCAAGAATCTTCCCTGCAGTTTGCACTTGCCCTGTGCTGTTCCATGCTGGGAAAATCTTGCTGCTGGTGATGCAGAATTTGGTGATGCTGCAGGGATTGAAGTACCAGAGTTCCCCCAGTTCACCTCACACATTTTTGCAGCTCTCAGCCTCTTCAATCTCCTCTCAGCCTGGCTTTTTATTATTTCCAAAAAAATATTTGCAGTATTACTGAAGCTGCTTCTTTCCAGCTGTGGCAACAGAGCCCTGGAAGGCAGAATTCCCAGAGGAACGCCGCAGGAAAGGTGCCAATGGAACAGCTGTGGGAGCCAAAGGTGAGCTGTGCTCTCAAAACCTCATCCCAAGGCTTGGACTCAAAATGTGGAAACCGAATATAGAAAACAGCTGAAAAAAAAAATTAAAAAAAAAAAAAACCAACAAGCAAACATCTCTCAAGTATTTCCCAGGACAAAATAAGGAGGCTGCTCTGGAGGTAAAAAAATATTCAAAATCCAAAGGTGTGCGAAGTATTTTGGGTGTGAAAAAGCTGCTTTTATCAAATCATTTCTGAGCAGGCTCAGCTGTGAATGTTCTGTTTGTATGTCTGTGATTAATTATGAAAAACTTGCAGTTTCTTCTTATGACCCTGATTCATTTTTACCCCCAGAACCTGTTCAGAGCCTTGCCTACATCTTGATTTCCATCATTCCTGTGCTGCTTCTCCTGCTGGCCCTCACAGGCATCTCCTGCTTTTGGCTGTTCCTGAAGAGGTGAGTGGCATTTTTGTGTTGGGAATTAACCCTGACACCTCGGCCTGTTTACAGCTGATTTCACCATCCTGTTTAAAAGCCCTGGACAGGAGAGTTTGCAGCCAAAGAAAAGCTGAAAAAATGGTGTTGGTGCTCCAGGCTGAGTTAATCGTGAAGTAAAATTCTAAGTAAATCACATTATATCCTTTCCTTGCATTCACAGACACGGCAGGCAGGAAATAATGTCACCAAGATTACCATTTCGATGTGTTAACCCTTCTACTTTTCTTATTAAAGCTTTGAATCATCAGAAGTTCCCCTTCAAAAGCGAAAAATGCAGCAGTGGAAACAAAAGACAACAATTTGGAGCAAATAATGTTTACCAATGTCCTGTCCTTGCTTTCCCTGCGTGCACAGCAGCTCTGGGGGGGGAATCCTGTGGGATTTTGGGAGTGTCAGGAGAGGTTTTGCTGCCCCTGGATTTGAGCTGGCAGCCCAGAGTGTCCCTGTCCTGCCATGGGATTTTCCAGGAGTGCAGCCTGGAATGGCTGGAATTGGGAACGTGCTCGTCACCGAGCTCCTGTCAGAGTTCTGCTGTTGGTTTGTGCTTTCCTCTGTGCCAAAGCATTTCCTGGCTTTCCCCTTTCTCCCTCCTAAGGAGACAGGAGCTGGTGGATGTGACCCCGAAGGGTGACAGTGCCTGGCTGCCACCCCCCAGGAGGGACAGCCCCGAGCTGGACATTTACAGAGTGATCAGCAAGCAATCTGAAGCTGACCTGGCTGGGGCCAGGCCTGGCACAAAAAATTCCTCCTTCCGTGCCCAGGAAGGGCTGGAGAGCCCCTGCAGGGACCCCGAGGACACCTCCAGCCCCGGCTTGGTGACACTGGCCAGCACAGAGAGTGGCTTTGTCACCAATGACATCTACGAGCTCTGCGGGCACCACGTGGGCAGGAGCAAGGAGTCCACCTGGGTGGACAATGAGATTTATGGATATTGAGGAAATGGACCCGAAAAAAAAAAAAACCCCACTGGAATTTGGATTTTGAGTCTCAACAGGAGTTTGCTTCCCTCTCTATGCACTTGTTCAATAATGGTATGTGTGGTGCTTGTCCTGGTTTTGCATTGTCCCCTCATTCTTCCATTTTCTGAAAGAATTGGGGTTTTTAAAGATCCAAACTGAAAAGAATGTACAGATTTTGCTTTGCACCAGGAATGGCTCGTTAATAGCCTCGATTCCTTTTTGTACCAAAGATATACCTTGAAGCTGAAGGACAATCCAAAATCCTTATTTATTTATAGACCTCCACCTCCTCCAAGGTGCTCAAAGTTACCTGAAATGTGTGATGGAGCCCTGCTTCCAACAGGACGTGGGGAATGAATCCCTCGGTTTGCTTTGCTTGTGTAACTTTTACTGTGCCTATTAAATTTCTTTAACTCAACTCACGAGTTTTCTCATTTTTACTCCTCCAATTCTCTCCCTCATTCTGCTGGAAGGGACAGAGACCAAGCAGAGACCAAGGAACACAAATATTTCACACCTTCTGTTCTGCAGGTGATTTTCTGCCTCCAGGAGAGCAACGCTGCTGCAGAACAAGGCTATGAAGCACCTAAAATGTGTTTTAGTTGCCTAAAACTTCGCTGCTCTCCATTGCATGTAAATAAATAAATAAATAGGAAAATGAAAAAAAAAAATCAATTCATAAGCTGGGAGGAAACAAAAGTTTGGCAAAAAACTGCTTTAAATGTGGCTGAAATAACAAGAGAACCGAGTGCAGGCATAGCCATGAATCTGTTCTGCCAAAACAGGCAGGAAGAAGTTTTTTACATCTCTGAGCTGTTGCTGACTGCTGCAAACACTGAAATATTTCAGTTGTCCCAGCTGCTTCTCACTTCCTAAATGTCCCAGGTGCTGTGGCTGTGGCTCTGCAGTGTCACAGTGGCTGCTCCTCCACCAGGACGTGGTGCAAATAAAGCCCTGAAAGGAGAAATCCATTTAAAAAATAAAGTCTTCTAATTATTTTGCAAACAGCATCGAGTGGGCAGCGATTTCTCCTGAAAGGCAAAATCCTGATACAGGAGAGTGCTCAGGGCTGGGCACTCAATATCTGGAGTTTCTAATGCAGTAATTAATGCAAATCAAGGGAAAGTCCGTCCAATCTTGGATTCTTGGTCTCATTATTTTTGATTTTGGCAGCTCTTAAGCATCTTTAAGGCACCGAAAAACATGAAAATGAGGGGGAAAATTTGTCAGATGCTGGAGTTTAGCTCTGCAAATCCAGATTTTGGCAGCCAAGCGTGCGGTCCGACCCCTCGGGCTGCCCGTGGGGCTGGGGCAGTGATCTGAGTGTATCGAGGCGAGGGAAATTTTGATAAATTCCGCTGTTTGACACCTCCTTTGGGGCATCCCAGCTGCGGGAGCGGCGACCACACGAGGGCATGTGCGCTCCACGTTCGTGTCCTGGAAAAATCAGCGCCGGGATCCGGGAGGAATTTGAATCCTTTTTCCTTGGAGCACAGCAAAAACCATCAGCTGCGGAAATGTGCCCTGCAAAAGGATGTTTTTTTGTGGGTGCAACTCCTCCCGCAGCGTTTCTAAGCCGTGTTTTTGTGAGCTGAGCTTTCCGGCTTTGTGGTGGGGTTTTTTGTTGGCTTTTTTTTTTTTTTTTTGCAGAAGTTTTCTCTTCCAAGCATCAAAATCTGGCTCCATCGTTCATTTTGCACCGGGCTGAGGCTTGAAAGCGGGCAGGAAGCAAAGAAATGTTTCAAGGCTAAAAATCTTCATTTGGAATGACGTGACTGAGAAGGAGTATTAGGTAACATTTTGTAGGGGAAAAAAAAAAAAAAAAGTAACTTCTGACACAGCCGAGTTTGGATGGGAAGAAAAGGTGAAAGAGGAGTGAAATTTGGCAAGTGGCAGCTCGGGATGACACCATTTGCTATTCAAAGAGGATTCTGGAAGGCTCGCTCACGTACCCATCAATCACTGAAAAGGGTGGATGTCTGACTAACCCGAGCCATCAGTTACTCACTGCCAGAACTTCTGCAGGGGATAAATAGAGCAGCAACAGCTCCCTTATTCTCCATGGCAGCCCGAGCCAGCAGCGTCATCCCAAAATGTCACTCCTTGGAGGAATCTCATCAGCAGTGAAGGACAAGCATTAATTTCTGCACAGAGACCTTCAGTTCCCTCTGCAGAACAGTCATCGCTGCTTGACACGGAACAAAAGTAACTTTTCTCAAGGATGAGGCAGCTTTACGTGTACAACCTGTTTAAAAAGGGAAAGAACGACACAACTTTGCTCCTTGCTTCCTTCCACTCTTTTTTTTTTTTTTTTTTTTTTTTGAGCTGTGTCCACCCTGTGTGCTCACAGAGCTCTGTGGCTGTTGCTGATTCAACAGGCACGTGTTGTGCCATCAGCTTTGGGACAGGCCTTGTTTAGTCAGGGGAATTCAGCAAAGATTCCAGGGGTGATTCCTGGCTCCCAAATGTCAGACAGGTACCAGTCCTCCAGCCTGAGATGGAGCAGGGGAGAGGGAGGGACATGGAATTTTAACATGTAAGTGCACACCTAAAGCAGAATCAGTGGACTTAGCATTCAAAAGGAAATCCGGCAGAAAGGATCTTAATTTTTTTTCGCACATTCTCAGCTCTGAAGGTCCTCAGACCATTTCAGGTCACAGGGCCCAACAGAGCTTCCAAATCTGCGTTTCCAAATGTGAAAGAAATTTTAAAAAAAGAATAATTCATTGAAAAAGGACCTGCAAAAATCATCCTGTCCATCTGCATTGTGTGATCTGGAGTAACCTGAGCCCACTGAAAACTGCTCAGTGCCAGGGAGGGCGATTTCCATCAGGAAACTGCATTTGGGACACGCAGAGTCTGATCCAGCCCCAGAACCCGGGGGTCCTGTGTGTGGTTCAGGGCTGGAGACACATCTGGGGCTGGACAGACACACCTGGGGCTGGACAGACACACCTGGGGCTGCCTCATTGCTCTTCATCCAAAAACGAGCTGGGCATGTTTATCTTGGGGAAGGCTCAGAGGATGGCACCAAGGCATGTAAACATCTCCAGGGGGTCAGAGGATGGTGCCAGGCTCTGTTCAGTGTGACAGGGCGAGGAGCAGCGGCCAGAGACTAAAAACAAATCAAGTTCCGCCCCAACATGAGCCAGAACCTTCTCTCCTGCAGGGTGACAGCGCTGCCCAGGGGCTGCAGACACCCCAAAGCCCCCTGTGCCACCTGCCCCAGGTGACCTCCCTGAGCTGGGCGATGCCAGCGCCGGGACTGGTGGCACTGGCGGTGTCCCCGTACGGGTCCCACGGTGTCCCCCAGGTTTGGTGGCAGTGACCCCCGGGTGTGCTGGCGATGTCCCTCGGGTCCGGTGGCGCTGTCCCCGAGATCTGGTGGCAATGTCCCCCGAGATCTGGCGGCAGTGTCCCAGCGCGGGTCCCGCAGTGTCCCCCGTTCCCCTGTCGCTGTCTCCCCGTTCTGCCGTCCCTCTCCCCCGTTCCCCTGTCTCCATTCCCCTGTCGCTGTCCCCCGGTTCCGCTGTGCATGTCCCCCGTTCCCCTGTTGCTGTCTTCCCGTTCTGCTGTCCCTGTCCCCCCATTCCCCTGTGGCTGCCCCTGCTCCCCTGTCGCTATCCCCGTTCCCCTGTCTTTGTCCCCCCTTTCCCCTGTCGCTTTCCCTGTTCCCCTGTCCCCGTTCCCCTATCCCTGTCCCCGTTCCCCTGTCGCTGTCCCCGTGCCCTCTGTCGCTGTCCCGTTCTACTGTCCCCGTCCCCCTATCCCTGTCCCCGCTCCCCTATCCCTGTCCCTGTTCCCCTATCCCTGTTCCCCTATCTCTGTCCCCTGTCCCCTGTCCCCTGTCCCCTGTCCCC
>NW_014650651.1:302725-314510 GCF_001447265.1 Sturnus vulgaris
AAAAAAAAAAAAAAAAAGATTCCATTGCCGTGATGTGAGCTCCAAAAAATTATACCTTCGAAATTCAAGATTATTCTAAAGGGGGTAATGAGATTGAGAAACCAAATACCACAACTGTGCAGAGCCAATATTTGCAGATTGCACAAACACTGAGTTTATTCAACTGAACACAATGCTGCAAATGATGGGCTTTATTTTTTGGGGGTTTTTTTGTTGTTGTTGTTTTTTTTTTAACGTGCAGATTCAGGGAAATGTTAAGAAGATCACTCCATTATATAATCTCAGTCCTCTGGTAATGAGCCCAATTTGAGTCCTTTTACAATTCTGTGGCTGGCATATGTTCGTTTGGGGTTTGTTTGTTTTTTTTTTTTTTAGAGGGCTGGCACATTTTTGCCTCGAACATCAGTGATGTTTCCTCTGGAATGAGACATTTTTGGGGTAAAAATGACCATTTTGGATCCAGAATGGCTGTGGCAGATGAGCAGTGGCAAAAGAGGAGCAAGGTGGAAAGGGGAGCATGAGAGACTCGTGGTTGTTTTGTGCTTAACTGAATCCTGGCCACTCCAAAAAATGGGACAACTCAACTGACAGTGCAATAATTAAAAAATTGAGGAAGCCCCATGGACCAAGCATCCAGAATCCTGAGTAAATCCTGATTTTTTAAAAAAAATTTTTTAAGAGTTTTCATGGATGCTATCCATGCTGGAGTGCTTACCAATAGTTTCCCAGCCATTTGTGTGGGAAGAATAATGGAAACAAAAAGGGGAAACAAAAAGACCACAGGAAGTTGTGCACCCTAACAAACAACCCTGATCTCCCCCACCCAGGGAATTATTTTGTCCAGCAACAGAAGAGAATTGGATTTTTTTAAAGCTAAGAGCCAGTTGCTGACATGCAGAGCACTGGTTTTAATTCCTGTATTACATGAACAAGCCCAGTGGCAGTCAGGAGGTGCCTGGCAGTGCTTTGTGCTGAAATTCAGAACTGGATTGGCCATTGGTCAGAAAAGGGGAAGAAATGAAAGTTTTCGAAGTGCAGAATCGAGAAATCATTTTCCAGGTGTAGGAGACAAATCTGAGCCCAGGCCCGGGGACTGCTGAGGAATTCCCACTCCTTGGCTGCTCCTGCTGTAGCAATTCACAGCCTCTCATTCATGAATTTCCTAATCAAGCTCAATCGTCTGTGCTGTCACAAGACCATCAGAGCCAGCCAAGAGCTGCTCTTCACCCAGCTCAGCGCTGCAGGTTCTGCAATTCTCGTGCTCAGAGAGGGAGCAGCTCCAGGATGTCCTCGCTCCTTTTAGTGACCACAAATAAAACCATTTTGTGTTATGAAATTCATCATCCGAAGATAATAACAACATAAAACCTGAGGCTTCTCTTTTATTGGCTCTGCTCTTTTTGCTGCTCAGATTCCTTCATGTTTCTTCAAAGAGCTGACTTTAAATCCCAGTCTGGGCAAGCAAAGAATTTCACTTTTTTTTTTTTTTTTTTATTTTTAAGGATTTGAAATCCTTGTGCTCCCAAGCAGGTCATGCTTTCTTCAGCTGTGCTTACAAATAAATGTCCTTGTACTTGTGAATCTGATACGAAGATTTATGAGGGTGGCACCCGAGTGAGAGCTGCAGCTCAGAGATAAAAACCTGATGTTTATCTGCAGCACTAGGAGGATGTTGAAAACCTGACAAACGCGAGATAAGTGAGGGGAGAAATCAGATTTAACGACACCTACACGGAGTGGCAGAATGCTTCTGTGGAGAGCAGAAATGGCTCCGTGTCTCCCAGGGCATTGTCACGGTTGCCAAGCCAATTCCGTGTGAAGAGAAGGGAATAATGATTAAAAAAAAAAAAAAAAAAATATTCACAACAGCAGTCTGGCTGTGATGGGGGAAAAAGGGGCAAAGGTGCCTCAGCGATGGGAGTGTTTGGGGAAGGTTCTGTTGCTCCGTCCTGTGTCATTCCAGCTGCAGGTGTTGCAGAGGTGCAGGGGATGGTGCAGGGAGGGCAGCAGGGATGCTCTGCCCCGCTCCGTGCCCCTCTTCCCGCAGAGATTCGGAACCTGAGCCGGCCTTGGCCGCTGGTGACGTCCCTGGCGGTGTTGAAAGCGTGGCTGGCCGGCAGGGCCGAGCTGGGAGCTGACCTTCAGAGCAGCCCTGGCACCCGGCCCGGCTCCCTTTGATGCTGCCCGGCTCCCAAAAGTTCACCCTGCAGGGTGCCAGGTGTGCTGACCCCGCTGCCGTGCAGAGCTCGGGGGAGGGGGGGATTTGGGGTTCTGCACGTCCCAGGGATTGCAGGCAGTGGGAGATGTTCCTTGGCAGCTCCAAAATCCTCTGCGCTGCCTTTCTGGGGGATCTTGCAGGTGGAATTGCATGGAAGGAGCTGGAGCTCCTGCCAGGAAAGAAGCCCCAGTCCTTTCCCACAGAGCAGCTCCAGCTCTGCTGCTCTGAAACAACTCCAGGGTCACTTTTAAACGAGTTCTTGTGAAATTTCTCTCGCTCTGAGGGTTCCCTGTTGGTTTTGTGGCTCCTCTGAGCAGCACAGATGAGGTGAATGGGATGGTTCAGCAGAGCCCGTGATAACCACGGCGTTTATCAGCTCTGCAGGGTGCTCAGCACTGCCAGCATCCCTGGGACACTGGATCAACAGCCCTTTGTCACCACTGTCACACATCCCTGGGACACTGGATCAACACCCTGAGCTCTGTTTGTCACCACTGTCACACATCCCTGGGACACTGGATCAACACCCTGAGCTCTGTTTGTCACCTCTGTCACTGCCCAGCTCGAGGGGACAAGCCCCAGCCCTTTGTAATCACGTTGCCTTTGCTTCTCAGCCCTGAATTATAAAAATTCTGATTAATATCAGACCACAGCTGAAGCCATAAAAAGCACCATAGAAAAGAATTTTTTTATTTGTGGGCTGGTAATTGCTGGTCCCAGTAGCAGTGTCCTTCCCAGCACAAGTTTCCCATGCCTGTTGCTCTTGGCTCAGCTCCTTCCTCCCCAGCTCCAAAGATTTGTCAAAATTTGTTTTGTATTCAAGGCTTGAAAGCACCTAAGGAAAACGCAGGAAATCTCAGATTATCTCTTGGCAAGTCAATAATCTCATTTATCTGCCGTGGCTGTCAGTTTGTTGAATTTTAATGATGGTTGTTTACAAGTTTACTCAAAACTCCTCCAGGCTGTGAAGGTTTTTGCAATGTTTTAATAATTCCACAATATGAAAACAGCAAGAGGAAATCCAGCATCCCAAAATTTTCAGTGGGAGTCCCCACAAAAGGATTTGGGATGGAATCACCGTGGGGTATACTTGTCATTATTAAAATTACCATTAAAATTATTGTGCAGTGGAAGCTTGGAGTGACTTTTCCTTTCGTTTTTTTTTTTTTTCCACAGATTTTGGCTTTGGGAATTTCTATAAGAGCGGGGAGCCCCTGACAACGTGGTGTGGGAGCCCCCCCTACGCAGCCCCAGAGGTGTTTGAAGGGCAGCAGTACGAGGGACCCCAGCTGGACATCTGGGTACCACTGTCCTTCTAATGTCACCTGTCCTTCTAATGACACTGTCCTTCTAATGTCACCTGTCCTTCTAATGACACTGTCCTTCTAATGTCACCTGTCCTTCTAATGACACTGTCCTTCTTCTAATGCCACTGTCCTTCTAATGCCACTGTCCTTCTAATGCCACTGTCCTTTTAATGTCACTGTCCTTCTAATGTCACCTGTCCCTCTAATGTCACCTGTCCTTCTAGTGACACTGTCCTCCTTTTAATGTCACTGTCCTCCCTCTAATGTCACTGTCCTTCTTCTAATGCCACTGTCCTTCTAATGCCACTGTCCCTCTAATGTCACTGTCCCTCTAATGTCATTGTCCTTCTAATGTCACTGTCCTTCTTCTAATGTCACTGTCCCTTTAATGTCACTGTCCCTCTAGTGCCACTGTCCCTCTAATGTCACCTGTCCCTCTGATGTCACCTGTCCTTTTAATACCACTATCCTTTTAATGCCACTGTCCTTCCTTCTAATGCCACTGTCCCTCTAGTGCCACTGTCCCTCTAGTGCCACTGTCCTTCTTTCTAATGCCACTGTGCTTTTAATGCCACTGTCCCTCTAATATCACTGTCCCTCTAATATCACTGTCCCTCTAATGCCACTGTCCCTGTAATGCCACTGTCCTTCTTCTGATGCACTCCAGGCAGCCTGTGGGATCTGGAACCAATATTAGATTGTTCTGAGGCTGCAGAAGTGCAATATTGGAT
Source organism: Sturnus vulgaris (assembly GCF_001447265.1). Next base: position 306,982 of record NW_014650651.1, read on the forward strand.
TTTTCTTAACCTGCAGATCTGAAATATTTGATTTTTCTGAAACTGCAGATTTGGAATATTTGATTTTTCTGGAGCGTCAGATCTGAAATATTTTATTTTTCTGAAGCTGCAGATCTGGAATGTTTGATTTTTCTTACCATGCAGACCTGGAATATTTGATTTTTTTTAACCTGCTGGTCTGGAATATTGGATTTTTCTTAACCTGCAGATCTGGAATCTCTATTTTCTTTTAACCTGCAAATCTGGAATCTTTAATTTTCCTGAAGCTGCAGATCTGGAATATTTGATTTTTCTTAACCTGCAGATCTGGAATCTCTATTTTCTTTTAACCTGCAGATCAGGAATATTTGATTTTTCTTAACCTGCTGATCTGGAATATTTGATTTTCTTTTAAGCTTTTAATTTTTATTTCTTGGATGCCACAAAAACCTTTAACACAGTGTGGAACTGTGCAGGTTCTGCTAAATGTGCACAGCAGGTGGATCTTAGAGAGGAACAAACTCCTCCAGAAGCTCCCTGGCTGGATGAGTGAAATTTGATTTTTTTGTTTGTTTGTTTGTTTTGTTTTGTTTTGTTTTGGTGGGTTTTTTTTGTTTTTTTTAATGATTTAATTTTTTTTTTGCCAGCATCACCCTGGCACTGACAGGCAGCTCATCAAAAGTCACCTTTGGGCTGCTCAATTAATTTCAGTTAATCTAAATCACCTCCACAAATCAAATCTTTGTGACGTTTGCAATAAAATAAATTAGAAATGTGCTTTTACATGCATTTATCTGGCCATGTGCTGGCTCTGTGTACACAAGCAGCTGATAAATATTGGTGTGACAAAGGCTCCAGCCTTCCTGGACCTTTGGGAATTGGTAAACACAGAGCAGACGTCAGCCAGGGCGTCAGAAGGGAATCCCTGAACTTTGGTAAATATTCCTGAAATGTAAAAAGTTCCCAAATCATTAACAGGATCTGCCTGCCCACAGAAAAAGGTGTTGATATTTAAAATAAAATCATCTTCGCTTCTGACTTCAGGATTCTGTGAAGGTGCTCACCAGATCAGTTTTTGGCAATGTTTTCTTTTAAAAATCTCCATTTAATTGTAAAATCTCGGTGTTTTTACCAAGTTTTGAGGTCAACACCTGCTTTTTTTCCCCCCTGGGAGCCCCAGTGCTGTGCCAGGCTGGTGTGGTTCTCTCACTGTTATTTTTTTTGGCAGAATGAAGAACATTCCCACTGGCAGTGCCAATTCACTGCATCCTTCCAGGGAAAGGCAATTGGAGCAGAGCTCTTGCCCATCATTTCCCTTTTTGCTCACATTAAATAATCCCCTGACCTGTCTGGTGATGAAACTCATCTGGTGATGAAACTTTTTTTTGCAGGATTTAAATGGAAAATATCCCAGTTTTTCACTTTGTCTGAGGGTTGCTTTTGTTTGTTGCCGAGATTAACAAAAATATCCCAAATTCTCAGCTGCAGTTGGGGTTCACTTCATCTAAATTCCCTTTTTCTGCAGGAAGGCATTCTTTTTGTGGCAGGGCTTGGTTTGCACCCTCAGAGACATTGCTGGGAGTTTGGAACTGAGCTGAAAATTCCCTTTTTTTTTTTTTTTTTTTTTTTTTCCCCCACAGAGCATGGGGGTGGTGCTCTACGTCCTGGTGTGTGGAGCTCTGCCCTTTGATGGACCCACCCTGCCCATCCTGAGGCAGAGAGTGCTGGAGGGGAGGTTCAGGATCCCTTATTTCATGTCAGAAGGTAACACTGGGGTGCTTTTCCTCATCTGGTGTGGTTTGAATAAATTCTGGCATAAATCAGGAGGTGGGCAGGGGGAATGGCACCGCTGGCCGTGAAGAATTCGGGTTTTTTTTCTCATCTTTAATGTGATTTTAGCATCAATGCTGCAGCTCTGGGCTGGTAGATCACTGAACATATTTATAATTCTTAATTTTTTTTCCAACAGAGTGTGAGCACCTGATCAGGAGGATGTTGGTGCTGGACCCATCCAAACGTTTGAGCATTGCTCAGATCAAGGAGCACAAGTGGATGCTGGTGGAGGTTCCTGCCCAGAGGCCAGTGCTGTACCCAGCAGGGCAGGAGAACGAGCCCTCCCTGGGGGACTACAACGAGCAGGTGCTGAGGCTGATGCACAGCCTGGGCATAGACCAGCAGAAAACCCTGGAGGTAAAACTCAGGTGGGGGTGAAACACTGAAATGGGGGTGAAATACACTGAAATGGGGGTGAAATACACTGAAATGGTGAAATACACTGAAATTGGGGTGAAACACTGAAATGGGGGTGAAATACACTGAAATGGGGGTGAAATACACTGAAATGGGGGTGAAATACACTGAAATGGGGGTGGAATACATGAAATTGGGGTAAAACAATGAAATAGGGGTAAAACCTCAAATGGGGGTAAAACCCCTGAAATAGGGGTAAAATACTTTGAAATGGGGGTAAAACACCTCAGTGGGGCTAAAACACTCCTGATAAATCATTAACTCGGCAGCTGGAGAGAGATGAGGGGAAATTAGAAAATAATCATTCCCTCTAGGATGGAGCTCAGTGCCTTTGCAGGTTCAGAATGAAATCTGTGAGTGTCCCATCCATCTAGGGGCTCACCACAACCTAACATTGATATTTTCCTGTCCCTGCCACTCTGCTTTGAGCCCTTCTAGCTCAGAATGAAATCTCTCTGTCCTATCCATCTAGGAGCTCACCATGACCTGGAAATTGATATTTTCCTGTCCCTGCCACTCTGCTTTGAGCCATTCTGGCTCATAATGAAATCTCTGAGTGTCCCATCTAGCTGGGAGCTCACCACAACCTAGAATTAATATTTTCCTGTCCCTGCCTCTCTACTTTGAGCCCTTCTAGCTCAGAATGAAATCTGTGAGTGTCCCATCCATCTAGGAGCTCACCATGACCTAGCATTGATATTTTCCTGTCCCTGCCACTCTGCCTTGAGCCCTTCTAGCTCAGAATGAAATCTCTGAGTGTCCCATCCATCTAGGAACTCACCATGACCTAGCATTGATATTTTCCTGTCCCTGCCACTCTGCCTTGTAGCTCAGAATGAAATCTGTGTGTCCCATCCAGCGGGGACCTCACCACAATCTAGAAATTGATATTTTCCTGTCCCTGCCACTCTGCTTTGAGCCCTTCTAGCTCAGAGCATCATCCCCTAAACCCTCCCCAAACTCCTCTTTTTTCTCTCAGAGCCCAAACCCCAGCAGCCCTCTGCCCGCTGCCACACCTTGCCGTGCTTTTTTTTTTCTCTTCTCAGTCCCTGCAGAACAAGAGCTACAACCACTTCGCTGCCATCTATTACCTGCTGGTGGAGAGGCTGAAGTCTCACCGGAGCAGTTTCCCGGTGGAGCAGCGCGTGGACGCTCGGCAGCGCCGGCCCAGCACCATCGCGGAGCAGAGCATGGCCAAGGTCAGCGCCCTGCTGCAGCCCTGAGCCCTCCGGCCCCAGCCGGGGCAGCCCAGCATCGCCCCCGCCCTCCCGCCCTCCCTCCCGCCCGCACGCCCTCGCTGTTAGGGGGTGGTTTCGTCCCGAAGCCTGAAATGCAAATAATGGGTTTGGTTTTGGTGAGGGTCTCGTTTTTAATCTGAATTCCAGGCTGATCTCCCATTCAAAGTCCTGTGCTTCTTCTAACTGGAAGAATTTGGGTTTGGTTTTAGTAAGGATCTCATTTTAATCTCAATTTCAGGCTCATCTCCCATTGAAAGTCCTGTGCTTCTTCTAACTGGAGCAATTTGGGTTTGGCTTTATTGGGAATCTCACTTTTAAGCTCAGTTCCCAACTCATCTCCCATTGAAAGTCCTGTGCTGCTTCTTCTAGATGGAAGAATTTGGGTTTGGTTTTAGTGAGGGTCTCGTTTTTAATCTCAATTCCCAGGCTCATCTCCCATTCAAAGTCCTGTGCTTCTCCTAACTGGAACAATTTGGGTTTGGCTTTATTGGGGATCTCATTTTTAAGCTCAGTTCCCAACTCATCTCCCATTGAAAGTCCTGTGCTTCTTCTTCTAGATGGAAGAATTTGGGTATGGTTTTAGCAAGGATTTCATTTTAATCTCAATTCCCAGCCCATCTCCCATTCAAAGTCCTGTGCTTCTAACTGGAAGAATTTAAGTTTGGTTTTAGTGAAGATCTCATTTTAATCTCAATTCCCAGCTCATCTCCCATTGAAAGTCCTGTGCTTATTCTAACTGGAAGAATTTGGGTTTGGTTTTATTGAGGATCTCATTTTTAACCTCAATTTCCAGGTTGTCTCCCATTGATAGGGAAGTCCTGTGCTTCTTCTCCTAATTGGAAGAATTTAGGTTTGCCTTTATTGGGAATCTCATTTTTAACCTCAGCTCCCAACACATCTCCCATTGAAAGTCCTGTTCTTCTCCTAGAACTGGAAGACTCATTTTTGAGAGTTTCAAGGTTTTTTGTGGGTGAAAAAGTTAAAGAAGCAGCAGTTCTGGAGCCTGTGCAGCACTGGGAGTGTCTTTAACGGGGTCACCAAAGGAGCTATTGAGTTTATGGAGGCTAAAATCATCCAGGCTCTGCTTGGTGGTGTAAATCAGGCACTCTTTGGGGACCTGTGGAAAATAAAATGGATTTATCCCCTGCTGTTCCCTGTGAAATGGCAAAGAATAGGGAAGAGGTGCCCCAAAAAACCCATTTGTGATGAATTTACCAGTGCAGAATCTGGAGTAGCTGATAACAATGTCATTATCTTGAGCCACTTCAGGGCTGAAATCTCAGAGCTTTGTTCCTAAATGATGTCATTTCTTTCAAGATTTCCACCCCTTTTCCCCTGCCGTGGCCCAGTTTCCTGCAGAGCCTCTGTGTGCACAGAGCCAGGGGGAGGATGGATTGCTCTGAGTCCTGAGGATGTCAGCTTTGTTTATCCAGGGCAGTTCTGGGTGCTCATTCCATCCCTTCCATGACCCTTTAAATCCCCTGAATACCCTGATTGATCCAGGCTCAGCTTTTCCCTGCTCATTTTCTCCACAAGGAGCAGTTTATCCTGCCTTATTCCAATAATTCTGAGATGATGATTATTATTTTTTTATACGTTTTCTCTTCTTTCATTAAGACACCCAAGCATTGTGCAGCTTTTTGATTTCTGTGGGTGCATCACTGGAAGCATGAGAGGTTTGGCCTGAGATGACTCAGATTTCTCCTGGTCTCAAGGAAATATTCCCTCAAATTTCAGCCTCCTGGGTGCTGAGTGCTGCTCTCTGCCCAAATTCCACCTCCACTTCCGAGAGAAATCCCAACCAAGCTGCTCCTTTTTTTTTTTTTCCTTGCTTCAGGCAGCCTTTGGGATATTTGGATTCTGCTGAAGTGAAACTCAGCTTCAGTTACAAAAACACCAGGTCCAGGAGCAGCGTGGCAAAGATTAAACCCAGCTTTAAGCTTGGTTCTAGTGACAGAAAGTCACAGCTTTGCAGAGAAAAATGATCAATTTTAAGATGTATTAGAAGCAGGTGGAGCCAGATGAACAAGAAGGGATAAAAAAACCTCTGGGAGGTTCTTTGGGCTGAATTTCTGCATTTTGGAGCCACATTCCCACTTTTTTCTGCAGTTACAAGCTCTCAGTTGTCCCAAGGATAATTTGTTTTCACACGTGGTGGCACCACAGCTCCTGGCTGAGGCTGATTCTTTCCTTTTGGCCACTGCTGGGGATCCTGCACTCCAGGAAAAAAAGGTTCAAAACCAGGGAGAAATATCCCAGTTTCCCTAATTTTTAGGAAATCTCGTAAAAAAAAAAAATTGAAACCATTCCTGAGCCTCCTGGTAGCAGTCAGGGGGTTTGTACTGAATATAAAAAGGAATTTTAGAGAACCAGGAGGTTCTTTAAAACTCTGTCTGTGCTGCTGGGAATAAGTCAGCTTCAATAAGTACTGGGCTTAATGACATTTAGGGTTGGCCTGGGTGTTTTGGGGGATGGTAATTTAATTTTTTTTTTTTCAGATCTTAAAGGCTAAGAATGTTCTTCATCCCGAACCAAGAAATAAATCTTCCACTTCTGCTTTGGCACTGGCCTGCACATTGTTTCATCTGTGACTTTGCATGTTGCTCCCTACCTAGATCCCGTTGCAGTTTTGAGTTGTAAATTCTGTTTTTCAGGCCCAAGCTGTGGTCCCCTCGGTGAACCTGCATTCCCCAAATCCCAGGTTGCTGCAGTCCCCAGGGCTGCCCCCAACCTCGGCAGCTGAAACCTTTTCCTTCCCCCCTTCGAGCTGCCAGGGAGAGGCAGCTTTTATGGAGGAGGAGAGGGTTGAGACACCAAAGGTACAGCTTCAAATCACCCCAGTATTTGGGTTTTTTTTTGGTTTTTTTTTTCCCATAAATCATTCCAGCTATAAAATATTGTTGTCTTTTATAAAATATTGTTGTCTTTTAAAAGCACAGCAGTGCTTCTTGAAATTTAACTGTTTAACTTGTAGGTATTCTCTTTCCCTGTGACTTTTTTCATCATTCCTTTGCTTATGTTCCATTTTGGGAAAAGGGGGGGAAAAAAAAAAAAGTGAGTTTCTTTCCCTTGTTCTTCTAAAATATATTCTCAAGAAGACTAAAATATATTTTCTCTGAAGACTCCTCCTCCACACAAAGGGGTTGAGTGTCCAAAAGGAGCTGCAGCCTGCTCTGGAGTCAGCAATTAGAAGGGGAAATAGCTTAAAATAATTACATTTATGAAGTATGTGACTCTCATAAAACTCGTGTTGTTTTCTCTCGTGTTGCACCACGTTATAACTTGAATTTCAGAATATTTATCCTGCCTGGTGCCAGCTGGGGTTTGATTTCCTGCCTGCCACTTTGAAGGGTTTATTGCTCCCTGGTTTGTTCCCAGCACCAAGAGTGTGGCCCTGCTTCTCCTTGGGTGGTCTCTGGCAGCTGGAAAGCACAAACCAGTTCAAAGGAACTCCAAAAAAAAAATGAACATTTCAACATTTATTTTGCATCCCCCTTTTGCTTTGTAAGCTGCACTTTGGCCAGGTGACAGCAGTGAGGTGTCAAGGCTGAGCTCACTTGGGAATATTCGGAATTTTTGTAGCATTTAAAAAACTTCCAGGCTCTGATCCCAGGAAAAACTGCAGGGAGCCAATGTGGGATTGGCTGTGCCAGAGCAGTGCCAGGAATCTGAGAGGGAAAATCCCAGATGGGAAGGAAGGTGTGCAGGAAATTCAATTTAGGGGTAAAATCCACTCAGTCAAAGCAGAGGCAGAGTTTTCCCATGCAGGAATTATCATTTTCCTGCTGTTGAAATGATTGATTTATTTATTTATTGATAATTTATTTATAGCAATTTCTTGCTATTTTCCTACCATATAGTTCTGCCTCAAGCCTTTGCTCTTTTCCTTTTCAAAACACCAAAGAAGTTGGAGGAGAATTCAGGAATGGCTCACATAAAATGGCTTTGCATGAAATCAGCACCAGCTTTTGTGGTGAAGGATTGAGATTTTTCCATCTGTGTTTTACCCAGTTTGATCCTATTGGTGCAGCAGGACAGAAATATTTATAAATAAATAAATAA
>NW_014650651.1:323128-375040 GCF_001447265.1 Sturnus vulgaris
CCCTCCCCAGGCTCAGCACAGCAGCTCTGGGCCCCAGGAAAAGCTCTCAGAGGGTAAATGAGCAGAGAACAGCTGAACTGGGAGCTGCTCTGTGTTTGTCTGGTGTCAGGCACTGACCCTGATTATGCCAAAAGTGCATTCTTGCTGTTCTCAGCCTGGCAGTGTTTAATAACTGCTGCTGAGCACAGGTTACTGCTGGAGAATCCCATCGAGGTTCTGCATCAGCAGCACTTCTTAACCCCCTGGACCTTGCTCTTCCACACCCCCTTTATTTCAAACCCATTTTCATTGACCTTTAGTTTATAAAAAACTGGCTTTCTATGGATTTTTATGGCACAATCTCTCCTGCAAAAATACTGTCCAAGGGTTAGAAGCCAGGGGGGATTTGGGGTTTAGAGAGTGGGCAGTTAGAGGGGTAGAAAACTTTTCTCTTGTTTTCTAGGCTAATTCATTAAATCAAAAGCCATTTAACCCAGCTCTGCTCTCCCTGCAGAAGCCCACTCTGCTCTCCAAAGCTCAGAACACTTGTCAGCTCTACTGCAAAGAGCTGCCCCGGAGTCTGGAGCAGCAGCTCCAGGAGCACAGGTGAGAATCCCCCAAACTACACAGAAAAATTATTGTCAAGAGTAATGGAACTGGAACTCTCTTTGGCCATTTAGAAATGATCTGAGAAAGGAAAGCTTCACTTCAAAACTTCTTTTAAAAGCGAGAACAAGTCCTGCCATGTATTTACAAATTTCTCTGCCTGCTCTTCAGCTCCCAAATTCCCCAGAGCAGTGAAGAGCAGGCTTTAAAATACAAACACAGTGCATCTCATTCTTAACAAACTGAATTAAACAATGCATGGGGTTAGCTTAAAAAATTGATATCAGAGGAGATCAGTGATATCACTGAAAGGTGATAACTGTGATGTGCTGCAGAAATTAATGAGCAGGATTGCCCGGGGTGCTGGGAGCTGTGTGGGTGCTCCAAATGACCAGAAATAATTATTTTTTCTGTCCCTGGCTGCAGGCTGCACCAGAAGAGGCTGTTCCTGCAGAAGCAGTCCCAGCTGCAGGCCTACTTTAACCAGATGCAGATAGCTGAGAGCTCGTACCCCAGGGCCAGCCCTCTGCCCCTGCCCTGCCCGGAGGAGCTGCAGCCCCAGCAGCAGCAACAGCAACAGCAGCAGCAGCAGCAGCCCCAGCAGCAGCAGCAGCAGCAGCAGCAGCAGCAGCAGCAGCAGCCAGCCCAGTTCAGCCTGCAGCAGCCCCTGAGCCCAGTGCTGGAGCCCTCCTCGGGGCAGCTGCACTTTGAGCCTTTCCTCAGGCACTTCCCCAAGGTGCAGCTGGAGCCCCCCAGCCCGTCCAGGCTGTCCCCCCCGGGCCAGGGCCAGCCAGCACAGCCCCTGCCCTTCCCTTTCCAGACTTGTGAGCTGCCCCGTGCCGAGCAGTGCCAGCTCCCCCAGGGCACTGCAGAGAGCCAGAGCAGCTCAGCAGAGGCACAGCCCAGCTACGACTCCCTGCCCCTACCACAGCTGCCAGGACTCTTCGATTGTGAGATGATGGAGGCTGTGGATCCCCAGCACGGTGGCTACGTCCTGGTGAATTAGCAAATGAGCACCCAGGAAGGACAAATGGAGAAGCATGTGAATTTTTGGTTGTTTTTTTTTTTTTTTTTTTTTTTTTTTTTTCCTACCCCTGCCCCTTGGGAATTCATGGTAGTTTTTTCGACCCTTGAATTGAGAGGGGAACTAAAAATTCACCTGGCTGGAAGAAAAGAAGAAAGAAAAAAAAAAAAAAAGCAGGAGGTGTTTTGCCCCCTCAGTGGCAGGGGCTGGAGAACAGGGAGTGCAGCTTCATCCCACAAAGTCTGCATAGAAGGAGGCAAAAAAGGTGAATTGCAGAGGAAGGAAACAGCCCCTTCAAAAAAAAATTGGAGGAGTTTCTCAGCATCCATCCAGCATCCACTTGGAGAGAGGAGAGTGAGTGCACACTCCTCATACTTCTTGGCAATAAAAGCAATAGTTTTCATTGAAATTCAGGGTGGATTTGGGTCTGCACTGATGGCAACTGAAATCCTCTGGAGAGCAGGAGCACGAGGTGGAATTCAAGGGAAGTTGCACTCTGCTTGAGCTCCTGGTCTGGAACTACTCCTGAGCATCTCAGGCAGCCTCCACTTGCCCCTGCTGGCACCTCAGCAGGATTTCCCCAGCCTGCCCAGGAGCTCTTCACTGTGTGCTGAAGGAATCTGGAGCAAGGGACACCTTGACTTTGTCAAAAGAAACCTGGGACTGTGTGGAGAGACCTCTGGGCGGGGATCTGGAGGATCAAGGATGAGAGACAGAAGGTAAGAGAGCCATGAGAAAGCAAGAGCTGCAGGCAATGGCATTAAAAAAAAAAAAAAATCCACCTGTGTGGCTTTTAAAATCACCCCCTTTTGCAAGAGGGCTCTGTCCTGGAGAAGTTCTGCTCACTGGAAAGGATCCACCTGTCCCTGGGTTGCATTTAAAAAAAAAAAACAAGCAAACAAAACTGTGTTTTGAATTTGCAGTATGTGTTGCTGGTGGTTTCTTGAGCTTTGTATATTTGGACAATTATTTAGGGTTTTAGAACTTTAAGGATAAAAAAAAAAACAAAAACAATGAGCTTATAAAAAGTAAAAAAAACACCCCTGTGAAGTGATAGTGCTGTGCCTTTTTCAGTTCTTTATCAGCCTATATGCTTTTTTCTGAAGAAAGTAGACAATGCCCCATTTATATCCCTGCAGTGGCCAAAGTCCCTTCAGAGCACACGTCCCACCATGTGGGACATGTTTAACTTTCTTAGTGTTTGACTGGCTCGTGTATATAGGACACTGAAAGTATCACAGCAATATTTCAGCATCAAACTGTTGATGTGTCAAGCATTTCAAGGGATGCTCCAGCTCCACCAGGAGCTGTGTCTGCAGAACTTTCCAGTGGTGAAATCCAAGTCATGGGAGGGGAGGTGGCTCAGGGAGCTGCAGGAAGCTGAGATCTCCACTTTGGGGTTTGTCTCTGAGCCTGGAGTGGCCAGTGGCCCTTTGCTGAGCAAACATTAAGCACAATTGCAGCTTCATCAAAGCACAAGGAGCAAGAGGAGCTGTGCTGATCACCCCAGAGCTTGCTGCAGGTTTGGCCTTTGATTCTGCACCTCCCACGAGTGCAGGGAGGTGGATGATCAGCATTTACAGCAATAAGAGCACACTAAAGCAGGGGACAGGAGGAGTTCAGCCACTGGGGGTGAGGGGAGCAAGGGTTTAACACTGGTCCCCGTGTGCTCAGCTAGGGACAGCTCCTGTTCTCTGGAGCCTGCTCTGCCACTGGCCCAGCCCAAAACTGCTCAGCCTCTGCCTCTGCTGCCACAGGGATTGTCAAGGCAGCAGCAAGGGAGAGTGTCAGGAGCAGGGACCACGAGATAAAGGTGGCCAAGCAGCTGAGAGAAAAGGGTTTTGTTGTGTGGTTCCCCTTCGAAAGGAAATCTGACACAGTGGAACACCTGGAGGGAAAAAACAAAAACTGAAAAAGTGCGGCAAGAACAGAGCAGGAGCAAAGATGGAAAACAGAATCCTGTCCCTTCACCCCTGCCCTGCAGCAAACCCCAAAGGTTCTGGGATGTTCAGCTTGTCCCAGCACCCCCAGAACTGGGCAGTGACAGCTCCTTGCCCCAGTGCTGCTGCAGGAGCTGGGACACTGCCAGGACAACAACCACTTCCTTCCCCATCCAGCTCCAGGGTCCTGCACGTTACAGGACTCAAAAGATAAAAATAATTCCCTTCTGGAGTTCTGCAGTTCATTTATATCAGGATGTGCCAACCAGTCTGAGCTCCTCTGAGCTTTGCAGGGCTGGGCAGGGGGAAGCTGCAGTATTTTTTAATGTAGTTTAGACTGACTCTTTCCCCTCAGCCAAAAGCATATTTAACATTTCATGTAATTTCCTTTAAGCCAATTAGGACTAAAAGGCTTCTGAAGCCTTCTCATACAGAGAGGATCCATTGGGCACCACTTCCTTCTCCTTTGAAGTGGCTTTTTTTGTTCCAATCTATTCTGTTCTAACATTAGAGAACTGTGTACACTACTGTTAGAGTAATTATTAGCTTTATTATCTTGTACTACAGCCTCCTTTGAAGAGACTTTGGTGTGATGTATATGGGGTACAAATTTCATACGGAGAAAAGTGCAATATGTGTGTGTGTGGTATGTTCTTTAATGTATTTTTTTAAGGATTTAGAGGGTTTAGTCTCTGCTTTGGGAATAAATGCACTAGTTTTGTGAGCTCCAGTTGGGCAAGTTCATCTGTAGTATTTACATGCAACTGATCTGCTGGACTCTGTAAAGCAGTCACGGTGTATTAATACAAAATAAAGAATATGTGCATTTCATTTTTTAAATTTCTAGTGAGCTAAAGCAGCGCCTGCCACTCTTGTCTTCATTAGGGTCAAGTTATTTTCTCTCAGAGGCACAAAATAATCGATGTCTGCTGCAAACACTGCATTTTCAGGCCAGCTCAGAGCCTGGAAATGGTGGCATCCCTGCCACAGTGATGCCACACCGTGACAGGGTGACAGCAGGGTGACAGCAGAGGGAACCAGCCCTGGGAAATCCAACAGGGGCTTTAAAACTCAGACTGGACTGAGTCTGGAAAATCCAAAAGGGAAGGCTTAAAACCATGTCTGAATTCAGTGTACACGACCCTGCTGCCCTGAACAGGCTTGGGAAATCCAAAAAGAGCCTTGAAATTGTGCCTGAATTCAGGGCACACAGCTCTGCTGCTGAGCAGGCTTGGGAAATCCAAGGAGAGACTTAAAACCATGTCAGAATTCAATGTACACAGCCCTGCTGCTGAGCTGGTCTAGAAAACCGAAGGAAAGCCTTAAAATTGTGCCTGAATTCAGTGTACACAGCTCTGCTGCTGATCTAGTTTGGAAAATCCAGAAGGAAAGCCTTAAAACCGTGTCAGAATACAATGGACACAGCTCTGCTGCTGAGCTGGTTTGGACAATCCTGAAATGGAGGAATATGTCAGACAATATAAAATACAAAATATATAAAATATAAAATATACAATATAAAATATAAAATACAAAATATAAAATATAAAATATAAAATAACAGCAGGAATGAATTCACCTCTCCTCCCTTTCTCCCTCCACTGCTGGACAAAGTGCAAGCCTGGAAAATGAGGCAGAAATTCTGCAACCCTGACCCTGCTGGGAACGTGGCCAAGCAGGTCAGTGTGGGGAAAGAATTGCAAGTTCAGCCACCAGAGGGTTTTGCTGATTCAGGTGATTTTCTGATGGGGATATTGCATTGGAGGAGAGGTCAGAGGGCAGAGAGCTCCTCTGAAATGTGATGAAAAGAAACTTCTAATTGGGTGACAGCCCCAGGGCATCAGCTGGGAGTCTGAGGCAAACCCTCAGAGGGATAAGAATCAGGGAAATGAATGGAGAAATAAAAGAAATGTTTCTGCCCCCACTGCTCTGAGGATTCCAGTGCTTGCACCTCGAGGTACAGAGAATAACTCAGTGCCACTGACTGAGGCTTGCAAGGCTAAAGGAATAGGCTCTGTGTGGACTAAACCTGATATTAATCTGATTTTGGACAGGTTATCCTGATTCTCAGTGGTTAAAAATCAGCAGAACAAAAAGTAAATTGTGGAAGAGCCCAGCCACGCAGGCAAACAAAGAAATTCGAGGTTAATCTGAGTGTAAAACCACAAGATTGAGTAGAAACTGAAACCAAGGAAGGAACATCCTCTAATTTAAAAGAAATGGCCCCTGATGAAAAATCATGCCTGTAGCAGAGAATTCCACCCAGTGCTGATAATTTAATAAGCACAGAAAATCTGTGCCTGCTGTTAGAAACCCCAGAAATGTTAGAGAGGACAAGGAGTTAACCCCGAGGGTGAAACAACCTGGCCTGGGGCTTTATTGCCCTCCCTCCCTCCCCTGCAAGGGTTTAAATTGTGACTGAAAAGGTTCCTTGGTTTTCCACACAGATTCCAGGATTCTTGTCAAGGTTTCCCAGGATTTATTCCCCCCCACTCCCCACCCTGTGTGTCTCTCGTTTTTGGCTGCACCAGCCAGGGGTAAGAAATTATGGAACTGGGATTTTGAATAAACCCCTCAAAATAGCAAAAAGTGCAAAGGGGCAGAGCAGAAACCAACCAGACTAAAAGTGATGAATTGACCAAAGAATTCCCAACAGGAGAAACGAACCCAGCTGGTGCCAAAAGATAAAATAAACCCCTTTTTTAGCAATGGTTTCTCCTTTCTGAGGCAGAACTAAAAGGAGATAAACTGGTGTAAATCACCCTTCAAAACCAACGTGGAGCCCTCCTGCACACAGGAGCTTTAAATCTTCCTCCTGAGGTTATAAATCCCAGAAATCCCAGCAGAGACAGGCCTGGGAGCAGGCTCACTCAGTGAGGAGTTCCATAGCACAAGGGACCAATTTGGGATTTTTTTTTTTTTTTTTTTTTTTTTTTTTTTTTTTTTTTTTTGGGATATTTTTTTTGGCTTCAGCTCCCAGGGCACAGAGATGCATTTCACTTGGCCAAGCTGCAGAAAGCAATTAAGGACCAGGCTGCCTTCCCCTACCAGTGGAGGAGAAAAGTTTCCTGCAGGAGCCAAACTTTTAACAAATCAAACAGTTTGCCAGGGGAGATCTTTGCCAGGGAGGATCTTCTCTTGTTAGAGAAGCAGAAAGGAAATGCTGCACTGAAAGGCAGGGCAGTAAATGTCATTCCTCACTGGGAAAAAAAAAAAATATTGAAGATCACAGGAATTGCAGTAATTAAGTGTTTTGATAATTGAAAATAAAGAGAGCAGTGACAAAGCTCCAGGTAATGTTACACACAAGTGGTGCACAGAGCAAAAATCAAAATCCTTTTGGGCAGGGCTCGGGCAAAGTTTCTCAGGACTCCTAAAAAACTGCTGGACACCATCCTTGTTACCTTCCCTCCTGGAGTTCTGTGCAAGCAGGATTTCAATTGGGATTGAATAAATAATCCTGGGGCTTCATTTCAGGATTTCAGTTGGGACTGAATAAATGATGCTGGGGCTTCATTTCAGGATTTCAATTGGGATTGAATAAATGGTCCTGGGGCTTCATCTCAGGATTTCACCTTGGGATTGAATAAATGGTCCTGGGGCTTCATCTCAGGATTTCACCTTGGGATTGAATAAATGATGCTGTGGCTTCCCCTTCCCAAATCTCCAGCCTTCCCGGAGGCAGATGGGCTGGAACAGACCCCAGTCTGAGAGGAGAAGATGCAAACATGACCTGGCAGTCCCTGGGAGGTTCCCCCATCCTCATCTTTAGGAACACCCACGTGCCTCTGCTGCACAAACAAAAGCTGCCAGTGTGGGAGACTCTGGGGCAAGATTCCAGCGAGGCAGGAGGAACAAACACCAAAAAAAAAAAACAAAAAAAAAAACCCAAGAGAGCAGCAGCATTTTAACAGCTTGTTTGGGAGAGTAAATATTGACTGGTGAAGGGGGAAAATCCAGCTCATCCTCCTTTTTGGTGGCACAGAGGAGGAGCCCCAAGGCAGCAAGAACACGGAACACAAGGAAATCCCTCAGCAAATATTTCTGGAAGGTGGTGCTGGATGATTGAGCTGCACAATGGCTCTGTCCGCCGGCAGGAGAATCCCAGGGGCTGCCTGCAGCCCCCCGAGAGGAGCTACAAACCCCCAGGGAATTCCCGTGGCAGGGAAATGGGTTCTCCACACCCCCGGAGCCAGAACAAAGTGCTCCAGCAGAGCAGGAAACCAAGCCCAGCTCCTCCCGCCGAGGTGCTGGACCCTCCCTGCCCTCTCCTATCAAGGATCTCTCTCAAGAGGCTGCAGGAATTTGTTTTTGCCTGCACCAGGTTCTCTGAGCTGAATTTGCAGTGCCAGCACCATCAGCGCTCCGGCCAGCTGAGGCAGAAGTGGCCAGAGATATTCAGGGCGTGAAGAACCGAGCACAAGAACGCATCAACAGTTTTTCATCACCCCTCTGGGAGGTGCAGAGTCCACAGAAACACTTCTGTGAACTCACCAGCAAAAAATAACAGAGCCACAGAATATCCTGAATGGAAGGGACCCACGGGGATTGTGGAGCCTGCACGCACACCCCAAAAATCTCAGCCTGTGCATCCCAAAATCCCACCCTGTGCATTGTCCAAATGCTCCTGGAGCCCTGGCAGCCTCGGGATGTGCCCATTCCCTGTGCCCAGCACCCTCTGAGGGAAGAACATTGTCCTGATATCCAAATTAAACCTCCTCTGGCACAGCTCCAGCCCTTCCCCGGTCACAAAAAACGCCCAAATTCACCCCCCTTCCCAAGCACAGCCCTTTCCTGCAGTAAGGAGGGCCCTGCATGGGGAAAAGCAGATTTTGGGGGCTGGAACCCAGCTCTGGATCAGCTGACAGGCCCAGCTCAGAGCTGCTGTTGCTGTAAATCATTCATGCACTGAGGCATGTCACACCCCAGGTGACATTGCAGAGGCAGCCCCTTAACCCTGGCCCTGAGCTCCCTGAAATCTTCTCTTTCCCTTTTGTTTAAACATTTTAAATACCTCCCTGCCTGAAAACTGTGGAATATGCATCCTGCAGCCAAAATCCCAGCGAGTTTTTATGATGCAGAAAAGGAAAATAAAAAAGGTCCTGTGGTTTGTTCTGCCTTGTTCTCCTGAGTTTCACAAAATGGATAAATCAGACCACCCATTTCTCTCATGAATTACTGCTCCCTCTCACCTATTTGGGCCCAAAAAAGTGAATAAGGATTGCACCTGATCCTCCTCAATGATTCCCCTCTCCAGGCCTCTCATTGCTGGGAAGGACAAAGCAGAGCCCTGGATTTCCCAGCAGCTCCCACAACTTTTCCTTTCACACTACCAAGGATTGTAAATGTTTGTTAGCAAACTGTGAGACAGAGCCCAGGGAGCCCAACTGAGAGGAAGCAATTAATCATGAATTTTCCATACAGAATGGATTATCTGTCAATAAGTGTCAGCTCTCTGGAGAAAATGAGACCCACAAATAATCCCAATTAGGCAGAGATTGTCCATGGCAGCGGTGGAGACTCCCCCAGGGACATAAAGGGAGGGAGGTTCCCCCTCTCCAGCCGTGCTGCAAAATCACCTGGAACACCTCAAACTGAGCCCCCGGTGCTGTCACACAACAGGGACAGATCGTTGTGGCTGCAGGAGGGAGAAAAGTCAGCACCAGCTCCTTCGGGGCAGCACACGGGAGGCTGCAGCTCCGTCCTGAAATCCTAAATCTTACCTGCAGCGAAAGCCCCAATTCCCAACCCCGTCCCCAGCACTCCCAGCGCTCCAGCCCCGGCTCTTCCCGGTTCTCTGGAGCACGGTGCCCTCTCCCGGGAGCCCGAGGAAGAGCTGGAGCTGCTTTTCCCGGCCAGGATGGGGTTAAACCCGGCGAGGTGCCCAGCAGGGACCCTCCAGGCTGAGCAGCAGGGACAGGGGATGGAAAACGCAGCCAGCACTGAGCAGCTGCAGAGGAGAGCTGAAGGATCACAAAACCAGCTGGGATTGCCACCCTGGGCCATGTCTGACCCCCCCAGAGCTGGAATTTGGGGGGCTGGAAGGATGAGCTCAGGTGGGGAGAAGCTCCAACAGCAGGACAGGCAGGTGCTGGCCAGGCAGAGATCCCTGCTCCTTGCCAGCTTTGGAGAGCCAGAGAGAAAATCACGGGTATTTCTAAGCAGACGTGTCTCTAAGGCAGCAGTTCGCAGTCTAATAATAGGGTTTGGGGTGGTTATGGTGGGATTGAGCCAGAGCTGCACGGAGCTGCTGCAAAGCTCCTGTCCCAAGAGCAGATTCCCAGGAGGCTGTGAAGGAGCCAAGCAGCCTGGGAACTGCACTCTTTGCTTTCAGCCTCTGGATTCTCACCCCTGGAGCAGCAGCAGCAGCCCCTGGGACAATTCTCTCGGCACCTGCTGCACAGCATGCCAGCCACGTGGAAAAGCCACCTGTCCCCAAAATCGAGGTGAAACCACGACTCTGCCATGCCCTGACCGGCAGGCAGGTGTCAAAGCAGACCTGGCAGTGTGAATCCACCGCCAACCCCACATCCTGGAGCTGTTTCTTGCTGACTCCAAGTGCTGGAGCTTCCCCAGGCAGCTCCGAGGGGAGGATGAAAAACAGGAAAGGTCAGAACAGCCTCGTCTTTGTGCAGGGGAAGGAGCAGGGCTGGGCTGGGCAGCACCTGGCCACGCTGTTGTGAGGCTGGATCATTTCAGAGATCAGCTCCCCACCCTGCTCCTCACTCAGAGCCTTTCCAAGCTGCTCATTTCAACACAGAATTCCTCTGTGCTCACTCCAGGCTGGACAAGGGTTACAGCAATGCCACAAGGACTGGGAGACACCAGAGGAGCCCAGAGCAGCTGGGTGGGACAGAGAAGCTTCACCCTTTCTGTGCTAAGGCGTTTGCAGCCCATTTCATCTGTCGTGTTTAACACTCACCCAGAAATTCACCTCCCCGGCAGAACTCACGGAGCTGCAGAATTCTGGAGTCAGAATTCTGGAGTCAGAATTCATGGCCAGTGAGGGACAGCACTGCCCCTGTGTTTATCCCAGGAACAAACACTTGCTGTGTTTCCTCTGGAAAACACTGATAACTCCCAATTATTGCCAAGTTATCAGCTCCCAACCAGCACTCCAGAACAGGAATCCAAGTGGAAAGAAAGGTGGAGCAGGCACGGTGGTTTGCAATGGGTGTTTACTGCACTGTGTTCACACCAGTCATGAGCAGAGGGCTGGGACAGGGACAGGGACAGGGACAGGGACAGGGACAGGGACAGGGACAGGGACAGTCACAGCAGAGCACCACGGAGCTGCTGCAATCACTGCTCGAGCTGCATCTGCTGCTTTGCTTGATCCCAGCTCAGGGGTTGGCAAGGGAAGGGGCAACAAGCAGGGCAAGAGTTTAGGTTTGGATTTAGCAGCACCGGAGAGCTCCGTGTAAACGCCACAGAGGGCAGAGCTGGCTGCAGGGAGGGAGGGGGAGATGGTGAACACAGACACAGGACCCTGCTGTCACCTCTGCCCTGCCCAGCCACGCCTTGAAAACCCCAAAGCTCCACAGCTGACACTGGACACCACCCTCAATCTGAATTAGCTGCTGGCCCAGGGTGCAGTGGGATTCTCCATGGTGTGACCATCCCGGCTCCAGGCTGAGCACAAACATTAAAAACCTCCTTAATGCAATGCTGGGATTCAAGAAACTCCTCCTGTGTTTCTGAGGTTGATCCTACAACTCAGCCCAGCCTTGAGCTCACGCAGCTCCTCCTGCTCTGTCCCAGCAGCATCAGGATGGACCACAGCCTTCCCACCCTGCTGAGACCCCACAGATCCCCAGAGCTTCTCTGGATCCCAAACACCCAAATCTGCTCCCCCAATCCCCCTGCTCAGAGCAACCCAACCACAGTCACACCACGGAGCAGGTGCAGAACTTGCCCTGTGCTCCATCCCATCCCTGTATCCCATCCCTGTATCCCATCCCATCCCTGTATCCCATCCCATCCCCACACAATTCCAGGCATGGCAGTGAAAGCAGCTCCCTCCATCCAGCTGGTGATGCTGCACATTTAAAAATGGAGATTTAACAAGCACAGCATTGCTCTGAGGCATGTTGGACCCACGTAACACATCCTGGCTATTCTGGGAAACAGAATTGCAAAAGAAAAAAAAAAAAAAAAAGGATTCATCCTTCTCCTCTCCGGATGATTCCAGAATTTTTAAGATGCTGAAGTCTGAATTCAAAGGATCATGAAAAAATCATTATAAATAGCAAACAGACACTTGGCTTCACAGATAACACAAACACTTTGATCCCATTAAACACATAATTGTCTCAGTATGTTTTTTTCTTCCCAAAAGCACAGGTTTATCCCTGGGAATGTCTCCTGGACAGAGCAGCTTTGGCTGCTCCTCTGTGGTGCACGATGTTTCATTCCTTGAGATGCAGTGCATTCCAGTTCATTGTCAGTCAGGTATTTTTCCTCCTTTTCCCTTTGGAAAAGGAAAATTCCTAAGCTTTGTTACCTGAAAAAAAAATTTCCCTGGGTGAAGGACAGCACTGCTTGAGCAGGTGAGAACAGTGGAGGGGTGGGTGGGGGAGAGACAGAGAGAATTTGAGCTGGATTTTCCCAGATTTGCAGAACCTCGTGGTGCCACCCTCGTTTTATTTTCCATTTTTCTCTTCTCTGCTGTAAGAGAGAACACCACAGGGAGCAGCAGGGATAACACACCCATAGGTGACTGCTGGATTTCCCAATGGCTTGAGGCAGAGGCTGCCAGAGGAGCTCAGGGAATCCTCCCAGCACCATCCTTCACACAGGGAGCTCAACGTGCTGCTGTCCAAGAGTGCCAGCAGATGCTCTGGGAGGGTTTTTTTTTTTGGCTGGCCCAGCGCTGTTCTTAGCCTCCCATTTTCCTCCTGGCTTGCTTCCTGCGGGGTTTCAGGATGGTGTAGTTGGTGTAGCTCGTGTGCTGCTCTGACAGCAGCGGGATGTAGAACGCCCGCAGCAGCCTCGAGGACCTGGGAAAGCAGAAAGGAAAAACAAATCGCCCTGAAGTGCCCGATTCTCTGCTCCTTGCTGCCAGCACCGCTTTAACCTCGTGCCCGGGGACAGAGGGCAGGGAGGTGCTGGAATTATGGAAAAAAAAATTAAATCCCAGACACCAGCAACCAGGGGATGTTGGGGTCACACAGCCCTGTCCTTCAGGGCGCTGTGAAGGTGAAAGGCTGCGTTTCACTCCTGGAATCTCCTCTTTTCTATCCCATCTTCCTGGCTGCTTTTTCCCCCACGCCTCTCTGAGGAGCAAAAAGCAGCTTTGATGGGCACTGGCATTTTGAAGTTTGGCTCTTGAGCCGATTTTCTGTGGAAATATTGAATTACAGAGGGCTGGGCAGCTCTAAAACCCACACTCACTGCATGCCCTGCCAGTGCTGGGAGCTGGCATTTCACAGCCTTTCAAAAACTGGACCAGTGGAGCACGGAGGGCTTAATGATGTCTGGGTGAAATTAGCACCTTTGATTGGGTTGCTAATTGCTGGAGCTGCGCTGGCTGAGAGCATTCTGAATGAATGTATTCTCTCACTAATAGCACAGTCCAGGTTTCAATGTGAAGTGGACAATTAAAATGTCCTTCAGCAGCAGCTCTGAGCTTTGTGAAGCTTCAAGAATTCGAGCAACTCATTGAAATCGGGGCTGAGGCAGAGTTTTGCTTCCTCAGCGCTGCAGCTTCTCTTTTTATGTCTTTAAGATCGACTGGATGGGAAAATACCAAGCCTTGCCAGCCACCAGTGTAACCCCAGCCGCAGAAAGTTTGGAAAAGCAGCAGCACTCAGATTTGGATTGCTCAGGGATGGCACACCCTCGCTGATCACTTCAGCTCCCAGCTCTGCTGCTCTGGACATCCAATTCAAGCAGGTTTTTTTTTGTTTGTTTTTTTTTTGTTTTTTTTCAGCAGAAAGACGGATTGTGTTTTGTTTGCTCGCACTGGAGATCTTTCAAAAACTGTGGCTGAAAAACAAAGGCAGGAACTGCCACTGGGAGCTGCATCTCCCCAGGGGCTCCTGCACAGCCTGGCTGGGATCAGGCAGCTCCTGCACCCCCCTGCTCCCCTCCCGTTCCAGAGACAGGAACCTTCACCTCCTGTCACCTCTGCGTGTCAGCTCAGCCACCCCAGACAGCAGATGGCACATGGAAGGGGCTGGGTGACAGATGACAGCGAATATATTTCATGTTCTATTTGCATTTGCTGCTAAATTTGTCGCCCAGAGATGGAGTGTGGGGAGCCTGAATCAGCACTCAGCTCCCAGCAGCAGGAGCAGGGCCATGATGGCTCCAAGCTGGGGGAGCAGGGTCTGATTTTCCAGGGTTTTTGGGTTCTGAAGGAGGAACTGCTGCAGGACAGAGCAGCTCCCAGTTAGCAGAGCTGAAAGCACAGTGACCCTTGGAGCCAAGCCTGAATTTCAGGAGAAACAACTCAAAAACTGTGCCAGTAGTGCCAGAGGAAGCTGTTGTGGGATGGGAGGAAACCCCAGGTGAAGATGTTCCAGTCCCCCCATCCCAAACTCCCAGATTAACATGGAATGGCAGCACGTGGATACCTGCAGTGGTGAGAAATCCCTCCTGAAATGCATTTTGTAACCTGAGTTTGGTGACAGCAGGGCTCAGAGAGAGGCAGGAGAAGGGAGAAGAGCAGGGAATGGCAGGAGGAGGCTGAACTCTGCCACAGGGACAGGTCCCAGTGCCCCAGGGACAGGTCCCAGTGCCACCTGGGCTGTTCCCAGTGCCACCTGGGCTGTTCCCAGTGCCACCTGGGCAGTTCCCAGTGCCTCCCAGACAAAAGAAGCTCATGATCAAAGCTCTCTGAAAACCCTTCAACGTTTGCATTTCCTCTGGGGGTTAAATCCTGTACCAACACACACACATTTCAGAAGTAATTCAGCTACTTTAAAAACAAAAATATGGAAAACAACTCGAGGCAAACACCATTAAAGAAAACAAGACAGCCTCTTATCAAACCAGGGAAATGCTGTACTCCAACAAGGTGACCCAATCATTCATTTTGCACTGAGAATTTTATTTTTTTTTGATGGAAAACCCAAGTGTTTGGTGCAAACAGAAGGCTCAGCCCTGAAGAGCAGGAAAATACGTGCTCCTCAGAGGGGAGCTGGGATATATTTCCCCTTTTTCTGTGCCAGATTCAGAGCGCTCAGCCAATATAGAATTAAATGGACCTTGGCAAAGCAGCTTCCTGAGGAGCATAATTAGCTGGTGGCTCGGAGTGCTCTCTAATTCAATTAGCAGCACCATTTATCAGAGCCAGCTGAGATTTACATTTGCACTCGCTGACGTCAATGGGAGACTCGCAGTGAGCCCCAGAAGCCTCCAGTGCAGCAGCACTGAACTGAGCTGCTGGGGTCATTTATTTCATTTATTTTCACACAACAAGAGCTGCACTTTGGGCTGAGCTGGGGAGGTGCTTGATGGGTTTGGGGTTGGTTTTTTGTTTTTTTTTTTGTACCCCTTGCTCTGAGCTGCAAACCTGAAACCTCCACTCAGCTCCAAAGATAAAGCAAGCAAGATAAAGCAGCTCTAAGAACACACAACCGTGCCTTTAAAGCACAAATGCACATTTAAAGGCAAATCCTCTGCACAAGGAGTGCCTTTGATGCCTCAATTGCCTCGTTAATAAAATTCACTGTCCCCTTCCTTCTCCCTTCCCAAATGGAGCAGCAAGTTCTCCTGGAAAATTCAGTTCATGGAAGACCCTGCCAAGGAAAGTTGTGTCAGAGCTCTCTGGGGAGCTGCTCAAACTTTGTCACTCCTTGCCCCTGCTCTTCCCAGCCCCACTCCCTGCAGGGCCCAAGTACCAGGAAGCAATCATGGAAAACAAGAGGACACTGAACTCTGGCTTAGTTTTTCACAGAGGTTTTTGCAGTCTCTGTCCCGGGGTGACACCTTCACGATCAGATCCTTGCACAGCTGAGGGTTCCTGGGTTTGGAGGAATGTAGGAACAACATTCCCAGTTGGACAACCCTGATCCCATTCCCTGCCAGCCTGCAGGAGAGCAAACCCCAAATTGTCACAGAGATTCCTGGCCAGACACACCGAAGGTGTTCAGTGAGCAGCACAAGCACTGCAGAACAGATGCCAGCAGGGATCTCTTCCATGGATTTTCTGGTGCCTAATAAAGGTGTGGCCCTGCCGGCTGCCTCCTCTCATAACATTTTTCAGAGCTCATCCCCTCTGATGATTTATACCTGTCTTGAATTTGGCTGGGACAAAACAGAGTGAAAAGTCTCGTGGGAGGAGGTGACATCCACCTCATTTCTTTGGAAAGCAACCCCAAAAAACATTGCTTCAGCAGGAAGCTTTATAAAGAAAACATTTATTTCTTTATAAAAATACTCCCTCTCCTCACAGAGTTTCACCCTCCAAAGCAACTTAGGTCATAAATTTTGCAAGCAGGAGTTAGACAAAGGCTCCACTCTGCTGGAAATTGGATTTCAAGCTGGCATTTGCCCATGGATCTCTCTCTCCTCCCTGTCCACTTTTGCAAACAGAAATCACAGACTGCCAACCCCATCCCTCTCTCTCTTTCCAAAGTGCAAATCCTACCTGGAAGCATCAAGGAATGGTTTGTAGGCAATGGTCACCCACTCTTCTTTGCTGGAGGAGTACCTTGGCTCCCTCGGGGTCTCTGCTGCAGTGTCCAGGTCCACCAGGTAGTGGCATTTGGAGATGTCAACCTGCAGGCACACGGGCATGGCTGGGCTTTATTCCCTGTGCTTTTGGCTGGCTCTGCTCATTCACAGCACTGAAAGGAGGGATGCACTCCCAGCTGCAGGGGAAATGCTTTGTGCAGGACACAGGTAATGTAATTTCAGTGTTTTCAAGCAAAACCTTTGTGGGGCAGTCCAGCAGGAGACCACATTATGAAACCTGTTCCTTCCTGCTGGCAATCCTGTGTCTTATCCTGCCCTGCTCCCTCAAACTCTTCCTTGAGGGATTTCAGCTCACTATCCCACAAAATTTTACTGCCAACTTCCTTGGCCGTGCTTGAGATCCCTTTTCCGAAGCACCTTTGGGGTTTAATGCAACAATTTAGGCTGAAAACAATTTAATGAGGTGGATAGCAGATGGCTCTGTGGCATCACAACTGAGTGGCAAATGAAATTACACCACAGGAAATGCAGCTGAGGATGCTGAATCCACTTCTTGCTCTGTGTGAGAGGAACATTCCAGGCCCTGGGAGAGGTTCTGGCTCATTAGCACAAGGAGTCCCAAACCACCAACCCAGTTTTTCTGGAAGTGATGCAGAATCATTCACACAAAGACAACTTGCTGCCTCGAGGACCTCACTTGGCTCATCCTAAATGCTGCCCTAAAAAGGCTGGGACTTCAAATTCCAGGTGCAAGCCACGTTTCCCTTGTCCTTCCACAAGTCCAGTGAAGGCAAGGACAATATTCCTGCTGCTCACAGGGCCACACAGCACCTCTGCATTGATCTGGGCATTCACACAGACCTTGAACTGACAGAAAGGGATGAGCCTCAGTGAACAAAGCTGCGAGGGATTTCTAAATCACATCCTCTCCTCTTCTGCTCCCCTTTCCTTTTCCTCCTCCCACTCTTTCTTTATTTGATGCCACTGCTGTGCCAAGTGGAGGAGAGCTGAACTGGATCCCATCGTGGCTGACAGGAGTGGGAACAGCACAGAGCTGCAGCCCAGGGCACAGCTGCTGCTGCCAGGGGCTCTGCAAGGTGTTCCAAGCCAAGGGAAAGTGCTCCAAACCTCTGAGAGTGCCCCAAAACCTTTCTGTGATGGCAGCTGCTGCTCACAGCTTCTGCTGCTCCTGCCTGGATGTATCTTGGTAAGAAATAATATTCCTTATCTCTTTCTTAGCACTTCCAGAGACAAATGCACCTCCCCAGTGGGGCAAGTGCGAGGTAAGTGCTGCTCAATGTGATTAAGGAATGAGAGATTGCAAAACAAGATCAAATCTCTCTTTCCCCAGTGTCTCATAGCAACAGGAACACTGAGGTTCCCTCTTCCATTTCCAAGCAGAGCAGTAATAGATACTTACACCTGAAACACTCAGATCTCCAGCCATTAATTGGTTTTATCCATGGATCAGATAATCCTCCTGAACCATTTGTTTCCTCCCCTTTAAATGACCGACAGCTTATTGAGATTTATTCCCTCTCAAAGTCCTGTCCAGTTCTTGCTAATTATTATTCTACTTTCTAAAAAAATCGGAATATTCTTGTACTCACTAAATTTGGGGGAAAATCTTGATCTCTTGGTGCAATTAGCAGGTCAAAAGTAAAGAGTTTTATTTCTGATTGCTGAAATCCTAGGCCCTTGAGCTTGCATGAGAAATAATAAAGTTGCAGGGTGACATTAAGGAACAAGCATGAAACAAAAGTGTGTTTTGCTCTATTAGTCACAGGCTGTGTAGCAGCCAGCTGTCTGTGCTAAAAATAAGCCCCAGTTGAAGATTTCATAAATTAAATGCACTGCAGCAGACAGCTCCTCTCAGGTGGGAACACGCCTCCTCCCCATTTCCAGTAACTGCATAATGAGCCTCAAAATAAGAATTTTAACCCAGACTTAGCCAAGATTTAACCTGTTAGTAATTTTCAACATGCTAGCTAGCAGTAATTTTGGAACAGGCCTATTTGTGCACTGGTTTTGTTTAGTTCAACCAGGAAATAAATCAGTAATATCAATATACATTATCTTAGCAGATTCCCACTAATGCAATTAAGTTCCAAATTAAGTTCTTCCTCCTCAACTGAAAATACGATGAATAGTTTTATATTTAAAAAGAAATAAAAGGGGAAAATTTCAATTCCTGCTCAATGACAAATATTTTCTGCGTGGGACTTCAAATTACTCATTCCTGTGATCACATTAACACATTACACTAAACCCAAAACTGCAATAATTAGGAGTTCTTACTTCTGCTGCTTCTTTTATTATCATTCTGTCTTCAAACTGGCAGATGAATGGCAAACCATTCACAAGACTGGGGAGATTTCCAAGAGCTGCAGAGGGACCAATTTTGGTTTGGAACTCCCCAAGACACAGAAATGGGGAGATTCACACAGAGGCATTTCTTAGAATAAATAAATAATTTATGTAATAGAATTTTATCGATATAATCTATAAATAATTATATATATAAAAATAAATAATTATATATACACACACACATATATATAGAAAAAAAAAAATATATATATAAATAATAGAAAATATAATAAATAAATAATAATAATTTAGATTATCCAGCGAGGTAAGGGGAAGAAAGCAGGAATAAATGCTTACATATCGAGATGGCTCCTCCTTGTTCTGGTCATTCATGTCCGTGGGAATGATCCTGGTGGCCAAGGGCCCCTTGGCAAAGGGTTTGGGCAGCTGGCCCCGAAATTCTGACAGGATGAACTGGAGCTGCCAGCTGCAGAGAACAGGGAGAACATTTGGAGTGGAGAGCACCAAAACCAGAACCAAGGACATCACTCCCATCAGTACCAGAGACTCCCAGGAATTGTGGCCAAAGTTCCAATCAAAAACCTGCAGAATCCTTTTTTTTTTGGATACTTTAACACTGTTTAATGGGTGACAGCAGGGACCCAGGTCCTGAGAAGCTCCCTGGAAGTCCCAAAGTCGCCCTTCCTGTGAGGAATTTTTGCTGATGTCCATCCTGAGGCTGCCCTGGTGCAGCTGGAGATTTTGTCCTCCTGTCTTGCTGTTTTCCTGGAGGAAGAGCTGACCCCAGCCTGGTCCACCCTTCCTTCAGGGATGACAGGGCTCGGTTTGGTCACCCCTGAGCCTTCTCTGCTCCAAGCTGAGCAAACCCAGCTCCCTCAGCTGCTGAGGAGGATGAGGAACAGTCCCAGACCCTTCACCAGCCTTGCTGCTCCTCTCTGCACACATCTGAGCATCCCAAGGTCCTTCCCAAACTGGACCAGAACTGGACCCAGCACTCAGAACAGGGCAAGACTGAGCTCCCTGCTCCTGCTGGCCACAGCATCCCTGATCCAGGCCAGCACATCCATCCTCACCGTGCCCCTCCTTATCCAGCCCACCAAAGGGCATCTCTCTCCCACGGCAAAACTCACTTGTCTGGCAGGAGGAAGCTGCTGGGGAACCTGTGCCACTCCTTTCCCACACAGACATTGACTGGCCTCCCCTCTGGCACCGTGTGGATGCTGGGGTCAGTGGCAATCCTGTGGAATTCTGGGTACAGGTCCAGGGGCCCGTGGTAGCCTGTGGAAGGCAGGAAATCATATTTTTCTATTTTATTTCTATTTTTTTAAAATCGTATTTTAAGGCTAAAGTAAGAGGGGTGTTTAATGAAAGGCTACAGTAATTGTTTCATGCATACATTTTTAACTGGTAACTCACTGAATAAATGAACGGGTCTGTGCTAAGACGTGGTTGATTCAAAGCTTCCCCTCTTACCTTTGGTGCCTCTATCAATTTTATTCATGTTCCCCTGTCCTGGCTCTCAATGGCCACTAAAAACCCCCAGAAATACTGATGGGGTGGGAAGGCTCTGATTCCAGGGATGCCCAATCCATCTCCACTAAGGGCTCATGCACCTAATTCCAGTTTTATAAAGGAAAATGCTTTTCCAGGTGGGATTATCTGTTTGAAAATTGAAATATTTGCTTTAATACCAGCCAGGTTTTTACATCAGAGTTGTGCTGGTGGAAGGTGAAGAGGATTTTTAATTCTGGTGATCCATATATGGCCGAATGTATAACTAACAATTAATTAATGGTGACCACCAGAACTTATTCCTTCCCCTGCAGCACCAACACCCAAACTTCTCGAGGTCCCTGATTTCTACAAAGCAGCACAACTTGTGCAGGCCCTGAGCCTGTAGCTGTGGAAAGGGGTTTTAACCCTTTAAGTGAAGCAGAAATAAGATGCACAGCTCCATGGGCGTCTGTCACGACAGGAAGAAAGAGCCAAGTTTATTCAGAAACACACTTGGGTTTATAGCAAGAGTAGACAGAAGACATCCCACTCTCAGGGCCTGGGCACACACCACAACAGGGGTTTGATTTTATTATTAATTCCTTTTTATTTTGACCAAATTATCACCCTGGCAGAAATTCTCCCCGGCCTTGAGCTGGCCCAGCTCATGGGCTGGGAACAGAGCTGAGAAGCTCCAGCCTGGAATATTTTCCAGGCTGTAATTTTCTGATTTTCTCACTATGTGTGTCCCACACTGATCCCAAGAGGCAGCAGAGCAGAGGGTAAATGTGAAACACCAACCTTTGAATAAGGCAACAGATCGTGACAGTGACAAAAGGCCAAAGAGGAGAACAGTGCCCAGGGCCAGCCAGTTGGAGGACACTGTGTAGTGCTCCAGGCGGTAGCGCTGGAAGATGAAGTGGTAACATTTCTCAGGGGGAAGAGATTAAAAAAAAAAAAAAAAAAAAAGTTATTCCAACTCTGATCCGTTCAGCAGAATTCTTATTTTTTACATAAAGGCTTTGCAACAGTGCATCCCCCACCAGATCTACGGGATTTTTTTAATTCAGAGGCATAAAAATGTACAGAAATTCGCAGGGTTTAGTCGTATTTAAATGGTAATTTGAGTTGTTTCAAGAAGTTTTCAGCTCTTTTATCTAGGAAGGCCTCTGGACCTAAAGTGCTCTCTCAAGGGTTGCTCCCAGGTGAACCAGGGGCAAGTGAAATCCCTCTCAGCCCTGCACAGACTCACCTGATTTTCCATGCTGGACTGAATTCCTGCCTACCACAAGCTCCATGAGCCAGATTTCCAGAGTGACCTCTGCCTGTTTACCCTGCCTGCACAATCCACAGCTTTGGAGTGGATAAAAGAACACTGAGCACATTCTGCATGCAGCTTTAAACACAAGTCACCCTGGAACTGATAAAAAAAAAAAAATTGACAAAAGAAAAAATAGAAATTGGTAAAAGTCCTTTAGGTTTTGGGTTTTTTTTTTTCCAATTAAAAATCCTTTCTGGGAATAGCCAGGAGGAAATACATCCAGTCCTTGGCTTGGTCCCTCCCTCCTGTTCAGCAGGAGTGGTTATTCACTCCCTACCCTCAGGTTTCTGTTTCTCTTGTCCTGTTTGTATTTTTCTCAAATCCACGTGGTTTGGAAGGGGAGAGTGACAAGTTTGTCCTCTTGGTGGGCAATCAGTTCAAGATTTTCAGCTGGATGCCCCACACTGGGCAAAAATGTCATCAAACAGTGGTAAAATATGCAAGAAATGTACATCAAGCTTTCCTAAAGGCCCATTTAAAATAAAAATAAATTAGCATTGCTCTGTGATGCTCTGAGAGCACAGAGGAATTCTCATTCAGAGAATGAAAATGCAGAAAATTGGTGACATTCCAGAGGCAGATCCTGTGTGGAGGAAAGGACTGGGACTCGTGTGGGGATGAATGGAGATGCAGAGTGAGAGCAGCATCCGAGCAAGGCAAGGGTGAGGGACCAAGGGCTGGGCAGGACAGAGGAGGAGCAGCAGGATGAGGCCAAACAGCTGGAACAGGCTCCAGCAGGGACTCCTGGCTGCATTCCTGAGCCTCTGGAACAGCAGGAGATGAATAATTCTGAGCTTTGGGAAGGTTTATATCAGTCTGTGTTAGTGCTTTGCTCTGTGAAGTGGTTCAAGTGATGTTTACTAAACAATCCAGGTTTTGGCTCTTCCAAGTGTTCAAAATGCCATTTCCCAACGTTTAAACGAGATCCCTTTGCCTTTCTTCAACCCAGGGTGGGATTCCTTCTAAAAGACATCAAAATGCATTTCCCACACAGCCACACTCCTGCCCTCAGAGCTGGGCAGCCAAGGAGGCACAATCCCATCAGCAGGTTACTGAACCCTCACAGCATCTCCTGGGTTTTGTGTGGTGCTGGCACTGCAGCATCACAGCTCCAGCAATTCCCACTTGGGACTGGAGGACAGCTCAAAGCTGTCATTAAATAAGAGCTGGGAAATATTCTCAGCTATTTGTTAAAAATCGCTGGAATTTACCTGAAGAGCAGAGAGAGCCACAGCACCAGAGAGGCAGATGAGGGGATAAATGGGGAAGAGAAATCTCTCCTCCTTGTGGGGCTGGCTGAAGAAAATCAGGATCCAGATGTACATGGGAGCCAGGGTCAGCCAGTAGGGACGGCCCAGGTTCTGAACTGGAAGAAACAAAACCTCAGCAAAGGAGGAAGGCAAGAATTCCTCCTCTTGCACAATCCCCTGGAGACCCAAACACGCCCCGTTCTCTGCTGCTAAAACCCAGGTAACACACCCCAAACAGCCAGCAGGGCATTTTCCTCGGGGGGTTTTTGCAGATTCCTACAATTCTGACGATTCCAACTGCCTTAGGAAGACCAAAAGCAGAAAATAAATGTTACTGCATCCCACAAGACACAAAACCCATCGGGAAGTGCCGGGTCTGAACGGGCAGACAGGAGTGCTGGGTTTCCTGCTGGGCATTGCACACACAAAGATCAGAAAGGGCCTCCCCAGGATCTCCCCTTCCCCTTCCCAATGGGTGTTTAGAGCCTGAAGTTTGCCCACGACAAAAATTCATTGCCTCGTTACAAAAATAACGCCAGGAGAGGCCTCTCAGGCACCTTCTGCCTAACAGAGGAAATAACCGATTCAAAAATAACAACAATTACCCTGAATTTCAGTCACACTGAGGAGGGCTCTGCACTGCCTGACAATTTTCAGTCCCTTTCCTACCCCCTTGCTGCTCCCAACAGCAGAGTTTAGCAATTAAGCCAACGGCATTTCACAGACAATAAGAACAAAGCCCTTGGCAGAGTCGCTCCTGCTGCTAAGTACAAGAACACCAAGTGAACAGCAGGAAATCTTGCATTTACAGGAGCTCCTACTGAGCTTTTGCTGCTTTCTGAGAGTTTGTCACTCACAGCCAAGGAAAAGACATCAGCAAACATCCCTTAACATATATTTTCATCGAGGATTGTGTTACTGTTTGTTGTATTCAGTAAAAAAAAAAAACCAGAGAGAGAGCAGACTGGACTGATGAGTCTGGAGGCTGCTGCTGACCCTGGATGGATTTTCCTTAGGAAAACAGCAGAGAATTTACACTTCCCCTCTGGAGTCACTTACAAGTGTCATGTGCTCAAACTGATGTCATTTCGTTCAAGAAAAAGCCCAGTGTGAAGTAGGGAATATCCTGGTTCCTCCTTTTTTTTTTTTTTTTAACTCTCAGTACATCCACACCCATGGGGACACTTCCCAGAGCCTGACAGGGCTCAGTCCTGGCAGCTGAAGAACCCACAGTGCACAGAAAAGGCAAGTTTCAACCCCAAAAGGTTTTTTCCAGCTGCAGACAAGATGGGAACAACACCAGGTACAGCTTCTTCCCCCTTCAGGATTATTGACTGGGCCATTCCTGATGCATTAAATGTCAAAATGAAGTTTAGGAAGCACACACCTTGCCAGGCTTGCTTTTTTTTTTTAACACATTTTTCCTCTTGAGGTGGAGGCAAGAAACAAACCTGAACTGTAACGAGCTCCAGGAACTTTCCTGAACTTTCCTGGAACTTTCCAGGAACTTTCCAGAGGCTTTTGCTGCTCCCAGTGTCACTGCCAGAGCAGGCAAACTCTGCCAGCTGCCCTGCACTCACCACGGAATTTCTGCAGCAGACACTCCATCACACAGGTCAGAGGCAGCACGAGCAGGGCCAGCACAAAAACCACGTTGAAATTCAGAAAGCCATTGATGAAATAGAAGTACCAGGGTTCTGTACCTAAGGGGTGAAAAAAAAAAGGGGAAAAAAGAGGTTTGAAACACAAGCATGAACGGATGGAACAGCAGCTTTGGTGCTTCTTTGCCTGGCACAGCCCACCAGAATATCTCACATTCACACCTGCCCAAGAAATTTCACTGTCTTCCTGCTCAGAAATTATTTTTCTCCTCATTTTTTCACTGGGAGTGAAAAATAGTCAGTGTAACATGTGCTGCTCATGAATCCCTGACCACTCCAAGAGGCAGCAGAGCTCTGTGACACAGAGCTCACCCTTGCATTCACCAGGACAGCAAAAGAAGCAGAGGTGGAAACCTGTAAAACTGGGAAACTTGACCCCAAATTGATTCTTTCTTTCTTTCTAACTGCAGAGGAGTAACACAAAACCACACAATGTCATCTAATTCTGGAGTGAGGATGTTCACTCTGGGTTGGCAAGAACAGAAAATGTACCAGAAAGGATTAAGAAGGAAAGGAGTTTGTATTCCCACTTCACCCCAACGAAGACTCGGCCACAAAACGCTGGTTTTGGTCCCTCCTTAGACTCAGCATTATTTAAATGTCCCAAATTCAGCCTGTTCTGACACAAACAGGAGCGAGGCAGCTCTGCCTCCACACTTAGGAACTGGCTGCAAGCTCTGGAGGATGTAAACTGAAAGAAACTCCATCCAACTGTCATTTATTTAGACTCTTAATTCGGGATGCTTAAAGCCCTTAACAATAAGGATTGCCAGTTCCTCTCCACACATTTCCCACTCTCTCAGTGTGATTAGCTCAATCAGCCAGTAAATGACACGCGGGGGCTTTAATCACTGCACTGTTGTGACATGTGTCACATGCCACAGCAATTTCCTGCAATCAGAGCCACTCAAATTGGGTCCGTGTTGAAATTAATCAGACAACTGAATAGCAGCAAGGAAAACCCGAAAGCTCAGCAGCTCCTACAGCTAAAAAAAAAAAAAAAAAAGGGGAGAAGCTGCACTGGGAATGTCACAAAGATGGCACTGGAGTCACTGCTTGGCCAAGCAGCTTGGGTTTATAGAGGAAACCCGGAGTTATTAGCACTGAAAGCAAACAGCAATTATAGAAACGAGTTCTAAATCTTTCAAGGGCCCAGGGACCATCCTGTCACCTTTCTGGCTGCGGTGGAAAGCAAAGGAAATATCAAATATCACCCTGAATTCACCTCTCCCTGCTCTGGTTTCTGATTTGGCAGCCTGGGAGTCAGGAGTGAAGGACGCTTTATGAAACACAACTCCTCCACAATCCAAATACAGCCCAGATACTTCTAATAAACAGATCAGCTGCTCTGAAGCACAGCTTTAACCAAAAAAAGGCTGCTAGATGACTTTTTTTTTCCAGTGGGACTGAATTGCCCATAAAAAACAAGCACTGGAGCCTCCCTTCCTTCTCCAATGAGGGATTTTCTTCTCTGTGAGAAGCTAAAAAAAAAAAAAAGGAGAACAGTGCACAGCAGGCAAAAAGCACCAGAATGGTGATGCAGCCATTCAGAGGCACTCAGGCTCAAAGGCTCCCAGGGCAAAAGGGTTTTTATTCCTGTTATCCACACGGCTCAGGGTGAACTGAGGCAGAACTGCACCTCAAAAAGGAATGACCCCACTGCATGGCAGAAATCCTGGCCCAGAACATCATCTCTGAAGCAGGGAGGGACACTGAGAACTCTCCCTGCTCAGCGTTAATGGGAATAGCTTCCAGAGCTGGACAGGACATGGAGCTTCCAGATCCACATCCCAGAGCTGGGCAGGTGTGGGATAGAGCAGACAGACCGATGAAAGCAGTGGGAAAAGAAGATCCAGGCAGCTCCTGGCACGGGGATTCCATGGGGAAAAGCAGCTGGAAGCACTGTCAGAGCCTGAGTGAGAAAATGGTTTGAACTCTGAGCTCTGGGGATGGCGCTGGGAGCAATTCTAGAGCTCAAACTCAGAGTGAATCAAACGCAGCCACGCTGCACCTTGACCACAGCAATGGTGAGGGCAGCTCAGGCCAGAGCAGGGGAGGTGGAAAAGAGGTTTTAAGATAAGGAACCCCACCCTGGGCTGAAGCCTGAGTGCAGGAACTGCAGCTGGCAGGCAGTAACTAAGCTGCAATAATTTGGTCATGAGTCACAGCCCTCATTCTGATTCAGTGCTGCTACAATGAACGGTCTGCTCACTGCATTTCATTTATTCTCACTCTGCTCAAGAATCAGGGCTCCACAGAGAAAGGTGTCACATGAACAGCTCCAGCATGTTCCACCCAAGCTGAATAAAGCTTCCCAAAGTGGGACAAAACTTCGGTCACAAATTGTGACTTCTTAGAATGTAAGTACACAAAACCACCCCAAGGCCTCTGAACCAGGGATATACTCTTAGCAGCTATTTTTCCTTGGCTGCAGAAACTTAATCACTCCAGGGAAATATTAATTGCACAGTCAGTATTTATGTAGAGGGAGTGTATTGCTAAAGACAGAAGAAAGAAAATTAATTGAACTTGTCTCCAAAATACTGTGGTGCTTACACTGGAGATGATCTGGGTTGGTGACTCTGCCCTCATCATGTGAACGTTGGGAAATCCCAGCTTCCACAGCCAAGAGGGATTGGCCAGCCTTTCATCTCCCCTGGTAGTGTTATTTTTCCCCAGTGTTTTGAAGCTCTCTAAACACACAGCGTTGTCCTGGCCACACTGCATTCAAGAGCCATTCCAGGCAGGCTCTGTACTAGCCCCAGGATGTTGTATGAATGTCACTGTGAATAAAACTCTTCAGGACAGATTGGTCCCTGGAGGCTTCTGGAAACAACTCATGCACCAGTGTGGAAAAGGTCAGGCACAAGCCCCTGCCAAAACCTATCAGAGACAGAGCCTGGAGTTTACTTACAGAAAACTCCCAGCTCCACACTTCAAAACCTTCCTGCAGAGGCCAAGAGCTGTGGCAGAGCAGCTGCTGTCCTGCAGTGCCACAGCACGAGTGACAAATCGCCACTCAGCACCACCCAGAGCAACCCCTCAACTGAAACAGCAATGCCAGAGAAAGCCTTGGTGCTGCCCAGCAGGGCTGAACCCCTCCTGAACAGCTCCTGTGGCCTCACACAGGGCACAGGGATGCTGCAGGGATCCTCTGCTCTCTGCCAGCCCTGCTGAAGCCCTGCTAGAAATTCATTTCCTGCTGCTCGGCTCTGGAAGTGCAGGATATGGACAGAAAGGAGTATGGATTCAGCACCATTCCTCACTTTCACAAGGTTCTGCAGCCTGGCCGTGAGGAACGGCAGCCAGGAACAAGATTGAAGCTGCCAAACACACACAGGCCACTTGTGCACAGACAGTGAGACATCTCGTGGCAGCTGTGCAGCAGCGGGAAGGGAGCACAAGCAGCAGAGCTCGCAGTGCAGGAAGCGGGCAGTGCATTGCCAGCTCGACAGAGACATCCCGTGTCCACGAGCAGCAGCTGCAGCCTTTGGAGCTGGCAGGCTGCTCCTGCTCCAGGGCACGGCAGAAAAAGCATTGCCCATCAAGGGCCAGGGCAGCCAGAAAACCTCGGGCTCCCTCCCCGGCTCCTTATCCCAAACCCACCGTAGAGATCAGGCCCGTGGGGGGTGAAGACATTGTACAGAACGATGTTGAGAGGTGCCACCACCAGCTTCCCATAGTGATAGCTGTCCACCACCACCAAGGGCACCTGCAAGAAAGCAGATTTTGGTTAAAGTGCAAGCAGCTGGTTTTCCTAAAGGAACTCATCCCTTCTATTGCCATCCAGTCCCTGTTTGTGCTGTTGCAGACACTCACCAAAAACAGGATCAAGGACACCACACACCAGTTCAGGAAACTTTTCCACCTCTTCTTCAGGATCAATAAGTCAAAGGCAATAGGAAGCCTGAAAGAGACACAAGCTGTCAGCTGGAGATTTTGAGAACCCCACTGCAGCTTCTGCTTCCCCTTCCAAGCAAGAGAAGGAACCACCACTTCACTGGCCTCTGCTTCTACTCCACATTCATCAACCAGCTCAGGTTTTCCTCATATTAACGCTGGGAACTCTTCCCAGCCTAAGCTGTTCCAAAGTCAAGAAGCCTGTAGCAATGATCCTGGGCTAAACTGGCAGCTCAGTCCCTGCTGGATTTCTCCTCCACCCCATTCTCCCCAGCCAGGTGAAAACCACTTGAAAAAGAGCCAGAAACTCCTCCTTACCCCAGAGCTGCACTGAAGGGCCAGCCCAGCAGGGCTCCAGCAGCCACCCCCAGCACTGCCACCGAGGTCCTGTCCATGTACCAGCCTGTCATGGCAACCACCGTGGTGTACATGCAGAAACTGCTGGGGAGGAAAGCTGCAAGGCAAGGGGAGGAAAGGTGAGCTTCACCCAACACCTGCAGCAAGTGTTTGACACAAGTCCTGCAGTGGCTGGGAAAACAGGTACGACCAGCCAGAGGGGACAGCACACAAAGGCAAACTGCCAAATATCAGCCTCCTTCCTTAGAACTAGAGGTCCAAGGAAGGCAGGCCAAGAGTCTGTTTAAAAGGCACAACAATATTAAAAAAAAAAACAGGAGGCAGCAACAGAAACGGGCCTGGAAATTGTCCCACACAGAACAAAATTTCAACCAACGCTTGTTCTGTCATGAGAACACAACAAAGAGCACCCTGGAGATGTGATTTTCCTCTCTCTGGACCTGTCTTTGGTCATTGTTAGTGCCAGTGCCAAGCCAACTCACCTGCAGAAGCACAGAACATCCCCGTGCTCAGCACTAGGAAGGCCAACATCAGCCTGCTCACGTGCAGCCCAAACTTCTTGCACACAGCCCTGGGGAAGCAGCAGAGAAACAGGTACCACAAAACAACCTCAGGGCAAAAACCAGCAAAACCACAAACAATCCACGGAGCAGCCTGAGAGCTCTGAGGTGGGGGATTCCCAACACTCAGCTGCTGGATTTCACACCCTGAGTTACACCAGTGCAAAACTCTGGATAAAGCCTGGCTTCTCCCAGCTGAGCAAATCTCAGGAGCTTGTGGCTGCACTGCTGCACACATCAATCCATCCACAATCCTCACCCCTCACAAAACCCCATCATGCAAAAAAGCCACAGTTCATCTCCTTAAACCAGACCAAAAAAAAAAAAAAGTCATGCAAGGTAGTGGTTTGAAAATCAGGAATCAAGAGGCATCAGGTAAAAATAAAAACCCAGTTTAGACAAGATAATTGCATGTTAGGGCGACTGATTTTAGTGGATGTAAACAGCACTGGCAGAGAGATTACAGACAGCAGCAATCAATGTGTTCCAGTCAAATTCACTGTGATAAGCAAACACAGCCCCAGCCTCTCCTCAGTCTGCAGCACTCCCACCCTGCTTGCTGCCAGCAGTGAGGAAACGAGTGCAGTCAACAAAATGCTGGAGTAGAGGTGTGGGTGGCAGATCTGGGAGTACAATTTTGTCCTGATTGTGGCATTGTGACCAACATCTCATTGAGTTATCACAAGAACGTGTATTTTCTCATCTGCACACGAGCTTCAAAGGCTATTTCCCGTGGCAGTAACTGCACATGTCACCCACACTGCTCCCAAACACCCCCTGCACACAGACTCTGACACTCACTTGTAGAAGTAGAGTTCACAAATGCAGCTCAGGAAGGCCAGGAAGCATCGCAGGAAATAGAAGATGAGAACCTAGCAGACACAGCCAGAATGTGAATGAGGCACAGGACACAAAATGGGCTTGTAAAGCATCAGGGGAAACCCACAAACCCTTGGAAATCCTTACAGGGAGGTCAGTGCTTGTCAACAAACCGGAGTTTTATAAACACGGAGTCAATTTCAACACAAACAGCACAGCAGTTTCACACACACTAAAGGCAC
Organism: Sturnus vulgaris; assembly: GCF_001447265.1. Next base: position 353,255 of record NW_014650651.1, read on the forward strand.
ATTTCCCCCTCACAAAAGCAGCTCCCACGCACATGATTTACCTTGTTGGTTTGCAGAACCCTGGCATGGAACCAGGCTGGCAAGGCATGGAGCCACAGGTAAGCATAGGAGCGGATGGCATAGGCTGGAGAGTACTCCCATGTCTGAAACCCCTTCCCATAAATGAGGTAGTGTGTCTAAACAGAGATCAAAGAAATAAACTAATAAATTAACATGCAGCACACAGAGCAGACAGTTTTCCACTCCCCACCTCTGAATTCCAGAGCACAAAAATTCTCATTGAAACAGAGGGACTGGCACAACGTTTTAAATAAATCCGCATTTACACAAGCCAACTGGAAATTGAAACAGAGAGCACAAGGTCCTAAATAAATGGAGATTTGCACAGGTCGGGTACAAATTCCCAGTCCCAAGGGCAGGAAGGGACTCACTGGTTCCCAGTAGTTAAAGGTCTCATCACAATCCGAGATGTTGCTGAGCAGAGCTGCACAGAACCTGGCCGAGATGAGACACTTGAAAGCTGTTGATCCTTCAGGGGCCCAGACGTGCCCTGCTTTGCTCCCGGATGATCTAATCCAAAGGAGGAGGAGAGAAAAAAAATAAAAAATAAAAAATACAGATATGCAGCAGGAAGCCTCAGCAAGGAGCTCAAAGCTCACAGGGCTGAGTGTGGCGTTAGGGCAGGGGGATCACAAGGATGGGCTATCAGCCCCGCGCAGGGCTGGCCCCCAGCGCACAGCAGCACTCAGTGCCCGGGGGATGCCGCAGCACCATGGCCAACCCCGGCTAGCCCCGGTAACCCTGCTAGCCCCGGTAACCCTGCTAGCCCCGCTCCATCCCTGCTAGCCCCGCTCCATCCCTGCTAGCCCCGGTACCCCCGGTAGCCCGGGCAGCCCCCGCTCCATCGCCGGTAGCCCCGCAGTCCCCGCTGCATTCCCGCTAGCCCCGGTAGCCCCGCAGTCCCTCCTCCATCCCGCGAAGCCCCCGCTCCATCTCCGGTACCCCCGGTAGCTCCGCAGACCCCGCTCCATCTCCAGTAGCCCCGGTGTCCTCGCTCTATCCCCGGTAGCCCCGCAGCCCCCGTTCCATCCCCGGTAGCCCCGCAGTCCCCGCTCTATCCCCGGTAGCCCCGGTAGCCCCGCAGTCCCCGCTCTATCCCCGGTAGCCCCGGTAGTTCCGCAGTCCCCCCTCCATCCCCAGCCGCACTCACTCGCTCCTGGGCTCGTCGTTGCCCGTGGGCTCTGGCCGCCGCCCCGCCGCGTCCCCGCCGCCCGCCCGCGGGCGCTGCCGGGCCCCCTTGGCGGCCATGGCGGCTCCGGGCACGCAGAGCCCGCCCGAGCCCGCGGCCCGGCCCGAGCAGCTGCAACAGCGCCCGCGAAGCCGCCGCCGCCATCACGGGTGTGGGCAGAGCTGCCTCGGGCGGAGACAGAGACCGAGAGAGGCACGGGGACAGGGACAGGGACAGGGACAGACACAGGGACAGGGACAGACACAGGGACCGGGAGAAGGACAGACACAGGGACAGGGAGAGGGACAGACAGAGAGACAGACACAGGGACCGGGACAGACAGAGGGACAGGGACAGACAGAGAGACCGGGACAGAGAGAGGGGCAGAAACCGACATAGGGAGAGGGACAGACGGACTGGGACAGACACAGGGATAGGGACAGACAGGGACTGGGACAGACAGAGGGACCAACAGAGGGACAGGGACCGATAGAGGGACCGTGACAGACAAGGACGGGGACCGACAGAGGGACAAGAGAGATAGACAGGGACCGACAGAAGGACAGGGTCCGGTAGAGGGACAGGGACAGACAGAGGGACAGGGACAGACCGACAGATAGGGACCGACAGAAGGTCAGGGAGAGGGACCGACAGAGACAGGGACCGGGACCGATAGGGACAGACAGATGGTCAGGGACAGTGACAGCAACAGAGACCGACACAGGGACTGGCAGAGAGACAGGGATAGGGACTGCGACAGGGAGAGCGTTGAGTCCATCACCCACCCGGTTCCTTGCCCCGTGTACTCGGGTCCATCACCCACCCGGGTCCATCACCCACCCGTGTCCATCACCCACCCCCCGGTCCCTGTCCCGCACGCCCAGTGTTGGGCAGGAAAGTGAGGGAATGGGGAAGGCACCGACAGAGCTGTTCTTTATTCGGTACCCCCTGCGCTCAGGAAATGGGGAAAGGACAGCACGGGAGGGATGGGGAGGGGCTGGAGCGTGTCCAAGGAAGGGAATGGAGCTGGGAAGGGGCTGGAGAATTCCTGAGGGAGCTGGGAAGGGGCTCAGCTGGAGAAAAGGAGGCTCAGGGGGGACCTTGTGGCTCTGCACAACTCCCTGACAGGAGGGGACAGCCGGGGGTTTTTGGGATTTCTAACAGGGAACAGGGACAGGAGGAGAGGGAACGGCCTCAGGCTGGGCAGGGGAGGCTCAGGATGGGCACCAGCAGGAATTTGCATTAGTAAAGAGATGGAATCCACCCTCACAGGACCATAGAAAAGAAAGGCTCCACTTCATGGAACGAGGTTTCATTACACACACACTGAACAGGAGAGCACTTGGTCCTCATTAACAGAACTCCCGCACTGAAACGAGCTCAAAGTCCACCCCGCCATGTGACAGGCACTGCAGTGACAGCGTTAGGTCCAACCACGTGCAGGTGACATTCTCCAGGTCAGAAAAAAACTGGCACAGGAGCTGCTGCAGCCCCTGCACACCACAGGAGATGTTCTACCTCAGGGTCACACCCAGGTGTTGCTGTATTTCCTGCCGAAAGTGCAGCTGCATCTCCGCTGCCTCCTGGCAGCCCAAGGCCCTGTCACAGGACTGGAAAGTCACCCTGTAGCACAGGCTCCTCCGTCCTGTCCCTGGCTGCTGGAAATTGTCCCTCAACTGGATGGAAATGACCGTTTCAGCTGACACCCCCCTGGCAAGGGTGTGAAAAGCCACTTCATCAAACTCCTCCCCGTCAGGAACCCAGAAGCTGACATCGTGCACGTAGGAAGGTGGATAGAGGGAGAAACTCTTGAAAAGCCTCAAGTCTCCCTCAGGAAACTGCCTGAGGAAGCGCCTGTCCAGTGTCCAGAGCATCCTCCAGTCGGATATTCCACACAGCAGCATGGCCAGGAGGTCCAGGTTCAGCGAGGCTGACACAACAACCAGCTCATGGCTTTTTAATTCATCGGGAGCTGTCCTGATCACCCCCACACAGGAGCCTGAGGGGTCTGGCTCTGTCCCCACGCACAGGAAATGCTGAATTTCACCAAGCTGCCGTTCCAAAGCAGCAAAGTCATTTAGCTCAGCTCTCAGACTCGTTGCTTCCTGCAGGCTGATGCTGGGTTTGACACCAGAAACGCCCTGGTGAAGAGAATTCATGGTGGTTTGAATGTTATCCACCAACATCTGGATACAGCTGTTCTCTGTGTCCCTGCTAACTGCAAGCACCACGAGCATCTCATGGAAAACAGGCATGGAGTGGGGAGAGATCCGACATTTCCTAAAAACTGGCCCAGAAAGAACCTGAAGTGTCCCTGGGGAAAAAGCTCTTTTTTTTATTATTGCCTGAGCATGAGGCAGGAGGGAAGGCCTAAGATAAAACTGCTTTGGAATTGGGCATCCTTCCTGTACATTCTGATCCGTGTCCTGGCCAAAATGGGAAAACAAAGCTGTGTTTGCCAGTTCCTGAGACATTTCCTCAGTGCTTGGAGCCTCCCCTGGGCTCAGAGAGACCCAGAAGATGTTGGAGTGGCAAACCCCATTGGGGTGACCTTGGTGGAGCAGAGGAAGGCAGGAGCTGATGTTCTGCAGTGGAAAAACTTGGCTGAGCCCTGCACTGAGCTTCTCCTTTATTGTCCTTACTGGATGATTTGAATTCTCTTCGAGGAAACCCCTGTGAAAAATAAAAGTGCAAATTACAGACACCATCTGTGATTTCCTTCCTGTGGCCATAATTTGAGTGCAGCAATTTACCCAAAACATTCTTAAACCAGGAACTACCTGACCAAGCCAGAGGTGTTGCACATTTTCATGGTAGTGGTGTTTGTCTGCAGGTTACAATCAAGAATTAACTGTAATTCCCTGGTAAAAAAGGATTTCCCAGTCACCATATCCATTTATGTGACCCCACTGCTGTCATTCCCACTGAGAGCAGGAGAGCTGCTACTGCCAAAGAGAAACTAATTCTAAAACTCACCTATTCATTTTATCCACGAGGACTTGTGGCACTTGAAAAGAAACTTTTTGGCTTCCCAGTTGTGTCTTGCAGCTCACGGGTGTGGAACACAGGGGTGCTGTGCTCCGTGTGAAAATGTGGTTCAAAGCACCCTCTACACAGAAGGATTTATCCTGACTCCTGAAAATACACAAAAACAGAGCAAAGTCACTGATAATTTCTGATATTTAATGTGCCCCAAGTAGGCAGGACCAGATGATGGCCCAGCCAGCACCAACCCCCAGTCCTCCTGTCTTTAGGCTGAGATTGATATTTGTTCTGAAAAGGATGCTTTTGACCTTTAAAATCCTCAGAGAGCCATTTTTAGAGGGTGCTTTGGCAGGAAGCTCGCATTTTAATCTCGGTTATTCTGCTTAGAGATGAACAGGAACTGCAGCTATTTTAAGGAAAATGAAAAGGAAAATGAAAAGGAAAATTAAAAAGGAGTTCCTCTCCAGCCAACAAGATATTAAAAGAATAATCTAGTGCTGGGGCATTTTAAGAGCACAAACATCAGAATTTCAGTTTTGCCACGTGGTGGTTACCTGTAACCCGTGCATTTATATCCATCGATAGTTTCTGCTTTAAAAGGATGAATTTCGCTCAGGATAAACCCAGCTCCGGCTGCCACGGCCACGATTTGCCAACTGTTGTGCCACTCCCTCCTGGGCTGATCCGCAGGAGTCCCTCCCTGCCCATTGCACAGGGCCACGTGGATTTCTCCCTCCTGTGCCAGCACTTCTGTGCAGCTGGAAGGGAAGCCAAGCAACCAGAAAATTCCTGTTAGCACACCCCCAGATCTCCCAGTGCCGGAAAAAAAAAACACCTGGAACATCTGTGCCACGGCTTTATGCTAATTAACACAGAATTATTGCTGGTTTACTCACCTATGGAAAAAGCGGGCAAGGAGCTGCCTGTTCTTCACCACCCCGGCCTTCCTCCCACAGTGAGGGAAGTTGAAATAAATCCGATCAAATTCCCGTTCTCCCGGTAAAAAGTGTTCCTTCAGCTTGGTGCAATCCACGGAGAACAAAACCTCGGCTCCTGCAACAGCAAACGCAGAGCAAGGCTCTGATGGCTGCCAGGGAGGAGAAATTTAAAGAAAAGTGGGAATGCAAACCCTCCAGGGTTCGGTGCTATTTCCCTACTCTCTCATCCTGATCAGATTTCAAAGCATTTAAAGCGTTAAAATTTAAAGATTTACATTTAAAAATATTTTTTAAAAAATTAAAAGATTTAAAGCGTTTCATTTATCCAGCTGGGCCGTCCCCAGAGACGTCTGGAGCCTGGGGGCTCTCAAGGGACACAGCATCGGGGCAATGGTGCCACTGTGAGTGACACCAGGGTGACAGCGATGCCATTCCGGGTGACACCAGGGTGAGAGGAATGTCGAATTTGTCTGTACAAACGAGCTGTGGATCTGCTGGTAGATAAAACCAGCACTGAGAGATAAAAGAAACAACGGGAATGATTCCACTGATTGATGAATGGAAAGAGATATTTGCCTTTGCAAACAAACTGTAGGGCTGCTGATAAATGAAATTGGATATCGAAAGATGAAAGAAGCAATGGGGAAAAATAATGAATTATGTAAGAATTAAATTAAAAGGGAGGGTTATACATTAGAGGGGAATCTCAGGTATCAGGTGTTGGGGAAGTCTGTGCCTCTCAAGTACCTCAGCCAATGGGGAAAGAGAGAGGGAAATTGGGATAAAAAGGAGGCTGTGTGCTCCAAAAATCGGAGAGATCCCAGGGGAATGTCCCATGGCCTCTCACTTTATTGGAATAAAGCAAAAAGGACTCCTCTGTCTCCTTTTTGGACATAAACCTCTGGTGTTGATGTTTGTGGATTAATTTTCCTGACTAAGGAAAATTAAAAAGCGGTGCCAGAAGGGTGACAGCAAAGGGTCGGCAGCAGCTCCATGTCCATTCCCAGCCCATCCCATTCCCATCCCATCCCATCCCATCCCATCCCATTCCCAGCCCATCCCCATCCCATTCCCAGCCCATTCCCATCCCATTCCCAGCCCATCCCATTCCCAGCCCATCCCCGGTGTCCCCGGTGCGCACCCACCCCTGTCCCGCAGCCAGCGGATGCTCCTCGCCGCTCCCTCTCGCCCGGTCGCCTCCTCCTCGCTCTCGTAGCAAGTGGCCACCACGTGCGTGCCCTGGGCCCCGCACAGCGCCGCGGAGAAGGAGAAGTTGCCCTCTCCGAGCAGCAGGAGCCGGCGGAGCGGTGGCCCCATGGCCCCAGCCGGGACCGGCGCTCGTAGCCCCGGGCGAGCGCTCGCAGCCACCGGCGCCGGTTCGTGACGTGGGACCCGGTCAGCGGCCACTGCTGGTGGCGTCGGGGCCCTGCGGGCACCCCCGAGACATCCTCGGCAGCCGCTGGGCCGGCCCGGAGCTGGAAAAGATCCCGGGAAGGACGCGCGGAGACATCCCCGGAGCGGGAGCGATGCGGGATTCGGGGATTCGGGGATTCCGGGAGCTCTCCCGGCCGCCGTGCAACAGGAAATGGGTGTTGCCTTCAAAAAAAAAAAAAAAAAAAAAAAAAAAAAAAAGACTGTTGAAAAGCCGAGGAATCGTAGATTCGCAGAATTGCAGAATGGTTCGGGTTGGAAGGGATTTTAAAGCTGAGCTGGTGCAGGGACGCCTTTCACAGCCCCGGGGCAGGTTGATCCAAGCCCCATCCTCAAACACTTCCAGCCACTTCTCAGCTTCTCTGGGCAACCACACAGCGTCAAATTTCTTTTTAATATCCAATCTAATGCTGCTCTCTGTCGGTTTGAGCAATTCCCCCTTGCCCTGTCACTCCAGGCCTTTGGGAATAATCTCCACCTTTCCTGGGGGCTTCCATCAGGGACTGCAAGGCCACAATTAGATCACCCTGAAATCTCCTCTCCAGGCTCAGCAATCCCAATTCTCTCAGCCTCTCCTCATAGCAGAGGAGTTCCAGCCCTATAATCAGTTTGGTTATTTGATCCTCTGAACTCATCTTTACCTGCCTTTACCTGTACCTGCAATTCTTATTCTTTGTGCTGCTTGAATTCCCAAAGGGGAGAAGCAGAGACAGAAAGAGAAAAAAAAGAGAACAGAAGCAATGGAAAGGTGCTGGAAGCATCATTTGGTGTCAGATAATTGCAGGTATAATCAAGGTGTAATAAGAAGGTCCTTAATCCCTCAGCAGGGTAAATTAATTACCCTGCCTCACATATATGTGTGGTGCCTTTGAGAAGGAAGGAAATTATGGTCTGTAATATCTACAACAGCCAGGCTTGGGTGTCACCTGCTCCATTGGTGGGCCCTGAGCTGCCCCACAGGGCAGGGACAGTGTGTCAGGACAGGGTTTCACACAGATAATGACAGAGGAAGGTTTGAAATGGGCTAAGCTGAGCTCCCACACAGACCCACTGCCACAACTTGTGAGCTCTGTGCCGGGCACTGCCTCCCTGTGGCCTTGAGAGAATCATTTTGTCTATTTTAAATGATGGCTAAGTGGCCTGGAGAGGTGTTGGGTACTGAGAAAATAGTTACCACACAACCTTCCCATTCTAATTATTACAAAAAAACCCCTCCAAACTTATATTTAGCCATGCTAAATGTGAGCTTCCAGCACACTCACTGCTTTGGAAACAACCTGCTTCAGATTACAGGGAAACATCAGAGAGTGAATTTTATGTGTGCAGAGCTGGGATGATCTGTTGGATGTGAGGAGCTTCCCGATGGTGTTTGTGCCTGGAGATGACAGAGATGTTTTCTGTCACTCTCCCCATGCTGGGCTGTGCTCCTGTGTCTCCCCAGAACAGGTATTTCAGGTCACTCAGGGAGTGGTTTTGCATTTCAAGTATTTTTGTCTGGCTGACCTCATGCAGTTTATCCCCAGAGAGCTTTCACTCAAAATTCCCATTTCTGGCTCCTGATTTGAGCCCTGAAAAAACCCCTGTGCTGCAAAAAAGATTTCCCTGAGTTGCTAAATTCTTGCTATTTCACATTTGCTTCCTTTCAAGGGTGATTCTTTTAGGATTTGAACAAAAACCTCATTGATTTCCAGGCCACCACCCCCATCTGGAACCTCTTTTGTGCAGCCCTGCTCAGTCCTGCTGCACTCCAGGCCTCCAGGTGGAGAAGGAACAAGAAAGATGCAGGAAAAGCACCAGAAACCCTCAGGAACCAGAGGTGCAGGGATTTCCTTCCAGCACCAAAACCCGTCACACATGAAAGCCATGTGGGAAATGTTCTTCCTGCTTTTTAATCTTTGCTGTTTGTAACCTCTGTGTGTGTCTGGGGTTTGTTCTTGGGTGCTGTGCCTGGCCAGACGAGCCCAATTAACACCTTAGCTGGGAGAGCTAATTAAAACCAGCTAATAGGAAACAGCAGACCTTGGAAATGAGGGGGGATTTGGGGCGTGTGACAGTGACTCTGCATCACAGAGTGCTCATTTTATTTTTCTCACCTACAGCCACAGAAGGATGTCCTGCCTGCTCAGCTGAGTGTACTCAGTGTGCTCCCTGCTAATAGAACTTTTCTCTTAGCAGGTATGAGGAACACAGGAAATAGGTCAGGTCATGACTGAGTCTGATGATCTGTGTGACAGATCTGTCCTTTTTGAAGATGGATTTTAGAAATTCGGTTCCAGTCATCCAGACTTCCCTTTCTACCCCTTTGAAGAGAGGTGCTGAGCAGGTGAAGATGCCTGGAAAGGACTTTAGCAGTGGTTTGTATCACACAGCAATGCTGGCATAAATCAGATTATTGCTGTAGACATCAGATCCTGCTCACTGTTTGAAGGGCACTAAGAGCAGAGTTTCAAAGGGATGTGATTTGCATCATCAGAGCAAGATGTTTTCCTTCTCTTTGGGTAGATCTGTGTTTACTGCAGCCCTGCAGTTTTCACCTGGAGCTGCTCTGAACTGCCTGCAGCCCCTGGATGTTTCTCCATTACATGAATCATTCGGGAGATTTAAGATACACTTCCAGCCAGCTGTTATCAAATCCCCACACCTCAGATGGGTTTCAATTGTCATGGGGCTGTTTTACCAGTTCAATCTCCACGGGAGAAACTTTCCTGTTGCTTGTGAAACACTCTGAAATCCTCTGGCAGCGTTGAAAGGAGAGAGAACACAAGGTGTGATGAGCCAAGTGCTTCTGAACACCCAGATAAGCTGTCCTGGACACGCCTGCCACCCAGGAATGACGTTCCCCCTCGCATTTCATCCACCCCAACCCCAAAACAAACCAATCCGATCTGCTTCTCCATGGTTTTATTCGTTAGTAAACTTACTCAGCATAAATAACACGAGCAGCCATTGAGTACAGCCGGCAAAGGTGGAGGAAAGAGCTGCGGAATGGCCCTGCAGGGGTGGCTTTGGGGACAGCAGGGCAGCCCCTATTTCCTCTGGGCGCCTGCGATGGCCGGTTTGTCGTCGCGGGTGATGGGGATGCTGCGCTCGGGGACGTCGCTCTGCTTGCGGGGAGCGCTGACGGTCAGCACCCCGTCCAGCGACAGCGACGACGTGATGGTCAGCGGGTCCACGTCGTCAGGGATCCGATATTTCCTGCTGAACTCCCTGGCGATGAAGCCGTGCTCGTCCTGCTCCAAAAAACGGGGAGAAGGAAAGCGGTTTTTAGTTAGGGATATCCGCCCGCATCCCGCCTTAACCACGGGGGTTTTGTTTAAAGGCTGCTGGGGAGGTGGGGCTCTCAAAGGAAAGATTTCCAGGGAGTTAAAAGGGTTTAAAGGGCAGAGCGAGACAAAGTTTTACACGGAAAGAGTGATCAAGTTCTGGAATGGTTTGCCCATGGAGGTGGTGGAGTCACCATCCCTGGATGTGTTTAAAAAAGCCTGGATGTGGCACTCGGTGCCATGGGTTAGTTGAGGTGTTAGGGCTGGGTTGGACTCAGTCTTGAAGGTCTCTTCCAACCTGGTGATCCTGTGAATTCTGTGAATCCTGTGAATTCTGTGAATTCTGTGAATCCTGTGAATTCTGTGAATTCTGTGAATTCTGTGAGTTCTGTGAGTTCTGTGAATCCTGTGAGGCAGTGCCTGGGCTGCAGGTGCCTGCAGGTACACAGAGTTTATAGGGGGAAGCTTTGTGCCCACTCCCTGTCCCCACTTCCCTGAGCTCTGTGCTGGCATTCCCGAGGTGCCAATCCCACCCTCACCTGCCCTGGAGACCCTCAGTGCCTGATCTCATGGCTTGATGAGCTTCTTAGCCAAGGAGAATTCTGGAAATTGTGATGGGATTAGAGACCCCCACCAGCTACAGGGAGCACTGGATTTCCTGACTGACACCCTGTGCTCCCAGGAGCTCCTGGGGGTGGCAATTCCAGGGACAGGGACACAGCTACTTTGGGGACAGGGGATGGGGGACTGGAAAATGCTGTTACATCCATTTCTGCCTGCCCAGTGTCCACACAGGTCTCCAGAGCCAGCAGGGAGAGGGACAGCAGAACACAACTTTTAAAGACTACAAACTGCTAGCTGGGCCTAGGAAAGGTAACATACAGGGCAATGCACTGATTCATTACGTGGCTTGATAATTACAGTTCATTTTTAGCTCATTGGGCTCCTCCCTGCATTCCTGGCCTGTTCCCAGAAAGAAGGGAAGCCCCAAAATTCCCGTTTTCCAGTTCAGTTCACAGTTCATGCAATATCAGCAATAAACCTCCACCCTCTTGCTGCCCTGTCTGGGACCAGCTGGGCGGGATTGCACGGAGCACCTTGATTAAAAAAATAAATTACAAATATTTGAGAAGAGCACAGGATCGTTTTGCAGTCACCAGAGGTGAGGGAGCTCACAGTGAGTCCCTCAGTGGGGAAGGTAAAGCAGGGGGTACCTGGCGCTCCTCGTGCTTCCCGTGGATCTCAATCATGTCCCCGAGCACCTTCACCTTCAGCTCCTCGGGGGAGAAATGCTTCACATCCAGGTTCACATAAAATTTATCCTTATCCAGTCGCATCTGCAAAAGCCAGGAGGTGACTTCAGAAAAGAGCAAAACCAGGAGGTGGCTTCAGAAAAGAGCAGGTGAGGGTTTCAGATTAAAAAAGAATGCGGCAGATCAAGATTCAGGCTGGTCTCTGCACACACACGCACTGACCTTTATTTTGGGGTCTGATCTGAGTGGCTCTGTCCCTGGGTTAATGCCCATCACTACAGGACCTGAGATTCTCCACCTGAATTGGTTAAAAGTGACTCCTCATTCAAAGCTGACTCTTTATTATGGCTGCTTCACTGGGCAGCCAGACCCAGGTCGCTGAATCGAGAGGAGCATTATGCAAGGATTAAAACAATACTTTCACTCCTTCTGCTTGGAATAGCTCTTCAAGCTCTTTGTAAATAAGACTGTGGACTTGCAGGACAGGCAAAAGCCTCTTGGCTCAGCCCCTGGAGGGAGAAGGTGCCTGCTCCATGATCCTCTGGGTCCAGGATTGTATTAAAATGCTGCTTTTCTGGGCCCCTTTTCCCAGAGTAGCCACGGGCTCCTGCACTGCCTGACATGAGGATCCCACTGCCCCGTGCTCTTTGTTTCTCAGGTGGGAGTGGGGTTGAAAGTTTGGCACAGCAGACTGGGAAATTGGGGAAATTGGGGAAATTGGGGAAATTAGGCTTCCTCCTTTCCTCTGCCAGCTGCTGGGGTGATCTGCCATGCCCACTGAGCTCGGTTTGCCACTGTTCCCATCACTATGGCCAGCCTGGCTCCATCCCAAGCAATGCACAAACACAGCACCTTTTTCCCCAGGCTTTTTCCTTAAAAAAAAACAAAAAACAAACACCTGTGAGCATCTTCCAAGCTCTCAGCTGTCCTGGGCCTGCAGAGCCAGCAGGCTGTGCCCCCAGCAGCCACCAAGAGCCCCAAGAAGCAAGGATTACCTCCGAGAGTCCTGTCTCTAGCCAACTGGGCATCCGAAGGATGGGGGATCTCATCAGGAAGGGGCTGAAGCTGGGGGAAACAGGGAGCAGCTCCGACTCTGGCAGGTGCTCCCCGAAAATCTGGTCAAAGATACGACTCGGTGCCAACCAAGAGAAGAAAGGTCTGCGGATCAGGGGGTTGTGGATGGTGATATCCATTGGAGAGCGCTGGAGGAGCCTGGCAAACAACTGTGCTGCAGTGCCGTGCTGGGAGCGGGGACAGCTTTATACCCGTGCAGCTGGCCTGGCCTTCCACCCCCCCGAGGCCTCTTGAACAGTGGTGTCAGGGATTTTATTGTCCCACTCCTGGGCTGGGCCCTTCGGCGGTGCCCAGTAGCTGTCTGAGGGATTTGAGCGCGCTGCTGAGGAGGAGGGGGAAGGGGAGAGGAAGAAGAGGAGCCCAATGGGGCAGCAAGAAGCCAGAGTGGCCCTGTGCCCGCCCTGCTGCCCACGTGCTGTTTATCCCCAGTCCCTTGGCCCATGGTGCCAGCTGCTCTGGATGCCAGCGGGATCAATGCAGCTCCTATCTTTGGCTCACGGGCACCAGGACAAGGGGCTGTTGTTCCTGCTGCTGGCACTGGCACCTCGGCTCCCACATCACCCACCAGGGCTGGGCCCATCTCAGCACCAAAGGGAGCCACAAAATCACGGTAGGGAAGGTGCCAGGAGGGCATTGCTGGGATGGTCCTGGCACTGCAGCTCTCACAGCGAGTGTGGGTAAAGGATGGATCTCTCCACCAACACCTCTTGTCTTTTGCCCACTGCAGAGCACATTTTTCTGGAGGGAAGATGCCCACACTGTGACCCCAGAGAGAACCTGGGTGTAGTCACGGTGCTGCAGAGCACCCAGGGGTGCAGAACACCTCTGTCTGCCTCTGCCCCTGCACTGACCTGCTTTCCTGCACCTCTCCTCCTAACAATTCGCACATTTATTTCAATTCCTGCCTCACCCGTGGACCCAAATCACAGGAATGGGCTCAGCCTAGCAACTGTTGAAGGGCAAGAGCTTCTCTGCCTGTGAGAGCTGGCAATTTAAACTCCATTTCTGGCTCAGAGGCACTGCCAGCTCTGCCAGCCCTTTGCAAAAGGCTCTGAGCCTCTTTCTCTCGGCTTGCCTGTAAGAATAGGGAGCAGGATTTGCTCTGTGCAGCAGCCCAGGCCATAAATACCCTCTCCAAGCCCCCATTACATCAACAGCACGGCACCTGCTGTCCCTCACTGCAGGGCTCAAGGAAATCTCTGGTTTCAGGGTATGCAGAGCTCAGCTGGGCACTCCTCCCCTGCTGCAGCACCAGCAGCTCACCAGCCCTGCTCAGTAAAACTGGATTTATGCCAGGTTCAGAGCCCGGGTTAATGGGTGATGTCTGGCACCAGCATTTCTCCATGGCCTTGTGCCAAAGCCCTGGCCAAGGGAAGAGCCTGGGCAGCCAGCAGGCTTCAGGATGGCGAGGTGACAGCAGTGGGACCTGGATCCCTGCTTCACTCCCTGCAGCCCTTCTCCACTACAGGAACAGAAGACTTGAGCTCAGCTTTGGGAAAATCAGGCTCCTCAGGCAGGGAACAGGAGGGGTTTGAGCCCCAAGCTCACAGTGGGCAGTGGCTCCATGACAGGACTTGAACAAGCACCAGCCACCCATGGGGGCTTAGGGCCACCAATTCCAGTGTCCCTGAGCCTGCTCCACCGAGCCTCTTGCTTTGGAGCAGCAGAGCCTGGGGTTCCTCCTGCACCCCTCAGTCCAGGCTGTTCTCAGCTGCCCATCCTCCTCCTGCACCCCCTGCTCCAGAAGGGACCCTCAGAGGCCGGGGGGATGTGCAGGGTGTCCCTGAGGTGTCCGTGGGTGCAGGCAGTGCCTGCCCTCCCTGCTGGAATGCAGCGAGGAGCTGCCCTGGCCTGGCGTCCTGGGCTATTTTGGTCCATCTTTTTTATCACACACTCCTCCCTTTGGAATCCACCCAGCTGAAGCCTTGCAGCCTTCACTCGGAGAGGCAGCGAGGGCTGGGAAGGAGGGAAGGAAGGAGGGAAGGAAGGAGGGAAGGAAGGAGGGAAGGAAGGAGGGAAGGAAGGTGCCTGTCCTGGACACGCCATGGCCACCCGCACCGTGCCCCACGCCTACCCCATGAGCTCCGAGTACGAGTTTGCCAACCCCAGCAAGATCTACGACCAGAACTTTGGAGAAGGTAAGGAACGAGGTGGGACCTCCCCACTCTTTGCATCTTTCTCCCCTCTGCTGCAGGAGGGCTGGTGGAATTCCCTCTGGGGAGCTTGAGCTCCAGAGGAGGAAGCTGGAGCTGAGGAATTTGGAGTGGAGGAACCCAGATCAAAAAAGCCAGGGAATAACCAGGGAATAGCCAGGGAATAGCCAGGGAATAGCTAGAAAATTGCCCAGGAAAAGCCAGGGGAAAACCAGGGAATAGACAGGGAATAATCAGAGAAGAGCCAGGAAATAGTGAGGGTAAAATCAGGGAATAGCCAGGGGAAAACCAGGGTCTCTCTCTTCATGTCCACTTCTCCATCCATGCCCACTGCTGCCTGTCCCGTCCCTCCCTCATGCCAGCCATGCTCTGGCATTCATGCACATGCTGTGAAAACATGGAGCAAAAACGCTCAGGGGAGGGGGGGGAAGCTTTTCCAGCCGGGGGATGTGGAGAAAAGCTGAGCTGGGGCGTTCAGCACAAAGCTGGGCAGAGGGGAAGGAATGTGGGCAGCAGCAGAACCATTCAGCACCAGCACAACAGCGTGAAAAGGCAAAAAGCTCCAAGGAAAGCCCTCTGGACAATGGCACACAAAAGGCCTTTAGTTCTTCAGGGCGGTTTCTTCACCATCAGCAGTTTCCATGCCCATCCCTGGCTGTGGGCTCTGCTCTGCAGAGCTCCCAGTGCACCCACCAGGCCCTCCCCGTGCACCCAACATGTAAAGCTGGATGCCAGCCCCGGGCTAGCTGGCACTCAGGGCAGCCCAGTGGCACTCAGTGGCTGGCAGGGATGTGGCTCTGGGTGTGTTTTAGGGGCACAAAGGTGGGAACTGCAGCAAACTCCACCCCTGCTGTGGTGATGTGGCAAAGCCAAGGTGTCCTCCAGGTCCCAAACTCCTCCTGCCTGCTGCTCCAACCCCATTCCCTGGAAACTCCTCTCACTGAATCTCCTTCCCAGGTGTGTCCCCATCGGAGATTTTAGCCCCTGCCTTGTACCACGGCTACTACATCCGGCCCCGGATCAACAAGCAGCTGGAGAGGGGCACCTCGGAGATCTGCCTGAACGAGCACAAGTTCCAGGTGTTCCTGGACGTCTGCCAGTTCCTGCCCGACGAGCTCCGCGTGCGCACCGTGGACAACCTGCTGGAGGTGGTGGGCCAGCACCCGCAGAAGGCTGATCGCCACGGCTTCATCTCCAGGGAGTTCACCAGGACCTACATCCTCCCCCTGGATGTGGATCCCTTGCTGGTCAGGGCCACCCTGTCCCACGATGGCATCCTGAGCATCGTGGCTCCCCGGACAGGCAAGGAGGTGAAGGCCAGAGTCAACGAGGTGAAGATAACGCAGCAGGAGCAGCCAGTGGGGAAAGAAGAACGGGCTGAGGAAGGAAAAGAGAAGGAAAAATCCTAAAGGCTGCAGATCTGGGAAGGTGGTGGGGGACAGGGATGGGGAATCCACTATGTCAGAGCCCTGCTTCTCACCATCAGTGTTTAGCAGCCACACTTTGCTTCTCAAGGCTGATGGCTGGGAAAAAAAAAAAAAAAAGGGACTTGGAACTGGAAAAAAGAGTGGGACTGAAGTGTGAATGTGAGTGACTGTAATGCAAGTTTTCTCCTAGGTCAGGTCACCATGCAGGGAGCTCTGGGTCACTCCTGCCCCTAATTGTGTCTCACTGGACTGTGCTCTAGCCCAGAAGGGCACTGGGAAAAGAGAAAAGGGGATCCCAGTGCCTGCCTTCTGAGCTGGTGGCTGAGTTTCGTGGCTGTGGAAGGTGGGAGTTGGTTTGTAAAAGTGCCTGCAGCAATCAGGAGGAGAGAGGAATAAATCTGCCTCTGCTCTTCTCTTGTTTGCCTTGGATTTGTGTTGCTCCTGTGCAGCAGGAGGGATGGACAGTGCCCAGCTGGGGCTGAGCTCACCATGGGGACATGGAGGGACTGTGGCCACCTGTGTGCCTCACCACCCTGGCCCAGCTGCTGTTTTAGGGAGCCCAGAGTGAAGTGACCTCAAGGACAAAAAGGTGAGGAGCGATGAGCCCTTGGAAGGTCCCTGAGCATCTCCAGATCTTCACCTGGAACGAGCCCAAGTGAATTGGGCACAAATTAATGCCAAGCCACAGCCTGTGCCTGCTCAGCCCTTTAGTTACAGGACATCCTTCACACACCGACCTTTGTGAGGGGCCTGAACCCCCAAAATACTGAAGGGCAAGGCTCTGCTCAGCCCCCATTGCCTTGCTGGCGCCCCAGCCCTGTCTGTGAGGGCAGGGAGGGGCTGGGTTTGGGCTGTGATGCTACGTGAGCAATGTCCCCGTGGTCTGGTGCTGGGGACAGGGATCGTGTGTGCTGCTGGCAGCTGCTGGCCCGGCGGCCCCGGGGCTCAGCAGGTGACAGTTGCCACCCTTGTGTCATCAGGGCCGGGCCAGGCACACAAAATGCTGTGTCAGGGGCTAAATTTGGGGGTGCCTGGCGTGCCTGGGTGCAGCTCTCCCAGCAGAGGGGAGGGGAGGCTCCGAAATCCTCGGGGATGTAAGGTCCCCCTCTCCCTGTGGCTCTGTCTCCATCCCGCTCTGGGGCCAGGAATGCTCTGCTCAGGAGCCTGCCCAGCACATCCCAACAACAGATCTGGGGCTGAATTTTGTCCCCAAAAGGGAAAGCAGGCAAAGTGGCATCCAGAGCAGATCCCAGCTATTTTCTGCTTCCCAGGGCCCTGAGGATCAGCCAGATGAGGAGCAGCTCTGCCTGCCAGGCTCAGGGATTTTGGCTGAGCCCCGTGCAGAGCAGGTTCCCTCAGTGTGTGACCTCCTGAAACTGTCAAAATAAAAAATCACCTTTACAACATGCACTGTCTGAGCCATTCATAATAATTCTGGCCTAGGGACTTCCAACCACCTGCATCCCATTCACCCAGAGCCAGATCTCAGGAATGCTGAGCTCCTGAGCCCAGAGCCCCGTGGGTGTGTGTGGGCTCATCATTTCCTTCCTTCCTTCCCCATCACCAAAGTCTTCCTCACCCTCACAAACATTTTGTGGCAGCAGCTCTAAAAGGCTTCTCTTTGTCCCTGCTCTGGCAAGAAATGCTGATGGTCCCTGTGCTCCCTGTGCAGGTTTCCTGTGGCTGGGATGAACTTCTGTGCTTGGGGATGGGGGATGTGAGCCTGGAGCTGGGCAAGGAGGGCACACAAACAGCCTGGCACACGTGGCACAGCCTGGGCCATCAGATGCCATCTGTCCCTGCTCAGCACCTCCATGAAGCACTGGGGGCTGAAAACAGCACAGGGTCAGCACTGGGGCTGCACCAGGAGAGATTTTTCTATAGTTATTTATTGTTATTTATCGTTATTTATAGTTGTTTATAGTTATATTTTTACATATACATTCTATATATATACTATCTAGTATATTTAATAGAATTATAGTATAATCACAGTATATTCATACATTATTCTGAGACAAAAGGAGTGCCCCAAAACAGCACAGAGCTCTCTCCTTTTCATTTTTGACAGACAGTGCCAGCTCGCTGTGTGCCTGTCCCACACCTGTCCCGGTGCCTGGACACTCCTGCCACAAAAACGCCCAAAATTAGCAATGACCACACCATTCTTCCTGACCGCAGAAAAGAGCTTTTTTATTTTCAGAAAAGAGCTGCAAAGAGCTGTGATCTGGCCCCGTTTTGCCCATTCTGCCCCATAAGGTGCCTGTGCTGTGTCGGTGTCACAGCTGTGTCACCCAGGGATGCGGCACCGGGGGCTGGCAGTGCCCGGGGGCGGGCAGGGCTGTCCCCGCCGCTGTCCCCGCCGCTGTCCCCGCAGCCCTGCCTGCTCCCATCCCCGCAGACACAGCCTGGGGAGGGAATGTGGAGTGGCAGCCAAGCGCTCCCCGGCCCTGCCAATGTTTTTGATGCTTTTCTGTTTCTCTGGTGGAGCTCGAAGCGGCAGCTCCAGTGTTTGTGAAAGAGGCTGATGGGAACAGGATCCCAGACTTTTTTTTTTTTTTCTTTCCCTCCTTCCCCACAAAGCAACAAAGCCCGAGTTATCCCAGAAATCAAAACAGACGCTGGTTCATTAAAACAACAATGTCTGTGGCAAGGCCAGAGACACAGAGTCTGCAGCTTCCCAGGCAGAGACAGGCTCCTGGGAACACCTGGACCCTGCAGGACCCTGAGAACACGGCACCAGCTCTGAATCCCAGCTGTCTGCATTAATCCAATCCGTAATTCTGAGGCGTTTCTCCAGCCCCAAGCTGAGGAACAGTTTTGTCCGAGCAAGGCTCAGGCTCTGCAGGTGACAGTGCAGCTCACCCAGAGCCAGCACTGACCCTCCCAAAGCAGAATCCGTGTCCTTCTGCCACTCCTGGACAGGTCCAAGCTTTGCTGTGCCCTTGGGCAGGTGATAAATGGGGCTGTGAGCCTTTGGGTACACCTGGAGCAGGAATCAGGGCCAGCTCCTGTCACAGAAATGTGAATTAATGCTCAGCCCCTTGCTGGACACCCCTCTAGGGATCAGACCTGCACAGAGCTGTGGGGCAGAGTTACTGCTCAAGAACGATATTAAAATGATGTCTTTCAGGAGGATTTCTCCCTGAGATCTGGAGTTACCCAGTCCTTAGGTCCAGGAATGTCCAGGGCTCTGGTCATTCAGGCTGAAGGGCTCTCAGCAGGGGCAGGGAGGTGAAATGCACGTTCCTGTTCCTGTCTGAGCCGCTGGGGCTGAGAGCTGCACTGCAGCTCCTGGGGGCTGCCAGGGCTCTGCTGGGACCCTGCCACTCTCAAAGGCACAGAACTGAACACTTTTATCCCGGTAGCTTTAAAGAAAGTGGATTTCCACTGTCCCTGAGGCTGTGGGGCAGCAGCAGCAGAGCTAACTCCAAGAAATCCGCTCATTCCCAGGGGATGGCACACACGGCACAGGTTTTTTTTCCTCGAGGTGTGAGGATGGGCAGCAGGACCAGCACGGAGCTCCCACCCTGGGGGTCTCCTTCTGCCCGAATCCCCTCTCCATCCCCTTTGGCATCATCCTGGGACAGCGCCGGGGGAAATGTGGGGAATGGGAATGTGAGTGCCAGAACAGAGTTTAGAGCAGGGATGACTCCTGGGGGACACGGCCAGCCCTCGCCCTGGAGCAGGGGACATCTCCCGGTAGATGGCACACGGGGCCAGCGCTCCGAAACCCGACACTGCCAGACACTCCCTGCACAGCCAGGGGCCGAGCAGGAACCAGGAAATACAAGCTCAGCCTGTCCAGAGAAGGCTCGGGCTCCATGGGGGAAGGAGCAACATGGGCAACCTGTGCAGCTGCGGCCGCCCGGGGTGAGTTCGGCCCCGCAGGTGCGGGGCTGGCGGGGCGGGCACCGGGCGCACCTTTCCGCACCATCTGGGGGAGATTTGTGCCCTCCTGCCGGGCTTGTCAGGGCTCCCGGCTGGCTCTGAGCCCTGCACCTGGCCGGGGAGGGACAGGTGAGCACAGGGAAGGGCTGTGCAGGTGTCTGGAGCAGGGCAGTGCGGGGACAAGGGGGGATTTTGGGTGACATCTCAACCCGGCAGCTTGGGGTGCTGCAGCCGGCTCTCAGCTGGGGAGGAGCTGGGGGAAATCGCTGTCCTCATGCCAAGCCAGGTAGACACCATAAAATATATCCCTGTGACACTTTAAAGTGCAAAAAGTGTCCCCACACTTGGGGTGTTCAGCCACCCCATCCTGCCCCTCTCCCTGCCTGCGTCTGTCTGGGGTTTATTTATTATGGGAAATCCTGGCCACGTTTTTGAGATGCTGTGGCTCTTTTCTCCCCGGGAGGGATGGTGACACTTTAATCCCTCCTGGCTCCTGCTGTGCCCTGCACCTCCTGCTCGCAGAGAAAGGGCATCACTGGCTGCCAAGTGGGAATATATTCCCACTCCCTGGGCGTGCTGCGAGAGGGAGAGCCATGAATATCAGCTGAAGCTCTGAGGACTTTCTCTCTCCGACGCTTTGTTTGTTGAAAGTACGAGAAATTCACCCAATTTTTAATAATTCCAGGAGGTACAGCATCACCTAGTGGAGGAAGGCTCAGGAGCTGAGGACACCGAGGTTCTTCCTCTGAGCTTTGAGGAGTTTGGGATTTAGGAGCAGGAGTTGAAGGTGGGAGGTGGAAAGCTGGTCACGCACCAAAATTCCCATTTTTTATTTCCTCTGCCCTATGGCAGAGAGTAAATGAGGCACCCAGGGCATCAGCAGGCAAGGGCTCGATCAGGGGCTGCCTGGGGCACAGTTTGAGGTCTTTAAAGAAAAGCTGTCACAGCAAATTTATTCTGTCTGGGAAGTTATTGATGAAGGAATTGTGCCCTCGGGTCTGGGCGCCTCTGTCCCCGTGCAGGGCAGCCCCAAGCTCTCAGCGTTAAAGTGGCACTAAAATGTGCACAGGCAGGGCAAGCTGCCCCAGTGCAGCCCCCAGGATTGTGTAGGGCAGGAATCAGGATGGCCCTGGCACGGGGAGAGGGGAGGCAGCAGTGTAGGAGCAGGGCCATGGGTGGAGAATTCTCTCAGCCTGGGAGCTCCAACACGTCTGACCCGGTTTGGAGAGCAGGGGAGAGGTTTCCCCACTCCCATTTCCCGTGTCACACGTGTCCCCATTCCCGGGGAGATGCCTGGCTGTGATTATCCTGCAGACAGGAATAGCTCCAGCCCACACAGTGCCTGCAATGTTCCCTCCACAAAGGGAGGCAGCCTGGAATGCCAGCCTGGCTGCCAGCACAGAGGGAGGGACCCCGCTGCTCCTGCCTCTGAAGGTGCTGGTTTGGTGAAATCCCCCAAGTCTGTGTGCTGGGAGAGAGAGAAATCCCTGTGAAGGTGCTGGTTTGGTGAAATCCACAATTTCTGGGTGCTGGGAGAGAGAGAAGTCCCTCTGAAGGTGCTGGTTTGATGAAATCCATAACTTCTGAGTGCTGGGAGAGAGAGAAGTCCCTCTGAAGGTGCTGGTTTGATGAAATCCATAACTTCTGAGTGCTGGGAGAAAGTGAAATCCCTGTGAAGGTGCTGGTCTGGTGAAATCCATAACTTCTGAGTGCTGGGAGAAAGGGAAGTGCCCTGGCACACAAACCTGGGCAAGGAGGACACACTGCAGACAGGGGAGGAGGAGGAGGCTGTGAGAGCCCCACAGAGGGGTGCTGCTGTGAGTTCAACCCCAAATTCCTGCGGAGAACCCTGCAGATTTTGCCTGTGAAGGGCTGGAGGTGCCCCTGTGGCAGCGCTGGAGCTTTGGCCACCCTGCCTTGCCCAGAGCTGCCCAGTCCTGGTTAATCATTACTGGCCATTCCGGAGCTCTCTGCCTGCATTCCCAGGGGTTTTATTTTCCCACAGGAGTGCCAGGGCATGGCTGCACAGCCTGTGCTGTCCCCTGGGAGAGCTGGCACAGGCACAGCCCTGCCCGGGGCACTGCTCTGTTCCCTGTTCTGTGGCAGGGCTGGCTGGCAAACACAGCCCGTGGGACACACAGCA
>NW_014650651.1:375316-394977 GCF_001447265.1 Sturnus vulgaris
GCCTGCCCACCCTGAGCTGCTGAGCAGAGACACAGCCCCCTGGCAGCCCCTCAGCTGCACCCTTGGGTCCCTGTGTGTGCAGAAGGGGCCACACAAGGGCTGGCACCTGCTCCCCAGCCCTCTGAGCGTGACATTTCCTCCTTACATCTGTCCCTGAAGGGGACACGAGTCCCCTGTGCCAGTGCCAGCCTGCAGGAGCTCGGCTCCAGGCTCTGTTGCTACAGCTGGGGTGAATTTGGCTCCTGTCCTCTGTTGGAACAGATCTGTGCTTGGCCTGTCTCTGGTCACACAGGTACAGCTGAGAGGAGGGTTTGGCTTGGCTCGTAGTGAGAGCAAAGCTTGTTTGGTTTGGTTTTGTTCTAAGTGGAAAACTGAGAACAGGAAAAGTGTCTGAAACCAAAAAAGTGTCAGACAGCTGCTCCCTGGGCAAGGGGGCCAAAACACGGGGAGAGGGACTGGCAGAGGAGCTGACCCCAAAAAAAAGGGGGATTGTGGCAGCTGGGATTGTGCCCTGCACCCTGCACCTCGGGGCTGAGCTGGGCAAATGGAGCTGCAAAGCTCCAGGGAGAGGAATCCCCATTCCTTGGGATGCTGCTGGGACAGGAGGGCAGGCAGGGAGAGCTGGGGGTGGTGTGGGGCGTGGTGGGTTCGTACCAGGAGGAGGAAACACATCCCCACACATCCCCTGGGACATCTCCACTGCCAGAGCCACTCTGGCTCCTTGCTGAGCCTCTCCTTAGACCTGTTCCATCCCGTGGTACCCCAGGCGTGGTCTAGGTTGGTTTTGGGAGGGAAAAGGTTTGGGATTTTCAGGGCTGATGTGTCTCTCTGATTTCAGGAAGTGTCCTTCGCCTTTCAAAAGAAAGAAAGAAAAGCAAGGTAAGGATCTGTGCCAATGCTTTGGAGGTGGAGTGACAGAGTCCCCGGGGAGGTGACATCAGTGCCACACGCCTCCCACACTCCTTTTGTGCTTTACCTTCCTCTAGAGAAGCTTGAGGCAGCATTTCCTGAAATCTTAAAGCAGGGAGGGTGATGTTCCACTGGATTTGGCAAGGGGGAGGGAAGGGACCTCAGCAGTGCCTTTAAAACAACCAAGTCCCACCTCAAAGCACAGCCAAGTGCTCTCCAGCAGAGCAGGAGCTGCATCACCTCCTGCAGCAGCTGCAAACATCTGTCTGACAGCACTCCCCAGAATAAAGTGCATTCCTCAAGCCGTGTCCTGTGGCCTTTGGACCGTGCTGGGCAAAACATGTTTGCCAGGCAGCAGAGGAAATAACAAAGTTAAAAGTGGATCTGACTCCTCCAAGGGCTGACAAGAAACTCTCTGTGCTGTGTCTGTGGGTTCTGCCAAGAACTCTGTGGTCCACAGCCTGCTGGCATCCTGGGAAACCTTATTTTTCCCCAAGAAACAAGCCCAGGCTTTCTTCTTGCAGACATCAGGGCAGCATTAGGGCTGAGGGAGCCGGATGAGCTGGAAATCTGATTTGTGCCCAGTGGGGAGAGCCCATGGGCCAGCACAGCACTGCTGCATCCCAAGGTGGAACAATAAACTGTTTTAAGCTGAGCTCCTGCTGTTTCTTTTGCAGGAGCTAATGTGAGGCATGAGACCCAACAGCAGCAGCCTGGCAAGAAGGTAAATAACTTTCCAGAGGGCTTTTCCCTAAGTGTGTGTGGAGAAGAGAGCTGCCCTGAGCCCCGTGGGCTGGGAGGACACAGAGCTAGGAATCCTCTCATCCTGTGCACCTCTAAAGTGGACACAGTGTCTCCATGGCGTTTCCCACACTTTTTTTGCCCCCTGAAGTGCAGTGAGGTGTCAGAGGGTGGGGGGTGCTGGGTCTGACCGAGCAGCACAGGGAGCTCTGAGTTCCCTGAGAGTTCCCTGAGTTTCCTGAGAGTTCCCTGAGTTCCAGATCATTTTTTCCCCGCAAGGTCCCCACGTATGAAGATGTCCCAGATATCCCTGTCTACGCCACGGTGAGCAAGCCCAAGGCTGTGCAGCAGGAGGAGAACATCCACTACGCCGACATCCAGGTGTTCTCCAAGGCACGGGAGCGCTCGGCGGCCGAGGTGAGGAGCCTGCAGCTGCAGAACGCCACGGAATACGCCACCCTCAACTTCCCCAGGGCCAGGCTCAAGTACGACAGCAAAAATGGGACCTTGGTCTAAAAGCCTTGATGGCCTCCTCCTCCTCCTCCCGCAGGACAAGGAGCTCACAGCTGTAGAGCCAAGGAAACCTCACGGACCCTGAGAGGGGGAGGCTGCGTGTCCCGTCTCAGACATTCTCTCTCTGAGGAGTTTCCCGGATGATTCTGCTGGCTGAAAACATCTCCTCCCGTCGGCAGAGCTGCCCCTGGAGCTGGCAGCCCGTCTCCTGCCAGCCCTGCGAGGTGGCAGAGCTGCTGCTGGGCTGGGCAAGGCTCAGGGCTGCAGGGAAAAAAAATCCAGAAACAGCTCCAGCCCAGTGCTGGCTTTGGGAATTCTGGAATTCAGGACTAAAGGGAGGTTTTGGTTAGAGCTCAGAGTGTGCAGATGACTCTGGGTGGTGCTGTGAGGAGAGGGGACCTTCAGCAGGATCTGCTGCACTGTCTCCTTCCAGCAGCTGCCCCTGGAGGTGCAGCCAGGCCCTGTGTGCATCCCCTTCCCCAAAACTCGGTGTTCTACAGCATGCACAGCACCTGGCGGCCAGAAATGCAGGATTAGGAGGGGTACAGAACAATTTCTGTCACCGAAGGGCTGTTCAGAGGTGCATCCTCACTCCTCTGTGCAAACAAATGAGGAGCTCCTGGCTCTGACTGGAAGTGAAAAAAGGGAAAATTGGCAATTTAGCTGCAAATCACTGCCTATATTTAGGGCAGCCCTTAGAGTTCAGCAGCTGTCTGGGAGTGAATCCTGGGCAGCTTCAGAGAGGACTTTGGACTTTGCCTCCACTTTTCCCTCATTTTATGCTGTCAGCCCCAGTGACACAGAGCACACGTGGGTTTATCACCTCCACCTCTGAGAACCTGTTTATGGGTTCGAAATAGTGTCAATAATTGAGTGTAGCAATGGTCCAAACAGCTTCTGCCACTGGGCAGCACTGGCAGAGCACCAGGGCTCCATCTCCAGGTGCTAAACCTGGGCTTGGCACATTCTGCTCCTCAGAGCAAACTGTGGGGCAGCCCCGGTCACCGGCATTTAGAAATTATATGGTGCCTTCCATAAACACACAGAACTCTGCATTTTATAACTCAGCTGGGTGTGAAAAGCACGAAGGAGCTCCTGCTCGCGGTGGAAAATGAAACTGCTGCCGGCTGTGTTTGCCAAGGTGGAAGTGTCTGAGGACCAATCTTGCAGTTTTTGTCCGTGTTTTAATGAGTGCCCGAGCCCCCGGAATGTTTTTTATCTCTCATTCCCTCAGGAGCTCCGGCTTCCACATCACCCTCGGGGCTGTTCCTGAAGTCCAGCTCATCCTAGAGACAATTCCAGGCTCTCATTCCGGTGATTTGTGCCGGTTTTCCAGGCTTCCCGTGGGGAATTATGGAAACACGTGTTCTGCAACAGAGATTTTCCTGAAGGACTCGGTTTTGCACTGAATATTAAAATCTCCGGTACTTCCCGCGGTTGCCATGTGTGCCAAACGAGTGTTGATGTATCATTAAAGATGCAATATTTAGTTTTAAGTGATTAATCCTCACTTTGGGCGAGGCTTTGCGGGGCAGGGGGGACACACAGGGTCCCGCTCCCGGGGCGGCGATGCGGGGCTGGGCAAAGGCTCCCCCGAGCTGGCCCCGATCCCGATCCCGATCCCGATCCCGATCCCGATCCCGGCCCCCCGATCCCGGGGCGGAGCCAGCTCCATCCCGCCCCATCCCGCCCCCGTTCCCGTGGCAACCGGAGACGCGCACCGGGAGCAGGTAGGGCCGGGGTGCGGGTCCTGGTACCCATCGCATCCCACCGCATCCCATTATCCCATCCCATTATCCCATTATCCTATTATCCCATTATCCCATCATCCCATCCCATTTCCAGAGGCACCCTGACCCACACAGCCCCTCCCAAGGCTCAGCTCCTCGGGATTTGCTTTTCCCCTCAGGCTCAGGAGCTCTGGGACCTTCCCCTGGCGCTGAGGTGACATCCGGCATGGGGACCCTGATGGACACGGTGCCCTGTCGCCCCCCACAGCCTCCTGCACCCTCTGTGAGTTCCCAGCAGCCTCTTTCGGGTCCTTTCTGTCTCTTTTGGTGCTTCATGAGGAGTTTGGGATCGGTGGCACACGATGGCTTTAAGCGGCTCTTTGGGTGATTGCTGCAGTCACGGCCCCACAAACCCCACAGGTGAATTCCTGAACCAGCCTCTTCTGGTTTTATCCCCCCAGCCCCGATTTTAGTGACCAGAAGTGTGCAAGGACAAGAGCTGTGGCCGTGCTGGAAGTGGCCAGGAGATGGCAATGCCACCACCAGAACTGCCAGCACCCCGTGGGCTGGGCTGGGAGGTCACTGGCCCCAGGAGCAGCTGCTGGGGACATCCATGATTCCTTGGGGAAAATTCAGGGAGAATTCTGAAGCATCATTCCTGTTAGTGAGAGGCTTCCTGCATTGAAAGGCACCCGTGGTGTAAAACCGACAGGAAAACACAACTCCTGCCACGAGCAGCTGGAAATCTCCGAGTGAAACACAAAGGGAGAAGTGGGATTTAATTTGTAGAAGTTATTTTTAGCCCACACACCCACCCCAGAACCATTTGTGTCCCCACAATGGACAGAAGAATGGCTCAGCATGTCCAGCCTGGTTTCCATTCCCTGGCATGGAGGCAAAGATAAGAAACCTCCTGCAGAAACAAATCTTTGATGAAAAAATCTCAGAGCAGGACTGAACCTGAGCCTGGCAGGGAAGAGGAGAACATTTGGAACATTATTTTGAACATTTTCCCTTTGCTGTGCTGGTGTTGGGGCAGGAGGGGGCTCTGCAAGAGGGAGATGGGATGAGAGGGAACCCCTGGATCCCAGAATTCAGTCCCAGCTCTTCTTGGTTAACCCAAAAATCTCAGCATCCTTCCCTGTGATGTTACAAATCCTCCCTGAATGCATGTTAACCATGTAAAAATCAGGTGGTAAATATATAGAATGTAATCATTATAAATACATGTAATAAATTATTAGTCAAGGAGAACATTTTAAAGTGCACAGTGGAAGCTCAGAGTGTGTTTTGTTGGTTTTTCCTTCAAAATTAGGTCACTTTTGGTCTCATGGGGGAAACCACTTCGTTTTCCCACATAATTTTATTGGAATTGCACAGGCATAAGCTGCTCAATTACATTAAAAATGGGGTTAAATATTTATTTAATGGCATTTGGAAGCTCAAAAGTAAACGGGATCAAGGCTCCAACCCCACAGAGCAGCTCCAGCTTACAAGGCTTTGTGCAAAGCCTCGCTGTAATCTGTTGTTTTGCTTAACAGATGTGATATTAAAATCGATGAAAACATTAAAATCTCCACTCCCACAGAATTATAAAAAGCAGGGAGAGCAAACACGAATAATTTAAATAATAATTTAAAACTGGAGGCGAGGGAACCACCTCGTTTTGGGTTGGTTACAGAGGGAAGAGACCTGTTGCTTCTCTTTCTGTATTTCAGCTGTGACAGCTAAAATAGTGAAATTATGCCATTGATTTTTACTCAGAATGCTTCAACGCTCAGGCAGGGAAAAAAAATGTTTGTTTTTAAATGCATCTCACCCTTAGAAATGCTTGGGAAGATATTTTGGAACTCGAGGGTCAGTGCCTGCCAGGCTGAGCCCCTGACTGGAGGGGCTTTCACCCATCCCGGTTTCATTTTCCTTCTTTTTCTTTCCCCCTGGGCACTTCCTGTAAGGTGACACCAACTTCGAGAGGCAGCCTGGAGATATTCGATCCTTATTTCCGTGCTGGGTGCACTTAGTGATGTAGAGAACTTAGTGATGTAGAGAGCGAGCTGGGGGTTGTGTTTAATTGTTCCAACGTTTTCTCTCCTATTTTTTTTTGTTGCTTTTTTTTTTGTTGTTGATTTTGGTCTTTTTGTTGTTTGTTTTTGGTTTTTGTGGGGTTTTTTTTGTTGTTGTTGTTGTTTTTTTGGGGGTTTTTTTGTTTTTTTTTGGTGGGTTTTTTTTTTTGTTTTTTTTTTTGGTTTTGTTTTTTTTAATTGAAAAATGCAATGTTCACACTTGCAAACCTTCCGGCTGTCGTGGCCTGGCTTGCAGCTTCCTGTGGCTGCAGAGCGATCTTCTCTCTGCGCTTTTCTCCCCCTGCAAGTCATCACCTCCCTCCCTCCCTTCCTCCCTTCCTCCTCCTCCTCCTCCTCTTCCTCTCTACCCCCACACCAATCACCGCTCCCTGTGTATGGCCAGTTTGAAAAATCTCATTTACGCGTTTCGGGAGGGCATTTTTTTTTCGGGTTTTTTTCTTTTTTGGTGTATTTTTTTTTTCTCTGCCTGCGGACTGGCTGCAAATGGCTTTCAGATGTTTTCCCCTCTCCTGCATCTCGTAAAGCCGCTCGGTTGCCGTGACAACGCGGTGACATCTCCGCCCGAGCTGCTCCCTCCTCCCCCGAGCACGCCCAAAGCCAGCCGAGATCCCGGCTCTGCCCTGCACAGATGGGACCATGAGAGCCCTTCCCCATGAGCTGCCGGCCTTTGTGCTCGGGAGGAAGAGGAGGGAGAGGAGCCCCGAGGCTCCGGGAGCTCAGCCCCGCATACCCTGAGCCCCCCGCCCGGCACGGAGGATGCTCGCCTGCCTGGCCAGGGGAAATCTGCTGGATATTCTCCAGGAGGGCTTCACCGAGGTAAAGCCACGTTCCCCGGGAGGAAGGCGGGATGGTTTCGTGCGGGATTGTTGCGTTCTCGGGGCTGCTCTCACCGGTTCCTCACCGGGGAGGAGTTGGGTGAGGAGTTCGTGGCTCGTTCTACTCGCGGCTTTTACGCTCTTCTTGCTTTGCTGCTGTCCCGGTAAATAACATCGACTGCTGCAGCTTGTGGGGCAGTGGAAAATACTCCTTTACTGCGGAAAATACTCCTTTACTGTAGAAAATACTCCCTTATTGTGGAAAATACTCATTTATCGTGGAAAATACTCCTTTACTGCGAAAAATATTCCTTTACTGTGGAAAATACTCCCTTATTGTTGAAAATACTACTTCACTGTTGAAAATACTCCTCTCCTGAGGGCTGTGTGGTGTCTGGGGGTGTAAATTTGCTTTGTGGACCCACATTTCTTAGGAGAGGCTTACAAAGCTGGTTTGGGGTTTTTCCTCCCTCCTCACCCCCCCTCCCCTCATCTTTTTCTGTAAATTGAATCCCCAGGGGACTGAAATTCAACTTGGCCGGGAAAATGTAATTTTCAAAGTGTTCTTTATTTGCCTGCTCTGCTAGGAGAGTAATGAATCGGAAAATAGGGACACGCACCAAGAAACTCCAGAGATGGGAATCCCGTGGCTGTGTGGGGAGTGCAGTGAGACTTCCCTCTTCAGGGGGCACAGAAAATGAGGTTTTTTTGGGATATTTCTGGATTCAGCAATGCCCTGGCAGTCCGTGCTGGAGCACGATGTGCTGTGTGCAAGCTGAAAATGTGGGGGATTTGCTGGAACCACAGAGTGGTTGGAATTTCATTTCTCACTTGGTCGCAGGGATCTTCTTTTAGAGGGGGTTTTTATTCTTTCTTAGAGCGCAGAACTGAATCCTGTTCAGTGTTTGGCGATTCCTCAGCCGCGCAGCTCTCCAGTGCTGTGCCTCCACGACCCCGTTATCCACAGAAAATGAACTTTTCCCCAGCGGGAAAACAGAGTGGGGGTGAAACCTGAGCCTCCCCAAGCCCCAGGGCGGCCCCAGGTCTCTCCTTGGATTGCTGAGCAGAGCTGGAACCGCTCCATCCCCTCCTCCTCGCAGTGTCAGGCTCGTTTTTAGCCAGCCAAGGTCTGGGTTTAGGTCGAGCTCATACTTCCTGTGCTCGGGGGCAGCACATCCTCCTCAAGAACAAATTGTAATTAATTTATTAATAAAGGAATTAATAATGAGAGCGAGCCCCAGTGACATTCACCCTGGCTGGTTTTACCCACATGGTTTTTCCAGCTGTGGAAGAAACTTCCCTGTCCCAGCAGAAAAACAGATTGACGGGATCTCTGCCTGCTCACACACTCCAACAAAAGTAAAACTAAAGTAAAGTAAAACTAAACTCGAGGGGAGGACCTGTGATTTGCCAAGGACGTGCAATCACAGCCCTGGAAATGAGAGAGGAGCCCTCCCATTCCCGGCCATTCCATCCATGCTGTTGTCACCACCAGCTCTGCCTCCTGCCCATCCCTGTTTGTTTATTTACGCGTTTATTTACACAAAAATTAACGTGGAAGCGCGTCCGCATTAATGGATGTGAGATCCCCCTGACAGCGCAGGGTGCTGACCAAACCCAACACGGCCAAGAGGACACGGGGAAGTTTCTTTTGTTCCTTTTCCTCCTTTTCCCTCTCTCTCTCTCCATCTTTTCTGACGGGGAGTCACCTCAGCAGCCCAATTATCCCTTAATTAGTGCTGGAGCCGGCAGCCTCATTGTCCTTCCCTGTTCTGCACAGCTCACGGGGGCTGGTGCAGGAATCACATCCTGCTGAAAGCGCCCCTAAATGGCTCAGTTGTCACTTCAGGCCGCTCTCTTTCCCTTTTTCCCCTTCCCTTTCGGAGTCACAGCCCTCGTGGCCGCTGTCACCTGCCGACATCTGAGGCCGGGATGGTTTTGTTTGATGTCGAGATGCAGCAAAGCTCCCCCCGTGGGCATTAAAGTCCCTCATTAATGGCCTTGAAGGTGTTTCCCTGCTGTTTGTGGGGACTTCTCCTGCTCCCAGGCAGATAAATAATTCAACCCCACAGCTGGATGGGGCCCCGGGGATGTGTGGCTGCTAAAAGCAGGAGTTTATAATGAAAGGGAAGCACAGCGAGGGGTCTCATCTGCGCTGACTCTGTCCATGTGGCCTCAGCCTGTTCCCCTCCTCGGGGAAATGCAGTTTATTTCTGTGCTGACACTTCTGTCAGGGCTTGAAAACAGATGGGGCACAGAGAAACGTGTCAGAAATGCGCCTGTTATTTTAACAATAACACACCTTCTCTTTTTCGAGCTGGAGGATCATTTCCTCTGGCCAACTTAATTATGTGGCTGCTTGTGTGCAGTGAGTCATTTAAAATAACTGTTTTCTTCCCACACCCCCCCCGAGATTCTGTTGAACAAACAATTCATTCCAGAGAGGACAGGGAGACTTCGAGGGCTCAAGCAGAGGTGGTTTGGAAAGCAGAGCCTCCCAAAAAAGTGAAATGCAGGGTTAACTGCCCGAGAGGGGAAATATCTCCACATTTCTGAGGTGGGAGCTGCTCCTGCTGTGTTCTGTCCCTCACCTCGTGTTCCATGGAGATTTTCCCCTGGTTCTCAGCTGAGTAATTCCTGGATTTCCTCTCCCTCACCCCTCTTTGCCACATCCTTTGGTGGGGTAGAGGTGCCAGCCTGCCTGTGAGATGTGAGTCCACGTCCTGGGCTGGTTTTGGTTTGTTTCTCTCTTTGGGGTAATTTCCTGGCTCTGCTGCCCTCGGGGCAAGGTCCTGATCTGTGACCCAAAGGTCTGTGCTGTGTGATCTCAGCAGAAGGAGCTGGCACTCACCCTCTCCGTGCTGCCAGGGCTATTTATAGGACTAATAGGATTCACCATAGAGAGCTGTTTTGACTTCTGGCTCCCTCATCCTGCTCAGCCCCGGTGCTCCCTGGAGCAGTGAATCCCTCCCTGGCCACACCAAGCTCTAGAGGTGCTGTTTGGTCACCCCAGCTTTGTTTTGGGGTGAGGCTGGCAGCATTTCACACCTTCCCCACCCTGTTAAAGCCACGGGGGACGTGGCTGGCTCTGAGGAACCCTTTGAGCTTTTCTGGGTTGTCTGACCTGACTGGGCTGCCCTGAAATCCCTCCAAGCCTCCAGCAGAGCCAGAAAACACAGCTGGGGCTGCCCACACCTGGATTTACACCCAGATGTGCTTTAGCAGAGCATTCCTTGCTCTGTTATCAGTTTTCCCCCAAACCCTGGTGCCTGGCCAGCAGTGGGACTTCTCAGCAAGGGAAGGATGTATTTGCTGCTCTATAGGATTAGGGGTGGAGCAGTCAGGACTCAATCCCTGCCTTGATGGCTAAGCCAGGCTGTCCCCCGGCAGGATGTCTTTACAGAGCATTTGCACAGGAACTCTCAGAGATTTCTGGTTTTCAAACCCCTTTACCAGGAATATAAAGATTATTGCAGCTGCTTTATGGGTAGAAAGAGGTCAAGGGGATGCCACACTCCCAGCAAGTCATGGGCACAGGGAATTCAAAATTCTGTGTCCTAAATGTGCCTTTAGGGCCCTTTATTTGGGGCCAGGGAGCCTCCCTGGGTGTCCCTCTCTCTGCAAAGTCCCTGCCTGCAGGTTTTGGAGTCCTGAGGAGCTCAGGCTGCTCTCAGAGCTGCCTGTCCCTGCCTGGGGATGGGGATCCTGCTGCAGGAGGAGCAGTGCTCCTTTCCTGCCCTGGAACATCAGGGGATGTGTCAGTGCAGTGCTTGGGCAGACCTTGGGCTTTGTTTGGGTGCAGTGGAACCATCTGACAGCTCGGGGTGAATCATGTGCTCCAAAGTCTTCTTTGGAGTCCTCTTTGCACTCAAAGCTCAGCTTTTTGCCAGTTTCTGCCTTTATTTTTTGCCTGTATCTGGCACAGAAACTCTCCCTGGGTGGGAAAAGAGCCTCAGACATCTGCTGAGCATCATGTGAGAGGTGCTGCTGGTTCGGGATCTTACCTTTGCATTATTAAGTCCTTTCACAGCACAAAATAATGAAATACCAGTGTGATTAGGCACAGGTGGGAATTACTTCATCCTGCACTGGAAGCTGCATCATTCTGGAATGGGCCATGGAAGTTTTTGGCTTTACAAGAAGTGAAAATCAAAGGGGCAGAAATAATTTAGGGAGTTTGGATGGAAATGGGCCGTGCTGTTTGCACTTCAGCTCTTCCTGTTAATGGCTAAAGAAAGGGCTGAGAAAAAGCTGGTAAACTCTGCAGTCAAAAATTCCATGTCCTGCTGGAGAGCTGGGCACTCTGGAAATCAACACCTGCTTGAAATGATGAGTTTTATGAAGGAGAACCCCCTGTGGGTGCTGTTGGTCATTCTGGCATCACTGTGGTCATAACTGAGTGGTTTTCACTGTTGAGTGCACCTCAATACATTGAAAAACCTGAATCACGTTCAAGCATCAATTTTGAGAGAGGGGAAAAAAAAAAATCTTTTGCTGCCTTTGAGAGCAGAGGGAATAATTTTCTTTGCTTGGGAGTTTGTGCTTTCTGCTTCTACAAAGGCCTTTTTGAACAACAACAACAACAACAACAACAAATAAATCAGCAAACTGGAGGAAGGCTGGATGGAAAATTACAGTTCCCCATTAATTAAGGTAATGTCAGAAAGCTTAGAAATCATCCAGGGCCCCAACCAGCACGTCCTGATGCAATTAGGCTGCTGCAGAGCTTTGGTTCAGGGCTCTGGGAGGGAGGAACAGTGAATTCCTTTCACCCCGGGAGCACCAGGGCTCTTCTTGCTGACCTTGGGCGACCTGGGGCTTGGGCAGTGGCCACGACTGGGCAACAAAGGGAAATCAGAGCAGAGATCCTCAAAAATGTCATTCCAGCAGGGTGATTCCCTAAATCAAACAGCAATGATGAATTCCAACTCATCAAAGCAGTGCACAAAAGGTAATCAGTGCAAAGAGCCTCAAAAACCTCATTCCAGCAGGGTGATTCCCTAAATCCAGTGATAAGGATGGATCCAAACTCATCGAAGAAATGTCCAGGAGGGATCTGTTTCTAGAAGGAAACAGGGTCACAGGATCTGCTGAAAGATGAGAACGAGCAGGGCAGGCCCTCCTTGCCAAAAAATGATTTTGTCCATTTGTTCAGCACCAAAAATGTGCAATATTTCAATCTCAGAGAGGTAAAAAATTAACCTCATATGTCCCAGCCTGTAATTTGCCTGTTGGGAACTCTGTTGGGATGTCCTGTAGTCCTGAACACCTCGTTTTAAAAATCTTCTCCTGCCCTGCAAAGTCTTGCAGAGTAAGACAAAAACACCACAAAGCCCTGCCTGGGCTCCAGCTCCCTTCAGGTTCAGCTGCTGCTCTCCCCCATGGCAAGGTACAGGTAAAAGGGGCTTTTTTTGGAACACAAAGCTGTGTTAATGTAAACAGGATTAAGCTTAGCTCCACCATAATCCTAAATAATGTGTGTTCTGTATAGCAAACCCCACACCGGGCTGGTTTTCCTCTGAAAAATTCCGGGTTTGGAAGAAGTGTTGGTGACAAGCTGAGCAGTGTAAGCTCTGAAAATTCTAAGTTTGGGCTGAGCAGGAGCCCAAACCAAAATGCAGGAGAAGCAGGGATGCTTGGGGTGTGTCATGTTTGTTCCTAGACTTTTTTAAATTTTTTTTTTTTTTAATTTTGTTGGCTAAAAGGAGCTGAGACCTGTGTGAGAGTGGGTGTTGTGGTGCCCCAAATGGAGATGGGACCTGTGGGTTTGGGGTATTTCTGTGAGCAAATGCAAGCTCAGGGGTGTTTTGGTGTGCTGGGATGGGCTGGGAAAAGCTGCTGCTCCACATCCCAGCAAATCTTTGTCCTCCCTGTGCTGGAAGTTTTTTTTTTTTCCAGGGTAGGTGGCAGGAATGATGTCCATCCAAGCAGCAAATCACGCTGCTGTGGGAATATTCAGGGCTGTGTTGAAGTAGCTGCTTTGGGGCTTGAAACAAACGGAATCCTGAGAGGGTGAAACAAAAAAATCTTTCACTTTTTTTAGAGGGAAAGATTTTAGAGGAAATATATTTCCCTTTTTTTAGAGACCTGCATCTGTGGATTTAGAGGAGGGAATCTGAGCACTGAGCCCTTGTGGCTGTGGTGAAGGTGAAGGGCTGAAGGTGCTGCCCACAATGTCCTTGTCCTTCCCCAGCCGATGGAGAATTGAAGCATTTTGGACTCTCCAGCTTCAAAAATTGCCCTTGGGGTTTCTGCTGAGCAGCTCAGGGGCTTTGTCCCTTCAGGCATTTCACAGCACTTTGCCATTTTTAGGTCACTAAACTTTTATTCCTGATAATTTTCCTTGCTAACTTCAGTCACATGCTCCCCCCAGCTGCCAGCAGTGACAGCTCCCCCCTGGATTTTGGAATTTTGCAGCAATCCAAGGCTCTTGCTGAAGTCATTCAGCCTGCCAGGATTTTGGGTACAAAGTTAGGAAATTCTCCTCAATCCAACTGTCTGAATGTCTGCAGGAAAATGTGATGTTTAATGGAAAAAACCCAAACCCAACCAACCAAGGCTGTCAATGAAGTGTAAGTCTGCAGAATCACAGCAGCCATGAGAAGGAAATGACTTTGTCCTGGTGACATCCCAATTCCATCGCCTCAGAAACCTCCTTTTAATACTCATTGTTTAAAATGTAGCTGCCCTGGGATTTAGAAATGGCTTTTTTCTTTTTTCTTTTTTTTTTTTTTACTAATAATAACAACAGTGTCAGCCTCCTGCTGCTTTTAAGAGATAGAGACTAAAAGCTTGCCAAATTTTTCTTTTTGTGAATGCACGAGGAATGTTCTGAGAGAAGGAACAGAAAACAAACTGCTTGGTGCAAGGGTTTTTCCTTTACATGACACAGAAGTGGAAGAGCCACAGAGACTCCTCCAAAAACTGCAGATTTTCTGCAGGCTGGGAGGGGCTGTGTCCTGAGGGAATCAATGCCAGCTCCTGAAATGATTAGAAAAATTAGAAAATAAAGATTTCTGGGGCTGGGCACTGCTGCAATTAGAGCAGAAGAAGCTGCAGAGCCCCTCCCCAGGGTAGGCCAGTTATTTTACTTAAGGTATGATGGTTTAGAGTTCATTTTCATTTTTTCTTAGATTTGTGTATAGGTTAAATGGGGTTGTTGAAGGGTGAATGGGTTTTGTTAATTATTTTTTGGTTTCTTAGTTTATGGATTATTTTGTGGATGGGGATTATAGTATTTTGAGTTGTTTTGTATTGGTGGTGTATTGTTGAAGTGGCAATTGGCATTTGTTGTTCTTTTATTTTTAGAAGTTTTGTTGTAGATGGGTTTTTTGATAGTTTAGGTAAGGTGTTTAATGGTTTTTTGTTTTTGTAGTAGTTATTTTAAAGCTTTATTTGAGGGTTTTTTGTGTTTTTTGAAATATTTATATTGGAGTAAATTTATGTTTAAAATGTGTGAGGGTTTTGGGGTTAGTTTTGGGGTGTATTTTAAATTTATTTTTAGTTTTGCTCCAGCAGAGATGGGTCAGCCCTGCTCCCTTTTCCCCCAGAGCCATCAGGGCAGCCCCCCAGCCCCTGCTGAGTGAGCAGAGCTGCTCCTCTGTGAGCCAGCAGACCCAGCCATGAGCGATTAAAGTTGGATTTCCTCTGTCAGGACAATGAGGAGCGAGGCTGTGACCAGCTTGGGGCTTTGATGGGCTGTGAAAGCATCAGCTCTGCCTGGCACTGCTGAGATCAGATGGAATGGGGGTTTAAAACCTGCAGCATGGGCACAATAATGGGGAGCTTAGTGAAAAGGGAGGTAATCCCATCAATGGATCAGTTTGTTTACCCTCCATGTCCCACGGCAGCCCTGCCCAGAGGGATTGCAGCTTTTCCAGCAGCCCTGCAAGGGTTACACAGAGGGGCAGGGAAAGGGAAAGGTCACTGGGACCTGCTCCTTGCCTTTGGGTCTTTTTGTGCCAGATGGGTCCTCAGAGTCACCATGTACCTGAATTTGAGTTTCCCTGACCTCTCCCACTGACCAGGAACCTGAGTTTGAGTTTCTCTGTTCTCTCAGAGTGCCCATGAATCTGAATTTGAGCTTCCCTGGTCTCTCACACTGCCAAGGAACCTGAGTTTGAGTTTCCCTGGTCTCTCCCACACACAGCATCCCTCCTGAGCTGCTGAGTCCCTGTTCCTGGCTCCCAGGGCATGCAGGAATAGAAACTGGGCCACTGGAAGTGCTGAGGCAGCTCCCAGGACGTGGAGGAGCTGTACAAGTGTTCCACATGAGTGTTACAGAGCGAGGCTCTTGTCTCTTCCAGGAAACCTCCCCTGCTTGTGCTGGAATTGTTTAGTGGGCAAGAACTCGGGGTTCCCTGCACTTTGGGCTTTCTGCTTTCTTGATATGAAAACAGTGAGGGTGGGACACAGAGTGAGCAAACTGTGACCCCCAGAGCGAGGAGAGGACAGCCCTGGTGTGGCTCAAATGCAGATGAAGTGGAAAGCTCCGTGCTCAGCTCAGGAGTCCTGTCCTGCTCCCTCCTCCTGGATGTCAGGCAGGCTTTGGGATGAGACCTCTGCTCTTTGTTTCCGAGGGCAGAAGCCTGAGACCTGTGAAGATCAGAGAGAAAAAGCGACATCCCTGCCACCCTCCCTGCAATGCCAACATTTTATTTTCTATTTCAGCAACAGCTGCAGGCTTATGTGGCCTGGGTGAACTCGCAGCTGAAGAAGAAGCCAGCAGTGAGGCCAGTGCAGGACCTGAGGCAGGACCTGCGGGATGGGGTCACTCTTGCCCTGCTCATTGAGATTGTAGGTCAGTGCTGCCATCTGGCCCTGTTTTTTCCCCCCTCTGGTGTGGAGGGGCTGCCCTGGCTCTGGCATCTGTCAGGCAGATGTTGCTGGGGGTGGCAGAGCTCGTGGGGAGGGGCCGGCTGGGAAGGAAAACAATCATAAATCAGCTCATCAGTGCAATTCTGTTAAAGCCCTTATGGCTGTGACAGCAGATGGGGAAACCTGGCAGGGGCACAGGGAACTCCACGGGGCTGCCATGGAGTTGAGGGGGGGGATTTTTGGGAAGAGTGACCCCTTTGCTGATGTCATCCCTTCTCCCTGGGCAGGGGGACAGTGAGTTCATTGCCCTTGTTGCTCCTTCCTCCTCACACTCATCCCCTGCCCTGCTGGGGGACAGTTCTCCAAATCCTCCCTCGTGTCCCTCGTGCTCCAGCTCTTCCCCAAATGAGCCCTTTCCATGGAGTTCAGCCCTTTGGGAAGAGGCAGCTCCAGCGTGGGCCCCTCAGGGGGTCACAAATCCTGCCAGAATCCTGCTCCAGCCCCCAAAAAACCTTGACACCATCCCAACACAGCCCCAAACCCAGTGATTGCTGTTAAGCAGGACAAGAAGCCCCAGGCAGCACCCAGAGGTGAGATCAGAGCAGTCCCAGTGGTTCAGTTCTCCTCTGACAAAGCTTTTTTTGCTTCCTTCAGCTGGTGAGAAGCTGAGTGGCATCGAGGTCAACCCCAGCAGCCAGCAGGAGATGAGGGAAAATGTGGAGAAAGTCCTACAGTTTGTGGCATCAAAAAAGATCCGCATGCACCAGACATCAGCTAAAGGTACAGGCCCTGGAGGTGATTCTAGTTGTTGAAATCCTGTTTCTGGCTTTGCTGTCAAACAGGTAATTTATGAGTAAATTCATGTGTCACTTTGTGGGGGAATTGGGGTTTTTTCTCCCCTCTGGTTTAGTGAAGGTTTTGGGTTGAAAGATGGACAATGCAGAGAAAAAAAAAGTTATTTTTTTCCTGCTACTGAGCACTCAGAAGCTCAGGTGGTGGTGTATAGGAATACAGGGTTGGAGTCTTTCACCAAAAGGACACATAAACCTGCTAGAGTGAAAGGAGACATGGAAAAAAGTATTTGTGGTTCACTGGAAGCCACGGGCTGGAAACAGAGAGGAGGCACAAGGCACAGTCACATGTCTGTGGCATGGTTTAGTCAGGACTTTGAGCAGCTCTGACTAAACTGTTTTGGGAAATCTTGGTCTGGAAGAGTGGCTGATCTTTGCCATGACAGCAGCGTGCTGGAAAATACTCGTGTGATATCACTGAATATGATTAATTAGCATTTGCAGGATGCTGCAAACAAACAGTTTATGGCACAGGAGAACAAACAGTTTATGGCACAGGAGAAATGCATTGCTGTTGTGCCTTTTGTGTTTTAAAAAAGGGAATTCTCTGCTAATAAAGTCAGCGGTCAGTCCTCACTAACTGCTCTGCTTCTGAGTGAGCATTCAGTAATTAGGTGCTCAGTAATTAAGTGCTGGAATGGCCGTGCAGGGAGGCTCAGAGGTGCCATTTCGCTGTGCCCTGCACACTGAGCTGGCACCACCCTGCTGCCTTTAATGATCTTCACCTCCTTTCGTCTCCGCTCCCCTTCCCCTTAACCAACCCAAACACTCTCCTTTTGCAGACATCGTGGACGGGAACTTGAAATCCACCATGAGGCTGATCCTGGCTTTGGCCGCTCACTTCAAGCCAGGCTCTGGCAGGGCTGGCACGCCTGGCTCGGGGGGCAGGGGGTGGCCAGGAGCCCCGGGCAGCCTCCGGCCACGCTCGGCGGCCGCTGTGGCTCAGGGGGCAGCGGCCGCGCTGGCCGAGGTCCGGCAGGACGTGCAGCATTCCGGCCGGGATGTGTTCAGGCACAGACAGAGGTGAGGGCTCCTCCCTGCTCGTGGGGTGAGCACATGAAAACTGGGCACTGCAAGGTTCAATAGGAATCGAGCAAATGTCAATTTATTGCTTTCTTCTAACCCTAATTCGCAATTTCTCTCCCCCTGCACGCCATCATTGGTAGAAGTCTTGCACGAGGCAAACATGCAGTTTTCTACTTCTCTACTTTTCTACTTCTCTACTTTTCTACTTTGTTCTTTTCTGCTTTTCTACTTTTCATTGGTTTCAGAGTTCCTTGCCATTCACTTATCACGTTCAGCTCTTCTTGTCTTGCCCCTTGTTTTCTTGTTAAACCACAGCTGTTCTTCTCCTAATCTCTTTTTCAAGGGTAAAGCTACAGGCCTAGCTCAGGTTCATAAAAGTATCAGATAAATGAGTCCACAAACACCAGAGGTTTATGTCCATAAAGGAGACAGAGGAGTCCTTTGTGCTTTATTCCAATAAAGGGAGAGGCCATGGGACATTCCCCTGGGATCTCTCAAATTTTTGGAGGGTGCAGCCTCCTTTTTATCCCAATTTCCCTCTCTCTTTCCCCATGGCTGAGGTACTTGAGAGGCACAGACTTCCCCAACACCTGATACCTGAGATTCCCCTCTAATGTATAACCCTCCCATTTAATTTTTAATTCTTATAGAATTCATATTTTTTTCCCCCATTGCTTCTTTCATCTTTCAATATCCCATTTCATTTATCAGCAACCCTACAGTTTGTTTGCAAAGGCAAATATCTTTTTCCATTCATCAATCAGTGGAATCATTCCCGTTGTTTCTTTTATCTCTCAGTGCTGGTTTTATCTACCAGCAGATCCACAGATGGTTGTAAAGACAAATTCCTCTCAAAAGTGTTCATATCCCTTTCCTGGCTTGCTCACCACATGTCCATTTTTCTCTAAAAACATTCCCAAAATGTGAGACTGGGTTGGCTTCAAATTCAAATGGAGATAAATACATCTTCATCCATTTTATTCCTGGTGGGAGGAAGCTCCTGTTGTGCAAAAAACACCGAAAAGGTGCCCTGGCAGAGGGGGCACTGACCTGGCTCTGCAGCCACCCCAGGTTTTACAGCAAAGAGCAGCTGTGAATTAAAGGCAGCAGCATTTATCTCTCTTTATCTCCCTGGAACAGAACAGGGAGTTACAGGCTGGGCAGAGGGAACTGTGCTGTCCCCACGCTGCCCTTGGTGCTCCTCCTTGCAGATATTCTCATGCCAAATGAAACAAAAGTCAGGTTTTCACCCCAGACATCAGGGAGCTTTATTTCCAGAGCTGAGGATGTTGTACAAATCCATTCTGGCTCCTCCATTGCTCATCCCACTGCTTCAGGTGGCTGCTGTGTGCTGGGGATGCTGGAAATGCACACACACACAGAGGGGATAATTCTGAAAATCCCATTTGCCCCTTGCCAAAGGTGCTGTGTGGGTGACAATAGCAATAATAGTAATGACATTTAACTGGGGCCAGGTGCTGGGGCTGGGCAGGGTTTCATTTATACAGCTGAAGGTCATTTGCCCATTTGATATTGGCTCCACGGAACATGGAGTGTGGAAATTAGGCTGGAATGGTCAATTTTGTTGAAAAATGAAATGTTAAAGGTTTCCCTTGCAAAGGCCTTGGAGTTCTTCAGGAAAGGCAGTCCTTGTGATGTTTCCTTGCATTCCCAGAGCTTTTGGAGTTTTCTAATCACAAAATTAGGCATGAGTTTAAAACAACAAGGCCTGTTTGCCTATTTTCCCTTAACACCAAGCAGATGGAGATCCCTGATAGGAAAATTGGCTTTTTACTGGCTATCTCCTTTTCCTTAGCTTTCCCCCCCTCCTTTTTAGAGACAGAAGAATTCCAGCTGCACCCAGACCAGGCTCCCCTCATTTTGTGATTGTTCCCCTCCAGGAACAGCAGCATGGATGAGGAGATTGAGAATCCCTGCTGGAGCGTGCGGGCCCTGGTGCAGCAGTACGAGGGGCAGCAGAACGTGCCACCGGAGTCCCACCCTCCCAGGTGAGGAATTTTACTGCCAAGGTGTTTTCCTTTCCTGACATTCCCTAAAGTGCCTGTTCCCCCCTCCAAAATCTGCTCAGTTCTGACGGAGAAGGGCTGGTCTGGAGGGTGAAAACTGAGGAATCGACGTGAAGCAGTTTTCTGTTGTTTTCATGGATATAAATGG
>NW_014650651.1:396900-411598 GCF_001447265.1 Sturnus vulgaris
ATGCCTGCCGATCGATTAGATCGGCGATCGATTAGCTCGGCGATCGATTGCTCATGCCTGTCGATCGATTAGATCGGTGATCGATTACTAATGCCTGCCGATCGATTAGATCGGTGATCGATTGCTCATGCCTGCCGATCGATTAGCTCGGCGATCGATTGCTCATGCCTGCCGATCGATTAGATCGCTGATCGATTGCTCATGCCTGCCGATCGATTAGATCGGCGATCGATTGCTCATGCCTGCCGATCGATTAGATCGGCGATCGATTGCTCATGCCTGCCGATCGATTAGATCGGTGATCGATTGCTAATGCCTGCCGATCGATCAGCTCGGCGATCGATTGCCAATGCCTGCTGATCGATTCCTCAGCGATCGATTTTTTTTTTTCACTCCTTGCATATTCACTATACACTCATTTACACTCTCCGTACACACTCATGGCACACTCATTTACACACTTCTTACTCCTTGCACACTCATTGCACACTTCTTACACACTTGTTACACACCCCTTGCACACTCAGTCACACACCCCTTTACACACTCACACACCCCTTTACACACTCACACACCCTTTGCACACTCAGTCACACACCCCTTTCTCACCCCTTTACTCACTCCTTGCACACCCCGTGCACACTCACTCACACAGCCCTTGCACACTCCTTGCACACTCCTTGCACACTCAGTCACACACCCCGTGCACACTCACTCACACAGCCCTTGCACACTCCTTGCACACTCACACACCCGTTGCACAGATTGCCTCTCAGCAGGCAGGATGCTTTTTATGCTCCACAGCGCCAATAATTCTCTGCCTACCTGAAAATTAAGGTTGCTTTGCCCAGCAGAGGAGAAAACCACACGAGTTTGTGTTTATCCCCCAATTTTGCCGCGTGCCACTGAGAGTGTGTTTATAAATAGATTTTGGGAGGAGTGCGGGGCTCGCAGAGAGCCAGGGCTGGAGCAGTGCCTCCACATGATGTCAGCAGTGTGCTTTGGAGGCCAGCCTGCCAGGGGGGATGTAAAAATCCTGCTCTTGGCAGCAGCGTTGCATGGATAATGCCACAGGACCTTGGCATTGGCTCTTGAACCGTGAGCTCACATTCTGCTCCCTGCTCTCGTCCCTCAGTTTAAGGGAGCTGGAATATTTGATATTTGGTGTGTTCTTCTGTCCTATCAGGTGGCTGCTGTTTCCTCATATTTTGGTATTTTGGTGGTAAACAAAAATCTCTCCGTGCATCCTGCCTTTTTTTTTTTTTTTTTTTTTAATCATGAATTCTCTGCCCACAATGCAATGGTGATATTATTGCTGCTGGGGCAGAACGCAGCCAGAATCTTTCCATAAGTGATGGAAAACTGGAAGCATTCTGCCCCTCCATCTGCTGGGGGTGTCACTGCTGACACAATTCTGCACGATGAAAACACGAGGCTCTCCCTTTCCTCGCGGGGAGAAATGTGCTCAGCTCGGTCAGGAGAACTGCCTGGGAGAAACGAGATTTTTTTTTAATTAGTGAGAGACGTAATTGAGTGCAGCGACCCCCCTGCAGCCCACCCTGCTGCTGCGCTGTCCCGGGGCAGCATCCCCAGCCCTGCAGCGCTCAGAGCTCTCCCAGCTCACAAAATTCCCAAGGACGGCAGCGCCGACCGGAGCCGGCTGCCGAAATGATTCATGGAAAAATCTGCCAAAAATCAGATGATTCCCAGGCCGCCGAGCCCCTCACCCATCCCTCTCCCTTTCCCCTCCCCTTCCAGCAGCATTCCCTCCCCCACCCCTGAGCCAGGAATCTCGGAGAAAGGCTGTGCCTGCACAGCCCGTGTGACAGCGGGAGCGACAGCGAGCCGTGCCTGGGGCTGGCAGAGAGAGCCTGGCAAGAGCCCGCATCCCTCTGGGAGCCAGGGAAAGGAGATTGGGAAGAACCAGCATCCCTCTGGGAGCCAGGAAAAGGAGATTGGGAAGAACCAGCATCCCTCTGGAGC
Organism: Sturnus vulgaris; assembly: GCF_001447265.1. The sequence continues at coordinate 398,884 of NW_014650651.1, forward strand.
CTGGGAAGAGCTGCCTGGGAAGAGCCCGCATCCTTCTGGGAGAGGAGCTTAGGAAGAACCTCATCCCTTTGGAGGCTGAGGAGAGCCTGGGGAGATCCTGCATCCCTCTGGAGGCTGAGGAGAGGAGCTTAGGAATAGCCCGCATCCCTTTGGAGGTTGAGGAGAGCCTGGGAAGATCCCGCATCCCTTTGGAAGCCGGGGACAGGAGCTTGGGAAGATCCCGCATCTCCCGGAGCGCACGGACCCCGCAGCTCCTTCCCTTCCTTCCCTCCCTTCCCTCCCTTCCCCCGGCGCTCCTCGGATGCTCGGCAGCACAAGGAGGGCGGGATGGGATGAGAACACCCCCGGCAATGCCCGGAGCCTTGTGATGAAAACAAGCGGCTGTGCAGCTGAGCAAAATGCAGCAGCAGGAGACAAATAACCTGCGAGGGAAAGCTGCGGGAGCCAAAGGCAGGCTGCAGAATTCCCCGGCTCCGGAATCCCACCCGTCTGTGGGGGCTGCGGATTTGCCTCTCGGGAGAGCCTGAGTTGGTTATTTTGTGTGTGCGCGTGTTGTTTCTGCTGGGAACCCTCTCGGCGCAAAGGTTCCTGCAGGAGTTTGGCCACCAGCGCTGAGCCCTGGGCTTGTGAAGGGAAGGAGGCATGAGCGGGATGCTGCGGATGCTGTGAGGCCAGAGGTTCAAGTGGGACCATGGGAGGGAAGCAGGTGAAATGGTGAGCGGCTGTGTGCATTGTCCTGGGGAGCAGCAGGGATTGGGGTGTTGATGACAATTCGGGGTGTTCTGGGCTCGCTGCCCTGAAGCCTGGGCTGTGCTGGTGGATCTGGGGCTCGGGGGAGGCAGGATGTGGGTTAGGGAGCCAAGTGGTGAAAGGAATAAAGTGGAGCAGTTTGCATCATAAATCTCTCTTGGAAAGCTTTCATTTCCCAGCCCTGTTTTCTGCATGCTTTCCCAGGGAATTGTTCTGCACTTTTTAAAGGCATTGCATCAGCGGGTATTTCACACTCTGATGCCTTGCACTGATACACAACCTGGGCAAGTGTTTCCAGCATTAATTGGATGGTGCAGAAAGCAGCCTGACCTGTGCTGCTGCTTCAGCTGCCTCCGGCCCTGCCACTGTTCGCAATGTTTGGGGGGTGGCTGTGGGTGCTGCGTGAGCCCAGTGGCCTTTGGAAACAGGAAAACTGCCTGGAAAGGGTCTGGGAATGCCCAAGGGAATGTAAAGCTCTGTGCTGTGGGGTCCTATCCCCACCCCTGCTCCCTTTTATTGGCTTTGGGCTGTGGATCCAGTGCTGGGAGAAGCGGATTTGGAATGTTATTTCCAGGCTCATATCCTCGTTTTTCATCCTGCTCATCCTTTTTGGTTCCCCTGTTTCACCACCTTCTCTCCCATCTGTGGCTGGTGGTGTTTTTCTGGGACAGCTTTTGCAGGGATGAGAACCAGCAGTGCCTGGGGGTGGGGGCAGGTTCAGAGAACCAGCTGGGAATGGGAGGGAGGGAATTCTGAGATCTATTCCTAGAAGGAAGTGCAATCCCTCCTGGAGCTGCTGGCCGTGTCAGACCAGCTGGGCTTCCTGCTGGCATCTGTGTGGTGTGAAAGTTTCATCCTTTCTTCTGGCCCTTGTTACATAATGCAATCCCAGCAGAACTGCCAAATCAAATAATAAACGGCATTTTTTAAAACAAAAAAACCCAATATAATTGTATGCCATGCCCTCATTCAGCAATGAGCAGGAGCAGGGGCTGGTTACAAATTTGATATTAAAAATATGTCTAATGAGGGAGTGCTGTGATGGATTTGGAATTCCTGGAGGTAAATCCTGGAGCAAAGCCAGGTGGCCAGGAGCCCTTTAAGCATCATGCACACATCTGAAAGGACAGGTACTGTCCCTGCTGGAGATTTCTATTGGACAATGATCATTCTTTCACTTCAACACAGGACAAGTCTGGACCACAAAAAACCGGACTCAGGTCTGTGATTTGAATGAGGACAGGCTGGTGCTGGCCGTGGGAGTGGGGCAGGCAGAGCAGCAAGTCATTTCCATCTCTATTGCAGGGCTTTTCCCATTCTGTGGGAGCTGTGGGAGACAGAGCAGCAGTGCTGGGAAGAGGCAGGGAGGGAGCTCCTGAAGCCTCTTATTTTTCTAAACCTATTGTATTATTTCCACACTGTTTTTCTTTTTGTTCCCTGCCCTTTGTTTCTGTGTTGGGGGGAGAATGAAAAATTAACTCCTGCTCACACTTGCAAGGATTAATTCCTGCGACTTTCGGGGTACATTGAATGGGTCAGTGAGCTTCAGCCACCTTTTGATGTTGTCTGGGAGATGCACTTAGGAAGAATTTCTGAGAAAAAGATTGCCTGAACCTCCCAGTCAGCTGAGATGGCTCCTGTGAAAACATGTGGGCACTTGCAAGAAGTTTTAACTGAAGAACACGAGTGAGTGGAATCCGACTCTCAAATTATATTGGGATTTAAAGGTGAAATGATTCATCTGAAAGCTCTGGAGCAAGAGAGGAAACCAGGGGAACTTTTAGTCCAGCAGTAAATTAATCCTGAGTGTGGTCCTACCCCTGTGTGAGTCTGAATTTTAAAAAATTATATGTCCAGGTTGAGTTGCTGAAGATTTCTCTGGGATGCAGATAATTCTTAGATAAGAGTGAATATGGAGAAAGAATTGTTTAAAATTAGTGCTGATCAACATTATCTTCATCTAAAAGAGCTGTTCCTGCCTTGCTCTGCAGCCTGACTTCACCCAGCCCTGTCCACAGTGCAAAGAGTGAATCCACTGTAGCCCCCTCAGAGGAGAAGGAGAGACTTGTGATCCTCCAAACTGAAGAGGCAGAGACTAAAACAGGTAAAACATTGGGAATTTTTGTGTAGCAAAAGCTGAAAAGCTCCCCAGGGACTGGAATTGTTTAATGCTGCCTCCAGGGTGTCGTTGGGGCTCTGAGGGATGCTCTGCAAAGCCCAGAGCTGCTTTTCCCCCTCTGTCACACACAGCTCCCCAGGGCTGTGCTTGGAGTTCTCCCTGAATCCAGTGCAGTTTTCTGGGATAAAATGTGTCAGGAATGAGACACAAACCCTTGGGGTCAGAGGAGCTGTCACACCTTGGCACAGGTGAGTGGGACAGGTGTCCTGGGCACATGCAGCTCTTCTCTCTTGCAGAAGAGGCCGATTCTCACTTCCAGCCCGAGTGGCAGGCAGGGAGCTCTGGGTCCTGCTTGGAGAACTCATGGGAGGAGCAGCTCTTGGAACAGCAGGACCACCTGGAAAAGGAGATGGAGGAGGCGAAAAAGATGATTTCAGGTTTGCAGGTGAGAGATTTCTCTTGTCAGAGAGTTGTTCCCTTCCAGGGTCAGCCAGCCCTGCATCAGTCACTCCACGAGCTTGGCTGAGCCTTCATATTTGGCACATTGTCCCCACAATTCTTCACCTGTGGGACCTTCCCCTCGCTGCCCCTCAGCCCAGGGTGAGTTTGGCTGTGCCTGGGGAACAGAGCCCCTTGATCCATATGCTGAAGGCACTGAACTCTCTCAGGAACATCCCTTTCTGTTTGTGCTGGGAACCACAGTGGCTTTGAATTGTAAATATTTATGTGGCAGTAAACAAAGCAGAGATTGTGTGAGGAGCACAGGCAGCTGGGAGGGCACTTTCCCCGGGGACAATGGGCAGGACACAAAAGAGTCACCAAAAAAAAATTAAAAATTCCTTGGTTCACTGGTAAAATCCAGCTGCATTTTGTGCCCACTGGGAGCAGGGACAGGAGGGACTGGCACTGCTGCCACGATATTGGATTTCACTCATCGATTTTTCTCTTCTTACTCAGTAACTGAGAGGCTCCAGTTCGGAGAGTTTGGTCGAAATTTTGGGGATCTGATGCACACACACCCTATAAGGTGCTAAAGCTGAGACTTCACTCCCTGGAAATCTGAGTTGTCCTTGTTTGGTTCTTTCTGTGGGGAAGAGCATGGGCTGACAGACCCCTGGGAGAACTCTGTCAAGGGATAAATCTCTTGTTCTTTCCTGAAAAAAAAAAAAACCCTCATTTTTGAGGGGAATAAATCAGCAGAAATGGGAAATGAAGCTGGTTAAGGACTGTTGATAGGAGTGACTGCTGGCCAGAGCTGCAGCTCACTTGTTCCCCTTTGAAATCTCTAAAAATGGGATTTTTTCCCCCTCCCTTTATCTCCCCAGGCTTTGTTGCTCAATGGCTCTTTACCTGAGGATGAGCAGGAAGGGTCCTTTGAACTTTCTGAGCGTGGAGCCTGCCCTGAGGAGCAGCTGGTGAGAACATCCCTGGACCCAAATTTCCCTGCCCCAGCTGCCCTTTTTGCCCTGCCCTGCCCCTGCTGCACAATAACAACGCTGATATTTTGCATTCAGATCATCATCCGAAGCCGCCTGGACCAGAGTGTGGAAGAAAATCAAGATCTGAAGGTTAGAGGGTGACAGCTGGAGGGGGAAGAGAGGTTTTGCAGATTGTTCTACTTGATTTTGGGGGGGAAATGGGATGGGGATGAGGCAGGGTGGGCAACATGATGGATGAAATGGGGAATATTCTGTTAGGGCTCCAACTCTGGAGGCTTGGGAGCAGTTCTGATGCTGGCAGAAGTGTTTGATGTTGGCCTGAAGGACAGATTTGGGGGATTGAGCAATCATTTTTTTTTTCTCAGGACTTAAATAACAGAGCTTAAGAGACCTTCTCAGCTCTTTGTCATGTTTGTAACTCATTAAAATTTCTCAGGGCCTGACTGGCTCTTGGATCTGTGGGAGAAGGTGGGAAGTGCCTCCTCCTGCAGCAGAAAACACCAGCTCTGGTTGGTTCTGAAGGGGTGACAAGGTGCTGTTTAATCAAATTGGTTTGCATTTGCAGAAGGAGCTGCTGAAATACAAACAAGAAGCTCGGAACCTCCAGGGAATAAAGGTGAGCAAAGGGGCATTTCATCAAAAATAAACAGTAGTGCTTTAGGAGTGTAGGGCCAGCAGCAGCCACACAGCTTTGAGGAATCTCAGATCGTGGAAGGAGTATTGGGGGCTTGGAGGTGGGGGATCCTGTGGTTTATTGCTGAATTTTTAGGCAGGTACAAGGAGCTGGATTTCCTGTTTTCTGTTCTGTCTGTAAGATTGTGGTCAAATAGTCCCTTTTTTATTTTTCTTTTTTTTTTCCTCTTTTTCCTAAACAAAAAGAGGCATAAATTGCTTGGTTCTCCTGGCTCTTTTATTCCTCCCTCTCTCTTGGAGCACTCACCCAGTAGCACTGGCCCAGTGAACTCATTCCTGCCAGCACAGGAAAAAGAGCCTGGGGTGTCCCTGTCCTGCCCAGAAATGGCTCAGTTTGTGTCTCTGCTGTGGTGAACACTGATCTGGGGTATTTTTAGAGCTGCCTGTCAGAAGGAGACAAACAGCAGTATCTGTCCAAGGTGGAGCTCTGGGTGAGTGAAAGGTGCAGAATTAGTGCTGACTTTGGCCTCTCCAGAGAGGATTTCACTGCACAACTGGGTCACACTCGGGGCTTAAGGCTCCTCGTGTCCTGAGCTGATCTTGGCCTCTCTGTGCCCTCTGGGTGCGTGGCTGGAGCAGGACACTGAGTGCATCCATCAGAGCCAATGCTCCTCACTTCTGGAGTGGGAAATTGAGGCTGAAGCAGAGAAATCCCTCTGTGCTGGTAGCCAAAATGTTGGCAGGGAAATCACTTGTGGGTAAGGGAGAGGCAGGAAGGCTGAGAGCCCTCGGGGGCCCCTGGCAGCTCCTGAGCCCCGAGTGGCCACAGGGTGTTCTGGCCACTGAGCCCAGGGAGGGTCCCCGGCCCCTCTGCCCCTCCTGCAGAGATCTCCTCTCCCCAGGACGCTCTGCAGCAGAGGCTGATCCAGCAGGATGCTGCAGTCCTGCAGCTCAAGCAGGAGCTGCTGAGAGCCAACATGGACAAGGAGGAGCTGCACAACCAGAACGTGAGTCGCTGCTGCTGCTGCTGCTGTGGATATTTTGGCTGGGGGTTGGTGGCTGCAGCAGAGATTTCGGGGTCGTGGGATAGTGAACAAGCAGTCAAAGGTCTCTGCACAGCACAGGCTGCTCACAGCGTGCTGGCCAGCTGTGAGGCTGGAGATTCCTGACTTCACTCCTGCTTCCTGTCCTCCAGGACCTTCAGCTGGGACAGGGAGGGACTTTCAGTGCTGTTGCATTTCCTTGCTCCCTGGCTTAGCAGCTGGCACCTGCTCTGTGCAGATCTCTGAAGGTTTCTGGTCACCCTCTAGCACAAGGAACAGAGGTTTTCACTCTCTGGGAATGTCTGCCTCACAGCTGGCTGTTATTCCTGCAGGTTGATCTCCAGAGGAAGGTTGAAGAGAGGAACCGGCTCCTGGCGGAGTACAAAGTAATGGAACCTCCTCCATGGGGATTTGGGTGGTTCTGCAGCTCTGGGAGTGGGATTGCTCTTTCCATAGCACTGGGACAGCCCTGGGAAGGAGCTGCAGGAGCCAGGGGTGTTTGTAGAGAGGTGCAGGGATCAGAGTTCTTTGCATTGCCCCCACCAGCTTCTTGCAGATCTTTTATTGTCGTGGTTTTTGGTGGTGGCTGCTGAGTGTCCAACACTCGTGCAGATGAGTTGGGTGACCTGCTTGTCCTCTGATCCCTCGGGAATCTGTGTTCTCTGGGACAGCTGTGTGACCTCAGCAGCAGATCTTTGGCCAGGGGGACTTTGGGCAATAAAAACCTGATTGATCTTGTAAAAAAAAAAAGCTCTGACACTCGGCTCTAAGATCTGGCAAAGCACAGCCCGTGCCAGTCACCTGATCCTGGCAGATGAACCATTTTCCCTGCCATGGGAAGATGACTGAGCCCCCCTCCCTGCCCTGCTGATCCCCTGTGTTGCAGAAGGAGCTGTGCCAGAAGGATCGGCACTTGCAGCAGCACCAGACCAAGCTGGATGAGATGCTCAGGCAGCTTTCTGAGGCCAGCTACCAGCAGGTAGGGAGAGCTGGGCTGCCCTGGGAGCTGGCCTGGCTGGCCCAGGTGGAGGTGACTCCTCTGCTGCCCCTCCACAGGTGGATTTGGAGCGGGAGCTGGAGCACAAGGAGGCTCTGCTGGCTCACTGCATGAAGAGAGAAGCTGAGGAGGTATGGGAGCCTTGCTCCACACGTGGGGTGGTGTTTGCCCAGAGATCTGTGTCCAGAAACCCTCCCCTTCATCCCAGACAGGTCTGGCTCTGTCTTCTCACTGCCAGAGCCCTGATTAAGGCAGGAAAAGCCCCCAAAGCTCCCAGCACTGAGAACTCTGGCTCGGAATCCTCAGGGATGAAACAGTGAGGGAAGCCAGAGGCTTTCTCAGCTTCCAGCTTCACCTCTGAGCCTGGCAATGGTTAGACCACAGATCAATTTACCTCCTCCTTTTCCTGCTGACCCTGGTATTGAGTCTTTCCACCTCTATGTGAGGAATCAGATCTGTGCTGTGACCAGGAACTCCCTGCACACTTTTGGGAGTGTCTTTATCTGGGAGAAGACGGGAGTTTTATCACTCATTCCCTCTCATTTTGAAGTCCATAAATGGGGATTTTTGGGGAGGTCCTGACACTCACATTTTCCCCTGCCCAGGTGATGGCTTTCAGCAGTCACAGTGCCCAGAGCAATGGCTTTCTGCAGCCAGCAGGAAAAGGAGCTGCCCCCACAGCCCACCGAGGGGTAAGTGCACCTGAGGGCTGCATTCCCAACCTGCAACTCTCTGATTTTGTTAAGAGAGGTTTTCCCTTGCTGGGGAGCAGCAGCCTGGGTTGGTCTGAGCTGTGATGTTTTGGGCAGACCAGTGACTTGCAGCTGGTCCGGGACGCCCTGCGCAGCCTCAGGAACAGCTTCAGTGGGCACGACCCGCAGCACCACACCATCGACAGCCTGGAGCAGGGCATCTCCAGCCTCATGGAGCGCCTGCACCGCCTGGAGACGCACAAGAGGCAGGACAGGAGGGTAAAGGCTCCCCAGGGCACTCAGCTCCTGCCCCTCACTCACCACCCTGCGGGCTCTGACCAGGAGCTGACGCTTTGTCTTTGCTGTTTTGCCTTTGTGCCCCAGGTCCGGGGGAAATCACCAGCGAGCAGAGCGAGCAACGAGTGCAGAGACTCCTGGCCTCCCAAATCCAGTAAGTGCCTTGCAGGTCCTGCCCTTCCACTGCCAAATTCACTGCTCAGGTTGGCAGGTATAGGAATCTGCCCCCTCCAGCTTTACCTGCACAGGATCCTCCCTGTGCAGAGCTCCCTGCAAAGGGCAGGGACACACATTTATGGCTGGTTTTATGTAGAGCACCATCACAGTGCCTCTTGGGCAGTGCTGCAGCACAAATTACCATGGCAATCACTGGGAAAAGGGATGTCATCGCAGCTTTCCTGCTGCTGTGCACCATCTAGTGGGGACAGAGAAGTGTTCCCTGCTCAGTGTTTGCTGCCTTTCATATCCACAGAACGGTGCAGCCTTTATTAATGCCACATTTCCATGTGCCCAGAGTATTTTCCAGCTTTAAAACTGTGCGGTTCAGTTCCTCTGTTTCAGCTCTTGGCGGGGGGAAGCAGGAAACAAGGCAGGAGCTGGGGAGAGAAGCACAAATGGGGAAATTAAAATCCATGCACCACCATCCATCCATCCTGGCCAGCTGGAATGGGAAGCTGGGGAAGGATAATGGTGATAAGGGATGATAATCAGGGAATTGCTGCCTTGCAGAGCTGCCTCACTCTCAGAGCACGCCCGTGATGAGCACCAGTGCCTGCACCAAAGTGTTGTACTTCACCGACCGCTCCCTCACCCCCTTCATGGTCAGCATACCAAAGAGGTGAGGCTGGGCCTTCCCAACCCTCCTGTGCCCCTCAAACCAGCACTCGCATTTTCTGGGAATGCTCCCAGCCAGCACAGCTTTGCTGGGCCTGAACTGGATTTCGTGCTGTTGGCTGGGGAAAATTACCTGCAGTAGTCGCTGAGCTTTGTTTTTGTATTTTGTTTCTGTATTTATCTCCCTTGCAGGTTAGGGGAAGTGACTCTGAAGGATTTCAAGGCAGCCATCGATCGGGAAGGAACCCACCGGTACCACTTCAAAGCCCTGGATCCAGAGTTTGGCACAGTGAAGGAGGAGGTGAATGTGGGACTGAGCTGTGGGATCAGTGTCACCACACAGCCCTGGGGACCATGGCCACCTCACTTTCAAAATAATGAAATAGTGGATGTTTCCCCCAAACAAAACTGTCTGCTTTCCCAGCTGTGGGTTAAGCTCCTCTTGTGCTAAAATATTTTTATCCTCAGCAAAAGTAATTCCATGGATGTGGTTGTGACTGCCTGGGAGTTGCAGAGCCCCTTGGGCAAAGCCAGCCTGTGACACAGCTCAGGGGACACAGCAAAAATCCAGGCTGCAGGTTTTATAAAACCTGTTGCAATGGGAGAGGCTGCATTAAAAATACAATCTCCTGCTTTCCTCTGAAGGTTTTTCAGAGAGAACTGTGTGTGTGTAGCCTGGTTCCCTTTGTGTGCTGCAGCTCGTGCTCAGGCTGGTGTGGGTGTGGATTGGATTCATTACAGGGACAGTTCTTGCTTCACAAATCGATTGGGGCAAGGGCAAAGGGTGACCCTCTCTGGGGACAGGCAGCAGCAGCATCTGGAGGTTGTGGTCTGACTCAGAAAAGGCGTGGTTCCTGTCTTTAGTTTACCTTTAATGTTAAAAAAAAAAAAAGCCAATGATAATCCCGATATTCATTGGTTAAAGAGGTCTGGTCTGTTATTTAGCTAAATTGTGAAAATGTGACTCATACCCCCGGCACCACTCCCACGTGTTCCCTGGATTATTTTGGGAAATCTGACCTAGGATTTGACTTCATGCCCCTGATGCCACTCACACTGCAGAATCGTGTATCCAGACTCCAGACATGACTGAAATCCTTTATTTTATTTATTTAATTTTTTTTTTTTTTTGGTAGGTATTCCATGATGATGATATCATTCCTGGCTGGGAGGGGAAAATCGTGGCCTGGGTAGAAGAAGACCACGGGGAGAATTAATGGAGCTTTCCAGCCCTGTTTCTATGGAAACCTGTGACTGTCTGCAGAGCTCAGAGAGTGACCGAGGAGCCCAAGTGCTGGAGGCCAATCCAAGCTGCCAAAAAAGAATCTCTGTGCAAGCCACGGGTGGTGCATGGACAGCTGGCACCTGACTGCCCGTGCCCGGGGGCAGCTGCTGTCCTGACGCTTCAGGGATGGCTCTGGGGGACAGAAATGCCCAGCTTGGCCCTGCCAGCAAAACCCTGGAGGCCTTAAGGATGCTCTGCCCCCTTCTCCTCCATCCCCCATCCCTGCACTGTGTGCTGCAGGCTCAGCTGGGCATCTCCTGTGCTGGTGTCACAGAAAACTGCACTGATGGTGAAAATGTGAAGCTTTGCCTTCATGGAGAAGATGTTGGTGGATTGTGAGAGCTGGAGGTTGAGCAGCTGCTGTCCTGCAGGAGCAGAGTGGCTCTGTGGACATTGCAGACTGACAGGACCTGTCCTGGGGGGGAAGAGTCCTCTGGAGGGTCGATGCATGGTCTGAAGCAAAGCTCTCCAACCTGGCCAAGCTCCCTTTCTCCCAAACTCAGGCTCCCATTTCCCAGCCCTGCTTTCCCCACTTGCTCTCCAAAGCTGTTCCCATTTCCGAGGCGCTCTGGGTTTGCTCTGCAGCTCTGGGGACTGTGGGGTCTTGGTGCTTGTTAGTTTGCTGAAGGATTTCATGGGTGGGGAGCTGGAATCAGCTGCTTCCTGAGGCCATTCCACCCCTGTCCTTGCTGAGCTGCTGTCCCCGCACTCCTGCCCTCCCTGCTGTCACCTCCTGTGCACAGACACCCCTCTGCTGCTGTCCCCCACTGCCAGGGCCACCAAGCACTTACCCACAACAGTTCCTTGCTATGCTGAGTCCTGAAGGATCAGGAAAGAACTGCCGGGGAAAGAACAAACCCCAAAATCCCCCCAGGGTGGATTTTTCCCTTTGGTTTTGTGGTTTTGTTTCTCTACATGGCCTGTGGGTTTGGGAGGTTAAATGGGCTCTGCTCCTTCTGGGCCTTCCCTGGGCTGTCTGTGTGTGCTGTGCATGAGGCTGGGACAGGGGGCAGCCTGGTTTTACTGTTTTATATTAACATGTCCTTTTGTAAACATGTTCTTGAAATTATTTTGTACCAATTCACATTTGTCTGAGGACTGTGGATATTTTTATACTAGTGCAAGTGCTCTCTGTATATTTCTGCACGCATTATACTGTGTTTTACTCCTTTCCCGGTGGATGCTGAGATGTTTTGTATCGTCTTCTGTTGACACAACACTGGCCTTGTAATTTTATCTTACTGTGGAAATCCAACTGGTTTATACTGGGTCTTATATCAAGGCTCTTACGTGGTTTTGTGTCACATTGGCACAACCCAAGCTGCCTCACGTTCTGGACAATTTGTGTGACTTTCTGCTTACAGACAGCAGGAGGAAAGTTCATCAATGAACAAGTTAATTAATGGGGTAAATACATCCCTTTTGGAAAAGAAACAAAGATTTTCTTTCTCCCCTGGACATAGTTCCTCTGTTGCATGGTCTCTAGTGAAGAGAGCATGGGCTGGTGATACTGAGATTAATTGTATTTGAATTGCAAACTTCTCCGAGGTGTTTCATTCCTCGGGGTTTACTCATCAGTTTTATTTCAGTAACAGCCACGCACCCAGGCTGGCGTCTCATACAGCAAATTACGAAACTTTTCAAGGTCTGTTGTTTCCCAGCTTCATGTCCTTCTCTACTACTGAGAGAAGCAGTTTGGATTGGGAAGTTTCTCCCTCCTAAAACCAAAAGGTGTCAATTTCAAACGAGTTTACCTCTGACTCCAGAGACTTTGTTACAAGATCAAGTTAACAAGTACAGGATCAGGAAAGTAACTCCGAGGAAAGTTGGGCTGAAACAAACCAGTAGTAAGCAGAGAAATGCCTGGGATATCAGACAAGTGGGTTTATGGTACTAGGTACCTGGTTTATGGTAGTAAGAGCACACCTCAGAACAAACCCCCTCCATGGAAAGAAGTTCTTGCTTAAGTTGAGGTGGAACTTGCTATGTTTTATTTGACGGCCTTTGCCACTGGGATATATTTATGTGTTCGACCCCATCAGAGGCCGTTCCCTCTCCTCCTGTTCCATGGAGCAAAGCCCGACCCCTCTCAGTGCCCCTGCGCTCAGCGAGCTGTGCAGAACCACAGCGCTTCCCTCAAGCTTGTTTTTGCGCAGTCTGCTCCCTTTCCCTTCTCCGTTCCGGGGGCGGTGCTGAGGCGCTGCTGAGGCGGGCCGGGCCCTCCCTCCGCCGCCGCTTTACGGCCGCCCCAGTGTCGCGCCGCGCCGCCCGCACGGAGGTCACCGAGCGCCGCCGGCCCCGGTCCCGCCCGGCCCAGCCCGGCTCCAGCCCAGCCCCAGCATGTGGCGGGTGTTGGCGCGACGCTTGTCCCGGGGCGCGGCCGGGCCGCCCGGCCTGGTGCGGCCCCGCCGAGCGCTCGGGGCCGGGGTCGGGGCCGGGGCTGGCCCGGCCCGGCGCGGCCCGGCCTGGGGTGGCCCCGCGCCTCGCCCGCTGCTGCTGCCGCCGGCCTGGCCCCGGATCGTCCCGCACCGCTGCTGCAGCCTCCCGGCTCACCAGAAGGTGAGAGACACCCAGAACCCCTGCCCCGGCTGTCCTCCGTGCCCCCCTCTCCTTGCCCGTGCCCCCC
>NW_014650651.1:411795-452422 GCF_001447265.1 Sturnus vulgaris
CTTTCCCTTGCCCGTGTCGCCCCCTTCCCTTGCTCGTCCTTTCCCTTTCCTTTTCCCTTTCCCCTTTCCTTTCCCCTTCCCTTTCCGTGCCCCCTTCCTGCCCCTTCGTTTTCCCCCTCCTCGTTTTCCGTCCCCTCCCCGTTCAGCTCAGTTTGCCCCCGGGGACAGAGTTATGAGATCATCTAGGCTGGCAAAGACCTTTAGGGTAAGGAGCCCAGCGCTGCCGCTGGAGCCCTCGATCCGCGTAGCTCACACGGGGATGGAGATTCCACCACCTCCATGGATAAACCTTTTCCAGCGCCTCGCCGCCCAAACTGGGAGAAAATCGGTGATTTTTGTGCCTTTGGCACCTCTTAGCCTCAAGCCCGTGGGTGGCTGTCAGGTGCCACCTCCATCACCTCTGTCCTTTGTCCCAGCACCGCTGTGGGTCCCTCGGCAGACCCAGGCTCTCTATAAACTTTCTTGGTGGAATCCTAGACTGTTATAGGGTCGGAATGGACCTTAAAGCCATGTGCAGGGACACCTTCCACTGTCCCAGGTTGCTCCAAACCCCATCCAGCCTGACCTTGAACACTTCCAGGGATGGGGCAAGCCCGGCCTCTGCCCTCAGCCCGTGTGGGTTTGCCCAGGGCTCTTCACCAGCACCGTGGGGATTTGCAGCAGAGCTGTGCCCCACATCGCAGGCTGAGCTGGGGATTTGTCTCTGTCCTGTGTGTGATTCCTGCTGCTGGATCTGTCTGGGCTGTGACACTGCCCTGTCCCTCACAGGTGGCACTGCCAGCGCTGTCCCCCACGATGCAGATGGGCACCATCGCACGCTGGGAGAAGAAGGAGGGGGACAAGATCAATGAAGGGGATCTCATAGCAGAGGTATCCTGGGGACAAGGCTGGGTGGGCTCTCCTGGCCTGGGGGCTGTCCCTGGCTGAAGACTGATTTTGGATCACACATCCCAAGGGGTGCTGGTGGGAAAGAGTGCCTGTCAGCCTCTCAGTTTGGGGACAAACTCCCCTAGAGCTGCTGCCTCAGGGTGGTTTTTCCAGAGCTCTGACCCTGACAACAGACTGGGAGGCTCTGGGCTCACCATTTCCTGTTCTCTCTCAAAGGTGGAGACAGACAAAGCTACAGTTGGCTTTGAGAGCCTGGAGGAATGTTACCTGGCCAAGATCCTGGTGCCAGAAGGAACAAGGGATGTTCCTATTGGGGCCATAATATGTATCACAGTAGAAAAGTAGGTATTTCCTAACCCTTAATGTGAATTTCCCCTCTTGGGGCTTCTGGGGTGCCTTGAGTGAAGGACTGAGAGCATCACCTGACGGGGTTTGGGGCTCTGTGTGTTCTTCTAGGCCTGAATATATTGATGCCTTCAAAAATTACACCCTGGATTCTGCAGCAGCTGCTGCCCCTGCAGCCTCAGTGCCTCCCCCTCCAGCTGCAGCCCCCTCCCCACCAGCTCAGCCTTCTCCTCAGGCCCCTGGCAGCTCTTACCCTCCTCACATGCAGGTAAGAGAGCTCTGCTCCTGCTTTAGGACTTCTTACACTCTTTTTCTGCCCCTGGCATTGCCACCTGTGGGGTATTTTGTGTGGTATTCCCACTTGTCTGGAATGGGAATTTATTAACTGTTCCACTTCAGTTGTTGTGTGCTTAGAGCAGGTGTTGGGGGACATCCCAGAAAGCTTTTTTAATTTAATTTATTTCAGCATCCCAGCTGCTGGTGGAGGAGAGACTTGTCTCTCCAGGGTTGTTGTCTTGAAAAATGTGCTAAATCTGCATTATTTGGACAGTTCTGGTATAAAAAGACCTTGTGCTTAGTGTGAATGAGCTCTGCTCATATCTCAGAGCAGAATTCCAGTCTGTGGTGCTCTGGAGAACACACCACAAGTGTCTGTGGGTGACTAATAATGAGCTGTGTTTGTGGATATAAACTTTTTACTTTGCTTAGATTTTGAAGTGTATCCAAATGGATTTGAGCACTTTGTACAAGAGGGTTTCTTTGACATCCCTTTGAAAATTTGGAATATTGAACCCCATCCCACAGATTTGTCTGAGATGTTACTCAAAGTCAGTAATACAAGCATTAATGAATGGCTTCTAAATTTGTGTTTTGGCTCCTAAAGTTGTTTTCTTTCCTCTGCTTGCCCCCTCTGCCCAGTTTTGTGTGTGTGTCACAGTGACAAAGTGACTTGCTCCAGCCTTCCTTAGCCTTGCAGGGTGATGGCAGTGATGATTATTTTGATTTATCCATTTCTTGCCCTCTGCTCTTGCTTGCTCTCCTTGCTCAGGCCTTGCTAAAAGAAGCCAAAGCAGCACAGTGGGACAGCTCTGCTTGGCTGTCATGGAGCCAGACCTAGGAGTGCATTAAAGCTGCTTCTTTAGGTTGGCATCATTTCTCAGGAGTTCAGACTGTGTTCCTGAGCCCTGTGCACCACCAGGCTCTGATTGTGTTGTGTTCTGTGCCTTCCCAGATCACTCTCCCTGCTCTGTCACCCACCATGACAATGGGCACAGTGCAGAGGTGGGAGAAGAAGGTTGGGGAGAAGCTGAATGAGGGAGACTTACTGGCTGAAATTGAGACAGATAAAGCCACAATAGGTGAGTCCACAGCCAAGGGGGGCTGAGGTGCCCTTGGAAGGGTCCCAGGCAGCCTCTGCCAGCTCCTCTGGCTGCTCAGGGGGTGATGCTGTGGGACAGGTTTTGTTAACATCTCATTCCATTGGAGAGCCAAACATTGGAGCCCTAAAAATACTTTTATTTCCTCATCACTTTCTTAGCAAGTGCATGGAGAGGTTCTCTGCTGGAAAGGATTCTCCTGTCTCCAGCAGCAGTAGCAGCACTTAGAGCAGCTCTTCAGCTCCTCAGTGTTGTTTCTCTCCCCTGCAGGCTTTGAAGTGCAGGAGGAAGGCTACCTGGCCAAGATCTTGGTGCCTGAAGGAACAAGAGATGTGCCCTTAGGAGCTGCTCTGTGCATCATTGTGGAGAAGGAGGCTGATATCCCAGCCTTTGCTGACTACCAGGCTGCTGCAGTCACTGACATGAAGGCTCCAGCTCCTCCTCCTCCTCCTCCCCCGGTAAGGTGCAGTCCTGGGCACCTCTGACAAGCCTGATCTGAGCTGTTGTTTGGCAGTGAAGCCCTGGCTTCAACAGGAGTGTTCTGGTTTGTGAGTGCAAGGCTGATCCGTGTGTTGAGAAGTGATCACTAATTTGCTCTCCAAGACCTACAGCAGGTTTCATTCATTCTGATCTTTTTGGCACCTTGTTGCTTGTGCCATTTCTGATTCCTCCTCCTTGAAAATGGGGAGCATTAAGTCTTTATTTATTTGGTGTATAGCTCAGCCGACCTCCTTCCCAGTGAGTTTCTGATTTCATTTCTGGAAGCCTTTGTGCAGATGAGTGATTCTCTCTCAATTTATGGGCCAGTTCTCGTGCTGTGGTTCCACTGATGGCTTTGATTCTTTGTTTAGGTGATGGCAACTCCTGCAGCTGCTCCTCCTCCTCCCCAGCCTGCTGCTGCTCCTGCTCCAGCAGCCCCCACAGCGGGGCCACCCCACAAAGGAGGAAGGGTGGTGGTCAGTCCCCTGGCAAAGAAATTGGCAGCAGAGAAAGGAATTGACCTTACCCAAGTGAAAGGTAACTTTCCTTTCCACTTCTTTGCTCTCACTGTCAGTTTTCAGTCCCTGGAGATCCATATTTTGCTGTTCTTCCTGACTGTGCAGTTGTGTTCAGTGATTTCTCTCTATTGAATAAAACTGTTACATTTAGAAACAAAGTCAAGTTGGAAATAATCAAAATCCTCTTCCATTTTCTTTGCCTCTTTCAGGTACTGGACCAGATGGCAGAATCACCAAAAAAGATGTGGAGTCATTTGTGCCATCAAAGGCTGCTCCAGTGAGTAGGCTGGAAATCTGTGGGGATGGATGTTACAGGAATGGGAAGGCTCCGTGAAAGAGCAGTTGCTGCATGGAACTGGCATTGCTGGATTGTGTGGGCAGTGGTGACTGTAAGGTTGTGAAATTTAACCTGCCAGAAACACTGATGAAGCCTTCTCCCTTTGATATTCCACTGAGGGGAAAAAAAAATAGTGTGCTCCCAAGCCTTGGTTTGGTTGCTAAATCTTCACAGGCTGAGGTCACCCAGCTCCAGCTGGTCCAGCATTGCTGAGGAGAGGGGATCAGAAGGAAAAGCAGACCTAGCAAACCCCAGCCTGTCACTGCTGCCCCAAAAGTGTTCTGATGCCGTGGTTTGTGTTGTCCCTGAGCTGATGGAGGTGCCAGAGCAGGACTGGCTGGGCTGGGAGCTTCACAGCAACACATGTCAGTGTTGTACTGCTGAACCACTCCATCCTGCATTTCATTTTCAAATATGGGGGTTGGAAGGAGCCTGGTGGCTGCTGGAGAGGTGCAAATAGAGAAGTGCTCTTCCCAAGAGGCAGCCTGGCCTCAGCACTGAGCTGCAGGTGCTCTGTGGGTGTTTCTGGCACTGACACTGGTGTTCCCTGCAGGCTGCAGCCCCGGGGGCAGTTCCTGCAGCTGCTGCAGCACCCGAGGGGACCTTCACAGACATCCCCATCAGCAACATTCGCAGGGTAAGACTTGATTCTTTTCCAAAATCCTTGTTTTTAGCCATGAGTTTTCCAGGCTGATTGGTGCTCCTTGCTCTGCCCTCCCCCAGGTCATTGCTCAGAGGCTGATGCAGTCCAAACAAACGATACCTCACTACTACCTGTCCATCGATGTGAACATGGGAAAAGTCCTGGTGCTAAGGAAAGAGCTCAATCAGGTGAGTTCTGGCATCTGGGCTTGGAAAAAAACACTTTTCAGTGCCTTTTGTGGGTCAGTTCTGGACTGTCTGTGACAGAATGAGATTTTCCTCACGTCTGCTGATTCCTGACTTCCCTAAGGGGCTGTTCTGAGCTCTGCTTGGTGGTGATTCATTATTTCAGGTGGGAAATAAAAAGATAGAAAACTTTTTAATAGTAAGAAAGGTGAAAACATTAGCCAGAATAATAATTCTAAGACAAATTTGATGAAAACTAAACATTAAAAACCGTACATTCTTGTATTACGAAGGAGATACTTTCACCTTCTAAATTATCTTTGCATTTTAATGTTTGCAACTGGTGTGATTGTTTTTTAATGTTTCCTGTGAACTGCCCTCATTAACTGGGGTGATGTGCAGGGGACAAACTGGACAAACTGACACCTGGAATCTCTTTATTTGCAGGAGGTCCCAGCTGATGTTAAGCTTTCTGTCAACGATTTCATAATTAAAGCTTCTGCTTTGGCGTGCTTGAAGGTGCCTGAGGCAAATTCTTCATGGTTGGACACAGTTATTAGGCAGTAAGTTTATGGCATGGTCAGAGCCAGAAACTTCCTTTGTTCGTGGCAAAACAGAACTTCTGCTGGGATTTGTGGGAGGGGAAAAATATGATAGGAAGGTGAGAGGTTTTGTTAAAGTGATAAAAATCTTTGACTCTAAGGCTGGTGAGCAAGGTGAAATAATTGTTGTAAATCAATATTAATTTTGGGTCGTCTGGCCTGTTTTGTTTGTTTGTTTGCTGTCTTGCTGGAGTGATTTCATCTGCTGTGTGTGTTGCAGGAATCACGTGGTGGATGTGAGTGTGGCTGTCAGCACCCCCGCAGGGCTCATCACCCCCATTGTCTTCAACGCTCACATCAAGGGCCTGGCTGCCATCAGCAAGGACGTGGCTTCCCTGGCAGCCAAGGCCCGGGAAGGGAAGCTCCAGCCTCACGAATTCCAGGTGGGACACTCGTGGTGGTGGTGTGCTCTGCTGCTCTTGGCTTGTTTCAAAGGAGCAAAGGTTTTGTGAGTCCCAGAATATCCTGAGTGGGAAGGGACCTACAGGGATTATTGAATCCAGCTCCTGACACCCCAAATCTCACCCTGGGAATCCCTGGAGAGGTGTCCAAAGGCTCCTGGAGCTCTGGTAGCCTCGGGGCTGTGCCCATTCCCTCATCTCCATCCCAAATTCCCCTGGCACAGCTCCAGCTGCTCCCCGGATCCTGTCCCTGCTCTCCCCTCATCAGGGAGCTGCAGACTGGCATGAGGTCCCACCTCTCCTCATATTCCCACATAGAACAGTTTTCTTTTCTTTTTTGTGAGATTCACCATGAATGTATTTGTTTTCTTCTAGGGGGGTACATTCACAATTTCCAATTTAGGAATGTATGGGATTAAGAATTTCTCTGCCATAATCAATCCACCTCAAGCCTGCATCCTGGCAGTGGGTTCCTCAAAAGAAATACTAGTGCCAGCTGATAATGAGAAAGGGTGAGTTTTCATCTGATCCTGAATCAAACTCTGAAATCATGCCTGGTTTCATAACACCTACATCAGAAAATAATTTTTAAAACCCTAAAATGTGTTGTTGACACAGTGCTTTCACTGCTTACTTAAATTTGCACGTAAGGAAAACCTAAAGAATGGATCCTGTGTAGAATATCCCCCTGCTTGGAGCTAAAATGGTTCCTGTTCTTTGTGTGGGGCTGTCCTTGTGCTGTGAGGAAAGCTGAGCTCCCTGCCCTAAGGAGGGCACACAGAGGTGTTCTTAGTGCCCGCGGGAAGTTCCCTCCTTAGTTTCCCTCAGAGAAGGAATGAACATGATCTGCTCCCCAGTGCAACTGGGGGAAACCTCTGTCACCAAGCACCAGCTGCTATTCCTGGCAGCTGTTGGGTAATACTCCCTGCTATTCCAAGAACAGCTTTCCTGCTGTCTAAGTGGCACTGCCTTGCAGAGGAGTGTGTTAACCCTTTTTTTTTTGTGTTTTTCTCCCAGCTTTGACGTGGCCAGCATGATGTCTGTCACCCTGAGCTGTGACCACCGTGTTGTGGATGGAGCAGTTGGAGCACAGTGGCTTGCTGAGTTCAAGAATTTCCTTGAAAAACCAGTAACCATGCTGCTATAATTTAACCATGCAAAGCAGAATTTTCCTGGGTCACACTGTTGTGTTTTAAACAAGCTGTTTAGACTTTAGTGTTCAGACTTTGAGAGAGTTTCTTTTTTTAATTTAAAATATGTATTATATTATCTGGTAATGTTATTTACCAGTCTGTACAGAAAAAAAAAAAAGTTTGCAAAAGTGCTTTTCAGAGCAATATTACAGCTACACTGTATTTTTATACAGTTAGTTAACTTGCAAACTCTTCCAAAACAGAGTTAAGCATCCCAGATTTTAAAAAAAAAACAAACTCAAAATTATCCTGGCATTATGCCAGCTGCTTCTAAACTCGGGTGCCCAGGGGGTGCATCCCATTCATGACCTCAGTGTTGTCAGGTTGGAATTTCAAACATCTCTTCACAGGAGTGCAGGTGAGATGGCCACAGAAAGGTACGAGGAGGAGGAGGAGGAGGGGAACTCCCACATTCTCCTGTCCTGGGCTGGGGGAGATGGCACAGCACTGAGGGACTGAAGTGCCTGGGGATGGTGTCTCAAGGGCCAAGTGCTGCTGTTCCAAAGCCCTTTTGGAATTTGGCACTGCCCGGGACCTTCTCAGCTCCGTGATCCCTGCTGAGCACTTTAAGGTGACAGAGCACTGCTGTCTGTGGGGTCACAGGGATTGTGCTGTCTCCTCATGGACTCTCACTGACATCTGCTTTTTGTATCAAACTCTGTAGCTGCTGTTCCTCTGGCTAAGTTAAGCCCAGGCTCTGATGCCATGGAAGTAACTGCTCTGCAGAATGCTCAATGAAGCCAGTGTAGACAAATCACACATGCTGATAATCCCACCAGGGGATGTTAATCATGTGAGGACTGGGATGTTTGGGATTTTTCATTTCAGGCATTCTAACATAGGAAGCTCTGACTTAAGCCACTGGAATTGCAGACCTTCCCTGGATTGTCTTTGTTGTCCAGCCTCAGTAAAGCTGCAGAATGTGCTCTCCATGTACATATTGTATGTAAGGTGCTTCTCTAGTCTGTTGGACTCGTGTCCAGTTACTCCAGGCATTGTATCCTGCAAGGGCTGCAGTGCTGAACATTCTGAAATTCCACTTTCCACATGGAAATGTTCATGTAAAAAAAAAAAAAAGGACAACCGTGCAGTAATGACAGAGTGACCAGGAGAATTAAATAGGGGGACAGAGTTGGAAAAAAAAAAGGAAGAAGTTGTTCAGGGTGATCCTTGTTATTCTACATAATGCACTAAAGATATTGAAAGAAAATACTGTGGAAATTAAATATTTTTGTGGGAACTATTTAGTGTCGTTGCTGTGATGCCTTGCTTTAAAAAAAAAAAAGAAAAAAAGGTGCATTAAGGTTTTGGATTTTCTTGAATGACCTGAAATACCCTGATTCCAGACTGGCTTTAGTGAACCCATGTTCCATTAAATGTTTGGAATTGACAACTACTAAACCATGTCCCAGTGCTTTTCTCTTCAGCTGTGTGTGGCTTTCCTGCTCTGGGTCAGTGCTCTGCAGCCTTTCAGTCTCACAGTGACACTCACCCTATTAACCTGAGATTTCATCACAAATCTTCCCAGACATTTGCTTTTTGCTGTCTGCAGCTTCACCTGTGGGGGGCTGTGTGTGACAGGGTGTCTCAGCATTAATTTTTTTTTTTTTTTTTTTGTGAGTTTGATGGTGCTACTATTCCTCCAACCTTCCTTTTCTTACTTGCATCTCTGAAGGCATTATTTGAGATACTCACCCCTCACGAGTAAAAAGTGAATTAAAAACACCCTAAACCCCACCTCACTGAAGATTTTCACTCTGGGCTTTTGTTGTGTAATCTGCCAAAACTTCAAGAAGTTTCAGGCATTTTCCCAAGCTGTTTCTAAAGAAGTATCTTACAACAGCTTTGCTAAATGCTGGCTAAGAATATCCACGATTAAGGAAAACAATTAATTAAAACAATAAATTATAAGTAAGACTTAAAATTGATTAAAATTATTATTCAAAATTTTATTAAAACCATTACTTAAAATTGAATTTAAACCATTATATAAAATTTTATTAGTTAAATAATTGATTGAAACTGTTAACGAGTTACAGCTTTTCCAGACACAGAGTTTCTGGGAATTTTTGCGGTTGCTTTGAGGTATTTTTTCCTCAAAAGAGGATTTCTTTAGAGCTGCCACCTGCTGTCCCAGCCCATGCTCCGGGAGCTCTGAGCCACGGGGGCAGCGCGGGGCTGGGCCCGGGGGTACCGGGACGGTTCTGTTCCCGTTTGGGGCGGTTCTGTTCCGTTTGGGGCGGTTCTGTTCCGTTTGGAGCGGTTCTGCTCCGTTTGGAGCGGTTCTGCTCGGTTTGGAACGGTTCTGTTCCGTTTGGGGCGGTTCTGCTCGGTCTGGGCCGCCCGGAGCCCGCGGCCCTCACGGCCATGGCGGCCATGGCGGCGCCGTTGCCCTGGAGACGGCGCCGGAAGCGGCGCGCGCGCGGCCCCGCGCGTTTCCGCGTCCCCCGCCCGGCCCGGCCCGGCCCGGCCCGGCCCCGCCGCCAACAGCAAATACCGCCACCGACACCGCCATAAACATCGCCACCGACACCGCCACCGGCGCCACAAACACCGCCACCAGAGCCACCGGCACCGCGCCCGGCACGGGCCCGCGGCAGCGGCCACAGCATGTCCCGCGTGCCCGTGGGGAAGGTGCTGCTGCGCAACGTCATCCGCCACACCGGAGCGCACAACAAGGTGAGGCCCGCGCCGAGCGGGGCCTGCGGGGCCCAGCGGGGCGGCTCGGGGTGCGGGGACAGCGTGAGGGTGCGGGGACAGCCCGGGGTGTGCGGGGACATCCCGGGGTGTGCGGGGACATCCCGGGGTGTGCGGGGACAGGCCTGTTGTGCCACACGGTGATGGGGGAACATCCCGGGGTGCGGGGACATCCCGGTGATGCCAGCCGGTGATGCGGGACGGGCTTCGTGCCGCGCTGCTGATCCTTGGGTGTTCGGCAGAAATAAAAGGAGTTTGGTGAATCGGCCGCATCCGCATCCTCAGGGTGACTTTCGGTTTAGCGCTGTTTGTGTCGAGTTCGGTTTAAACTCGTTACGGTTTCCCCGAGTTTTAGTTTCACCCCGTTTCCCTTCAGTTGTCACCCCAGTGAGGGAAGATGTCTGTACTTACTTAAAAAGTGGCAAATCTTTAATAGGTTTTATTTCATTTGTTGCACTGTGTATGTGCTTTTAATTGCATGAAACAATCTGAACTTTGTGTGCACAGGCAAGATGAAGCAACTCCATTAAGTTTAACAAACTCTTTCATGAATCATAATTCAGCAGGTCTAACCACCATGAGGAAGTTCTCTTTTGGATACAGATATGTGTAAATAATCCTTTGTTTGGGGATGGTAGGAAAGGTGCCTGTGAGTTTTCTTACCAGGAGTGTTGAGGTTGGAGCTTACGTGCTGCATGACTGTGAATTTCCCTGATGTTAAAGTCGTTTCCCTTTCTGTGATTTCAGCTTCAGGAAGAGACAGAAATGTGGAAAATAAGGGAATGGGAGAAGCAGACAGAAGAGACTTACTGGAAAAGGCAGAGCAGAATGCTATCAGACACCTCCAGGTGAGACATCACAGAAATACTGATTTTCTCCTTAATGACTCCTTGGAAAGAGGTGAAGCCTCTGCTTAAGCCTGACCATTTCTGTGTTCATTTAGCTGTGAAATGTTGAAGGTGCAGGTAAATGAGGGGGGTCTCTGGGAGGTGTTTCCCCCCTGAAGGAGCTGTTCCCTCTCTGCAGCAGTCGCATGCGCAGCGATGGCTTCGACGACGAGGGGCACAGGAACTGGAAATCCAGGAACCCACAGCTCCTTGACCTGGTGGAAGATGATCTCCTCAGGGCCAGATCCTGGAATAAAAAGCTGTATGAATGTGAAGCCAACATGCCAGACAGGTCTGTGGGGGGAATTCCGTGTTCTGTGGTTGTAATTGAAACATCTTTTTGGAGTCCTGTACAAAAAAAAGGCACATTTCTGTTTGGTGTATGCTGTGATAAAATAGAGCTTGAGCTCATTTTGAGAATAAATAACGTGTACAAACTTCTGCCATGTCACAGAATGACCAATCTGAGCTCATCTGTGGAGTTTCTAAGCCACACTAAGCAGCAAAATCTCAGCCCTAAGCTTAATATTTATTACTCTGCCCAATAAGCATTAAAAAAACCTCGAGAAACACAAGTCCAAGGTTGTTTTAAAAAAATCTTGAGTTGTGCTTTGAGAACATAAGGTGATTTAAATTTCACCAACCAAATCGAATCAGTCCTATTTCCTTCCTCCCTGTCTAAACTCAGATTCATTCTGTGGCTCTGCCTTTTCAGAATTGCATTTTTGTCCTCAAACACCTTGTCTGTTTTTAATGGATGGTTCTGCTTTCTTACAGGTGGGGGCACAGTGGATATAAAGAGTTATATCCTGAAGAATTTGACACAGACAGGTAAGGCAGACACCCTTACTGATGGATCCAGAATCTGCCTTTGACAAGTTCTACAGGGAATTCTACAAACTGAGTTTTAATTTTTGGATAGAGATCAGCCTCGAGAGCAAGCCCTTACGGTTAAAAAACTCAAATCCATTAATGAGCTGTGAGTCTTAGGAGAAACTTTTGTAGTAATTATGATATTCGTGTTTAGCTGGAGATAACAAAATCTATGAGTCTGGGAGGTAAATAAATTCTTGCAGTATCCTAGAGAGTGGAAAAACAAGATTTTAAGACAGAATTAATTATTTTTACCCTATACCCAGCAGAATCATTCATATTTTTCAGGCTTACAGATTGGATATAAATGAGTTTCATCACTCAGTGGCTTTCAGTTCATCTCCTTCTGTTCTTTTTCCAGTGATCAGCAGGAAGGAGATGAACAAAATGCTGTCAATGGGAAGAAGAGATCCCACCCGGGGAAACAAACAGCCCGTGAGTCCCACAAAAGGAAAAGAACCAAGAAATCCCACAAGAAGAAGCAAAAAAAGCGTTCACACAAAAAGAGGAAGAAAAAGAAAAAGGAGCAGGAGAGAACTTCCACAGATTCCTCCCGGGGGGAGAGCGAGGGCTCAGGAGAGGAAACTCCAAGCACCCGGAAAGGAAAACACAAGCGCAAGAAAAAACCCAGGAAAGTGCCTGCCAAGGAACCTACCTCTTCTTCTGGGCAGGAGAGTGACTTTTCCCATGCAAGCAGCTCCAGCACCAGCAGCTCTGAGGACACTGAATCCGAGGGGAAAAAGGAGAAACGGCCCCCAAGGAAGAGAAAGAAGCGGCACAACTCGGCACCGGAGAGGCCGAGTGAGGTGCCAGAGAAGAGGAGCAAGAGGAAGAACTGGAAGGTGGCGGGGGATGAGAAATCTGAGGACAGCTCTGATGAGGACTGAGGGGTCTGGGTGCAGCTCAGAGCAGGAGGGGAGGACAGAGGCAGGTCTGTCACTCTGCACTGCCCCACTGCTCCAATACTGGTTTACACACACACCCTGCCAGCCCACAGGGAGCAACCGAGCCTGGCAGCCTGGCTGCCCCCGGGCTCACAGGGCAGCAGAGCAGGACAGCACCTACATCCTGCCAGCTTCAGAGTCTTTGGCTGTGATCGGGTTGGGTTTTTTTGTAAATTATGTTGGAACAGATTGTTCTTTTGGCTCACCAAAACAATGTCCAGTAGGAGAGAGGACAGGCTGATAAATCAAGCTGGTAACAGAGGAAATGTCACTGTAAGCCCCACGGTAGTTTTGTCTTCCCGTCCTCCACCATGGGGGCGTGCACAGGGTCAGCTGGGCATGGAGGGGAGCTGAGGGAATATGAGCTGAAGGTGCAGTGACTTCTCTAATGGTGAATCAGCTCATCTGCTTGGTTTAGACTCCTGTCCAGAGCCTGCTGTGGGCTGACCACCATGTCTACCTTCCTTCCATCTCTATGGGGATGCTGAAACCATTTGTGCTGACAGAGAGGCCTTGGTGGGTGTTGTGTCCTGTCTCTGCTCTGCCCAGTGTTACTGGAGAAACTGGTACCAGGCCGTTCTCCCTGCAGCAAACAGCCAAGCCTTTTAATAAAATAAATAAATCCAGATGTGTTTGATGCTTTTGTCATTGTTCTGGAGCAAAGCCCAGGGACAGAGCACAGTCTGGGTGTGTGTCTGTGTTCTCCCTGTGCTGTTTTGTTTCTGCTTCACCACACTTGCAGATGAAATCAGGGCACTGGGGAAATGTGTGGGGTGATTGTTGTGTCCTGGACAAGCACAAAACAGTGTCACGGGCCCTAAATCCTCACTCCAAGCCCTGATTGCTGTTCTTTTTTTCCCTTCAAATGGAAAGAAAAAACGGGATGTTCACGGAGGTGCTTATGCTGTGTACAAAGGTGTTTTAGTAGTGAACACACAGGTGAGGAGCACCTGGGCCTGCTGCAGGTGTTGAGGGCTTTAGGCAGAATTACAGAATGGTTTGGGCTGGAAGGCAATTCAGAGATATTCCAGTTCCATGAGCACCTTCCAGGCTGCTCCAACCTTGGGCACTTGCAGGGATGGGGCAGCCACGGCTCCTCTGGGCGGCCGTGCCAGGGCGTGCCCACGCTCACAGGGAGGATTCCTCACCCAAATCCCAAATCCCATCTCCCGCTGTCTCCGGCACTTCCCAGCTGCCCCAGGGAGCTCGGCCTGGCTGCTGCCGGTGCCGCCCGCGCGCTCCCGGTGCCGCCCGCGCGCTCCCGGTGCCGCCCGCGCGCTCCCGGTGCCGCCCGCGCGCTCCCGGTGCCGGGCAGGGGGAAGCGGAAGCTCCGGCGGCGTTTCCGTGTCCGGGCGCGGTGCCCTTGGAGCGGACATGGCGCTGGCGCTGCTGCGGGCACGGCCCCGCGGGGCCGCCCTGGGTGAGTGAGGCTGGGGCTGCGGGGCGGGCGGGGACCGCGACCCCGGAGGGTGCGGGACCCCGGAGGGTGCGGGACCCCGGTGGCTTCGGGACCCCGGAGGGTGCGAGATCTCTGGTGGCTCCGGGATCCCCGGAGGGTGCGGGATCCTCACGCTCACGCCGTTGTCCCCGTTGTCCCCGCAGCTGTCCTGGGCTCGGCCCTGCTCCGCCGCCCCGCCGCGCTCGGTGCCGCCGCCGCTCGCTGCGTCCCGGTCCGCGACAGCCACGGCCCGCCCGCCCAGGGACACGGTACGGCCCTGCCTGTGTCTGTCTGTCTGTCTGTCTGTGTTTGTGTGCGGGGGTCTCGTTGTTCCGGCATCAAGACTCCTTTTCTCATGGCCGGAACTGCTGGATGGAGTCCGAGCAGCCGGGTCTAGCGCAAGGCATCCTGCCTATGACAGGCGTTGGGATTAAATGATCCTTAAGGTCTGTTCCAACTTCTGAATACTCTGTGATTCAAGAGTGGGTTGTAAAGGACCAGATTTTGGCTCGGGTCCTGCAAGGGACCGACAGCGGTGCAGGGATAAAGGACAGAGGTGATGGAAGTGGTACCCAATGGCCATACAGGGACTTAAAAACAAGATGAGCTTTAAGGTGCCTCCCATACCAAACCAGGCTGAGTCTATCATTTTTTTTTGGGCCACTTAGGAGATTTTAAGTGGTAGCTGTAGCAAAGAACAGAAGAGATTTACACATGGTACAGTGCTTTTCTTGGTGTCTTTTTGGGTGATGTAGGTTACGAGTGTTACCAGCAAAGGAAAAAAATAATCCTAAATGCCCATTGATTTAAGGGAGAAGTTGTGAAATGCTGAGTGTTGTTAGGTAGGGCAGTAAGTGTGCAGAGATGTTATTTGTGATAAATAATTGTGGTGTTGTAGTGTCTCAGGCTGTGAGGAGTGTGTGTACCCTCACCTTCAGCAGCACTGTTACCAGTTCATTGCACGTCAGCTTGCACTTTGCTCAAGTCCAAACTTCAGATCCTTTGCTTTCCTTGTCTTGTCACTTTCTAAATGACTTCTCTCCGTGCCAAAACGAAGGAAAACATTTGCATTTTGGTTTAGAGGATGGATGATATCTTTGTGTTAGTTGAGCACTTTGAGGGTGTTGCACTGATGATTTCTCAGGGTCAATTCTTGATGGTTTCAGCCTTGTCGATGCTCCCGTTGTGTTTCCAAGCATTGCTCATGCTGGGTTTTGGTTTGCAAACACTCCAGATATCAAAGCCATCCCTTCAGCCCTTGGCCCAGGGGCTGTTCCCTGAGAATGTTTCTCCTTGCAGGCAGTTCCAAGGCTGCATCTTTGCACTGGACAGGGGAGCGAGCTGTCAGTGTGCTGCTGCTGGGGCTGCTGCCTGCAGCCTACCTGTGCCCTGGACCGGCTGTGGATTATTCCCTGGCTGCAGCCCTCACCCTGCACGGCCACTGGTAAGCACAGCAGGGCTCAACTCACAGGAAAGAAGGTTTGCTGGCTCCAAACCTCATCCTGGTCTGGTGTAAAACACCTGGGAAAAGTCCTTGGTCTCCACGTTCAGTGTCAGTTGTACTTTGGTCTTCCTTTCTCACACTGTTCTCTCACTTGGAAAAATAATCCATAAAAACTCTGTAGTATCTTACCCTTAGGAGCACTTCTTTGCCTCTGGAAGTGTAGAATCCTGGATGTTTTTAACCCGTGGAAGAACCAGTGTTGTGTGAACAGAAAGAGGACAGATCTATATAAAAATAATATAAAAATATTCTGCCTCTAAAGCTCCGTGCATTGACTTTGTACATCTTAGTGGTGATGAGGTCCTGCATAATAGAGAGCTCACAGCAAATATTCCACTAAAGAGACCTGGATGATTATTTCCTTTATTCCTGGATGGATGTTTGCTCAGTGTAGTTCTGCTGTCATCCTTAATGAGAGCAGAAGACTAATTAGGAGTGGATCCAGCTACATGGTTGGCCAGACTGGCAGCATCCACCTTGCTGAGGTTTGGGAGTTCCTTGTCACAAGGATAAAGCAGATTTTCCTGGTACTTTGAGGGTGCCAGGTTTTCTTAAACCTCAGTTTTGTCCTTAGGAATTTGTGCCAGGGATTCTTGCACTTTCCTTGCTCTGGCTGGGAGCTTTTTCCCAAAACAAGAATCCTGTGTCTCGTGTTGCTGGATAGTTCAAATCTGGACAGGAGTTCACTACCAGATATAGAAAAAAATGAAAATTTGCTAATTTCTTTGGTTGCCACTCTTCTATTCTAAATGCATACCCAGTGTCTTTGTGACAGTGGCTGCTCCCAGATATTTCCTTGGTTTTCCTCTTTTCCAGTCCTTGGAATTTAGGTAAGAAGGCACATTCCAAGGATTGTGTTATATGGAGAGCTGTGGTCAGCACTTGGTTTCCTCATGAAAACTCTGAGCCAGTCTTTGTATTTTCAATAGAATCTGTGGAATGTTTTGTTTTGTTTTTGAAATAGATTGATCCTCTTTCTGAGTGGGAACTGAGCATTCTCCAGGAATGGCAGCAGGGGGAGAAAAACGAGTTGGTAGAGTGGGGACACTTGCAGTGAGTGAACTTTGCTGATCTGAGCTTTTCTCTCTCATTTAGGGGTCTGGGCCAGGTAATCACTGATTATGTGCATGGAGATACACCCAATAAAGTGGCCAACATGGGGCTGTATGTCCTGTCTGGCCTGACCTTCGCTGGCCTCTGCTACTTCAACTACCAGGACGTGGGCATCTGCAAGGCTGTGGCCATGCTGTGGAGCCTGTGAGGAGCCCCAGCCCCAGCACACACCATTGTCCTCTGCTGCCTCTGCTTCATCAGCTTGTGAGCAACATCCTGCACAGCAAAGGAACAGCCAAGGGTGCCCAGTGAGCCTGCAGGGGGCTCAGAGCTAGTTCAGAATGTATAGAGAAAAAACAGATTTCCAAACAGATTTCCAAACTGGAAAATGTCCAGTGAGAGTGAGTGGATTCAAGCTGCACTGTAAATTGAGATGGATGAATTACATCAGTGGCAGACTTGCATAGCTAAAGGGAACTCTCCTTATAATACCAGCTTTAATGAGTGTTTTTCTAACTGTTGGTTGGTTTCCTGTTCTGTAAAACAAGTTTGGCTTGTGGAAAACTGAACTGCTTCTTCTAACATCAGTGTGTAAGGCAGACCCTGTAACTCTTTGGACCCTGGGAGTTGATGTAGAAAAGGGAATACTTTTTTTCTTAATCCATGCAATAAAGAATTTACAGAAATTTTGTGTGTGCTTCTGAACCATTTTTACTGCTTTTGGGTTGCCTAAAATGTTTTCTCTGCAGATAGGTCTGCTGTGCCTTACTTTATAAAACACAGAATATTTGTATGAATTAATACTTAGAGGTGCCTTGGACTTCACTTAATACAAGAATAAATAATGTCCTTTAGAAAATACAACAAGGATTGACGTAGAATAAAAATACTTTTACAGGTTGACTTTAGGAACAGTCGACTTTCAAGGTTTTTATGTTCATCTGCAACACTTTTTTTGAGATTTATTTTCTAAATGCTCTGGTCTGTGTTGTCCTCTGTGCCTGAAAATACAATGAAGAGGAGGCTGAGGGAATGTTCTGTTCTTTTAGGGATTTTTTAGGGGGGAACTGAGATTGTGGGTTTTTTTCTGCTTCATCCCGTCTTGACTTTCACAGTGCTAAGGAGTGGAAAACTCTCCACATTCTCATGGTGCTTTTGTGGCACTATTAATAGTGAGAGGAAGAGAATTTGTTTACCATCAGTGATTGTGCAATGAACAGAACGACCAAGTCACTGAATGGATTCTGCAAGACTGTGATTTTTATTAAATATGGATTGGAAGTTTTTATTTTTTAGCAAAAGCAGGTAGCTGCAGCAAAAGCTGGCCAATTTTTTTGTTATTGTTGTGGTCAGAACAGAGCTGTGTTTTTATGGTTGATTTTTTAATGCCAACGTTTGTTATTTTGTCCCAGGGAGGAGGAGGGTGCAGGTGGTGACTCATGGGTTAGTCCCTCTGGGCAAGCTGAGCGTCTCTCATGGCAAGTGTGTGAGGTTTCCTCAGGATGCAGCTGATGTGATATTTAAGCTACTTGGGTGAGAAATCCATTAGCTGAGAATTTTGGGAATATAAAAGTCCAGACCTAATTCAAAAGCTGTTTGGTCAAAAGGCATTAAAGATTTTGGGGATCAGATTCTCCAGGACTACACAGACATGCACATTCTCGTTTCTTCAGTGTGTAATTCTCTTTTATCTGACTGCAAAACATTCTTGGCTTTTTTGCCAAGAACTTGCATTTATTTTTTAAATAAGTACTGACAGTAGTTAAAGGATAAAACTGACTTGTTTTGAATAAAGAAAGACGAAAGTTTCTTTTATTAAAAAAAACCCTGTATTTTTAAACTGTTGAAGTGTTCCATCATAGGTTGTGCTTTTCATTCTCGCTGATCTGAGATAACCTCCATCTTCATGGTTTCATCCACTTCATCTTTTGGCACTTTCTTTAGGATTAATTTTCTCAAGCAGCCTTCTTCCTCAAAGGCCAAGAACATCCCTTGTTCCATTGAGTATTCAAACTTAAATGCTTTGGAGCAGCAAGATGTAAATGTCTTTTTGAAAAAGATGATGTTGCTTTCACCAGGAATTTCTTTGGGAACTTCTCCTTCCTGAGGAAGGAAAAAGGGAACAGGTTCATCCCAGCACAAGCCCTGAGCAGTTTTATTCCAGCTCTGAGTTGTTCATTCTGCCTGTTGGATTTGTACAGATGAGGAGAGGGAAGCAGATCCTTACCTTGAATCTAATGATCATTTTTCCACATTCCTTCTCACAACACATGTAATAACTTTTGTTTTCCACTTGGAGGCTGAAAGCCACGGGCAACCCTTCTAAGGGTGTGGTGGTTTTGTAGCAGTGAATGCTGAAATGCATCCCTTTGCCTGGAAATAAATGGATTATTATTGATAACCTGCTCAAGGGCAGCTGCAACAACTGAATTCAGTGATGCTTTACCATCCCTTGGCAATTCTGGCTGTCTTGCCAGAATATTTTTTCCTGACAAAAGCCAGAACTTGAATTTTTATGGCTTCTGGTTGTGCTTTGCTGAGCACAAAAGCAGCTGAAGTCACCGGGCAGTTTGGGGAGAGGTCACATCCTTTTGTGTGCCTGCAGAAAGTGAGACTGGCATGTGCAAGTGGCTGTCTGTAAATCAGAGCATGGCTGGATATAGGTGATCCAGAAATAAATATGGTCAATTAACAGAGTTAGTTGTAAATAAATTGCTGAAGTACCCCAAAAAGCCAAAGCCAAAACTGTAAGTTTATAGCTAGTATTATTAGAAGAAAGTAAGACCTTTTAGTGCTAATGCATTATTTAAATTTTTAAATGATTTTTTGTAATCCAGCATTTAAAAAGGGGAATTAAGAATTTTGTGATCAGAGCCAAGCAAAAATCTTAACAGCCCTTTTTCTGCACGTGACATCCTGCAGGCTTTGGTCTCACCCAGAAATCTCTCCCATCACCAATGCCCAAAACACAAAATTTCGCTCTCAGCTTAGTTTCATTCTTGCAAATGAAGTTTTAAGTTGTTATTCTCTGTGCCACCATTGAGTGGATGATTACAAAGGACAAAACCACCTCCAGGATGGAGCAGCAGAGCAGTGGTGATAGTTTGTGTTTGGAAATTACCAGATTGCATCTCCTGGTCTGTCACATCCTCAAAGGCTGCCACGTTCAGGTCGGGGCGCACCACGAGCAGCTGGCTGTTCACATTCCTCAGCACTCGGTGCAGGATCTTCTCCTTGCACAGGGCATCACACTCCAGCTCTGCAGGAATGAGAAAGCAAAAATATTCATGTTTTAGCTGTTGTCTTCTCAGATCTTAACAGTTTGCGGTCAGTTTAATCCTGGCGTGTCACGTGAAAGGAGTTCTTAGAATAACATCAAACAAAAGGAAGGCCACATGATCTTTTACACCTCTGCTTGAAGCAGGTTTCCCAGAATACAGAAGTTTATTTATATAAGCAAGAAAAGCTGCTGCGTTTGTTAATGAAAATTCAGAAGCATCAGTTCTCTTTTGCCCAGCAATTAAAGAGCATTGAAAGGTGCTGTCAGGGAAGCCACTACCCTGTGCCTTATGAGGAATTAAAGCAAAATCAGCATCAGAAGGAGCAGTGAGCTGTAGCTCTGGTTTGGTTTTTTTGTTTTCTTTTTCAGCTACTCTCGGTTTGTAACTTGTCCTCTCTGAATTAGTAGTGTGAAATGAGTAACAAAGTCATAAAAGATGAGTTCTCAGCTTACCATCGTCGTCTTGGTTCCAAGTGAGCAGTGAAAAAAAGGAAAGAAAAACAACATTAGGCTCTGCCCCCACAAAAGAAGTGACTTTGTGCCCCGGCAGCCACCTACGTGTTCCCAGAGCCCAGTGCCACCAAGGCTGAGCTGCTGTCACTACAGACACGGTTTATCTGGAGCAAAACAAATAAAAACCCAGTCATCTGAGAACTGGAGTCACCACCAAACCAGAGGCACACAAAATGCTTGTTTAGGGTTATTTAAAAGGGTGAGAACGTCACTCTAAGCCGAAAACTGAGGAATAACTACATGCAAATTTTTTGGTTTTATCGGTGCCTTTAAGTGGGCAAAAGGACAAGAAGAACTCATCACAAATTGCTTTTAAAGAAGAGACTGTTTTCTAACTGACTTTTTTCTATAAGATCGGAAGTGACTCATTCACTCCAGGTCCACTCCCCACTATTCCAATGCTTCTAAATGTCCCTTTCCCAGAATTTTTTGTATAAGCTGCAAATATTCCTCTGACTCAGATGCTTGGCTAACAAGCACTTAAAACTGAAGTTTATGGGAAAGTTAGGTGAAATCAGACTGATAAAGGAATTGTATTAAATCAATATTCAAACAGAAAAGGTTATTAAATGTTCTTATTACCGTCAAAATAGAGGCAGAAATTTTCTCCAAGTTCTACTGCATGCACCAGAATCTCTTCAGCATTCATCTTCACCCTGCCCACAGCACAGGGAGAGGAATCAGAGTTCAGCTCGATGCTTCTTACCCCATAAAGGGAGAAATGTTCAGTCTGCACAGACTGATCTTACAGGTTCCCCCTAGAAAAGCATGAGCTTCCAAAATATCCAAAAATATCCCAAAATTAGAACCCATTCTGACTGCTCCTAGAAAGGTCATCCCTTGCACTAAAGATAATAAATGTCTTAAAACCAGGTGAACAATGGGGAGATTTGGCTCTTGCACTGGGATTTGATTGTGCAATCAAAATACCCAGATCACTCCAAAGCTTTTTCGCCAGCTGAAAATGACTTTTTATACAAAATTGAGCAATATCAAAGTAAGCAAACACGCACACCCAGAGGGATTAGGATGGGGAGTCACCATGTTTTCCTTTGTCCCTCTAGCAGAGCACTTTGAGGACTGTATTTGAGA
Organism: Sturnus vulgaris; assembly: GCF_001447265.1. The sequence goes on from NW_014650651.1 coordinate 433,045, forward strand.
GTGATTTTTACTCTTTCTATTTGTATTTCATATGTTTTTTATCTAGTTGCAGCTGTGCAGAAGAGACGGCAGGCTCCCAGCAGCATCTTTGTTTGCAAATATACACATCTAGGCCCTGAAAACAAGATATCACAACACCCAACCCTGCGAGTCTTGTTCTTAGCACATTAACCACAAAGTCCTCTGCTCTTCTAAAGCCCAGGGGCAAGCACGGGCAAGACTTTTGACAGAGGATTAAAGGAAAAAGTGGCCCTTGGTTTAATAGGTATAACAAAATGCCTGTGTTCTTCCCTTGACCACAGAATCAAAAAGCTTGGAAAAGACCTCCAGGATCATCAAGCCCAACCTTATGTGGTAAAAGGTGATTATTTAGACCTTTTACCGAGGACCTTTGAAAGGAAGAGTAGAAGATCTAAGGTGCTTCTAATAGTCGGGCGTGGAATGACTCACCTTGAGCAACCGCAGGGAATGCGGGGAGGGAACAGAGGTGGCTTTCGGTGTTCTTTCTGGTTCTCGGTGTTCTTTATGACTCTCGGTGTCCTTTCTGGCTTTTCGGGAGTCCTTTCTGGCTCTGCGAGAGCTGCAGCCGGGCGATGGGAGCCAGGAGAAGCACAGGATGCGAGGCGGGAGCAGAGGTGACTCACGGATCTTTCTGGCTCTCGGTGTCTGTTCTGGCTCTCGGTGTCCGTTTTGGCTCTCGGTGCTCCTTTCTGGCTCTCGGTGCTCTTCTCTGGCTCTTCAGGAGCTGCAGCCGGGCGATGGGAGCCGGGAGAAGCGCATCTGCGGTGCTGCCCGGGTCAGGATCGGAGCTGTGCCGATATAGCCCGGGTCAGGATGGGAGCTGTGTCCCGGGTCAGGATAGGAGCTGTGCCGATATAGCCCGGGTCAGGATGGGAGCTGTGTCCCGGGTCAGGATGGGAGCTGTGCCGGGTGAGAGCCCCGCGGCCGCCGGGGATGCCCCAGCCGGAGGGAAGCGAGCGCTGCCAGGCGCTGCCGGGGGAGGTTTTATAGCGGCCAAAATGTGGACGCTTTCCCAAGGTCTCTGCCTACGTCCGCATTTCTCACTCGGCATTTCCCCTCCTCGCTGCAGGAGCCTATGCAAATCTGGGGTTACGAGGGTGCCTTCGTGCCGCTCGGTGTCGCGCTGATGTCAGCGGGCTCGTCCTGTTGCTCCAGCAGCTTCTCCAGCCAAGATGAGACGGCAGCTTTGAGGCAGGTGCTGCCCGTGCCCGTCAGGCTCCTCCCTGCCGGCTCCTTGGCTTTGGGATGGCAGTCAAGGCTCTGCTGGTGCTCGGTGGCAGCAGTGCCCGGGAATGCCGCCGTGCGCTCGGGAATCTCCCGTGCCAGCCTCGGAACAGGAGCGGCTGCGTGGGAGGAGTTCGGCTCCGGTTCTGGGGTCACGCCCCGTCCCTGCATCCCGCACTGCCTTGGGAGGTGTTGAAAGCACCAAACTGGAGCTGCAGGGACGGGACACTCCCTGAAATCTAGGGCAGCTATCGACGATGAGAGAGAGACGGGGATTACTGCATGGTGATCAGAATCCAGTTTTTACTGAGAGCTACATGTGCTTATATACCATTTCAGGAAGGCGAGTAATATTTTACTACAATCCTCTAGTTAAACATCACGCAGGCAAACTTTACATTTCTGCTTAGTAAAATCTTATTTCCCCTCAGCCACAATTGATCCAATCTCCTTGCAATCTCCAGGGCTCTGTTTGCCCTTGCCAAGGGCTCGTTATCGAGCTGCATATGTTGATTAAATCTGCAGTACTGTCAGTCTCAGTTACATTTACCACATCCACAGGCAGCGAGCTCGGGAATGAATAATCTCCCAATTTGTTACACCTCCATGCTTGGATTTGCTGTTTCTAGTGCTGGTTCAGCCTCTCAGCCCTGTGGCTTGGTGGGTAAATTGAAGAGCCGCAGGTTGTGAGGATGATAAAAAAGCCCCAAATCCGCACATCAAACCCAAACCCAAACCCAAACCCAAGTCCCCAGGGCATTCTCTCAGCTGTTCACATGCCCTTTGCTGTTCTTGGAGGTAAAAAAAACCACCCAAAGTTCATAGGGAATGATTTAATATCTGCATGATAAACATGAGGAGGTGATTTTGAGGTTAAAAGCTCATCTTTCAACTTTATTTGAAATAAAAACACTGCCTCTCTTACTAATAACCCTGGATTTTGGCTGGTTTAGCCAAAAATATTTTTCAAAAATTAATGCTGTACTAATAATTTTTCAATTAAGTTTAAATATGCATTCAGATCGTTATTTACTTTGTATTAGCTGTTGGCACTAATATTTTTGGCCTATTGATATTCCATAAAAAGCTATCAGGAAGAAAGATTTGAGCTTTCATGTCAGCCTTTGAGCCTTAAAATTCAATTAGTTCATTGACCACATTGAATAAAAGGCATTTCCTTCTCTGTTGTTCAAATATTTGCATTTTTCAGAAGCAGATCTAACTCATACAATAGCTTTTGTGGTACAGTTTAAACTTTCATTTCTCCTGGAATTTAATATCTCCAATCTTAGAGGAACTGCAACTACTTTTAGAGTAATGGCTTAGATAATTTTGCTCAAATTTTAAAGGAGTTGGAACTCCACTAAGAGTGAACTCTATCCCCTTAGATAATTTTCTTTTAATGTTATTTTTGGTCTGAGTTTTATTCATAAACTATCATATCCATTAGATAATGGAAATGAAAATTCAGGTGTTTAATTTGTTTTACTTCAGGTGGTCTGTTAATAAAACCTATTAATGGTGGCACAATTAAGTAACCACATTAAGGACATTTTCCTAACATGTCCTGTTTCTTAATGTTTAGACAGTAATGCTAATAACATAATTATCTATGAAATATTTGATAATTAAATGAAGTGGACTATGGCAGCTTAGTAAAAGTTGTTTCTATTTTGAGGAAGTATTTAGTTCTTCTTCTTTCAGTAGTTTGATTTCACATGCTGGTATTTTAATTTCCTACTAGGATGATGTATGTGAGATTCAGGTCCTTTCTTTTCAAAATGGAAGATAGAGAGAAAATTTATTTTTTTTTTTAAAGGGAAAACACCCCCCAAGATGTTATGTAACGCCACATACCATAACTTATAATAAGATATGTAAAATAGCACACCATAATGTAAATTACACAATAAGGCATAACATTAACATAAATCCAGATCTAGCAATGATTTATTTCACTGTGGTGAACAACAACATGATTTATGACTTGCTGTGCTGTTTAATCTCTTTGAATGCCGAAAATTTTCTCCTGAATTGTTGAGTCCTGTTCGTTCCTCTTGCAGAGGAGCTGCTCGGTGACTCCGTCACTTTTTGGTGACACAAAATTGTCCCCAGAAGTGAAACACAACCTCGAGAAAACAGAGTTTTATTCTCCATTCTTTAGAGAGAGAGGGAAAAAAAATGGTCTTTGCAATCGTGTGTTGTGGTGGTGTCACACTCATTTTAGTGTTTTTATGCATTTCAGTGTTAAGCATTTTAGCGTTATTACTCATTTTAGTGTTGCTAATTTTAGTGTTTTTATGCATTTCAGCATTGTTATGCATTTCAGCGTTATTTACCCATTTTAATCTGTTACTCATTTCAGTGGCGTTACTCATTTTAGGGCGCGGTCTCCGACTGCGCTCATTTCTGCCTCGCGTTTTGAGGCAGCTCCATCCAACATGAAACGCCTTCCAAAGAAAGTGAAATTTGACGGAGAATGTTTGGGGAACTGTGTGAATTTTTAATTAATGAATGAACAGATCGGCCCCGGCCGGAGCCGCTGCCCGGGCCCTCAGGGGGCACCGCGGGCCGCTCCTGGCGGGTAGGGCTCCGAGGGAGCTGCCAGCCCTCAGGGCAGCCGGGGTCCCTTATTTCTCATCCCTTATCCCTTGTCCTTTGTTGTTTATTCCCTTATTTCTCGTCCCTTGTCAATTTTCCCTTGTCCCCACGGGCGCGGTCCCTCATCCTGCCCGCCCTCCTGAAGGGGAGGCCGGGGGTCCGTGCTGGACCCCTCGGTGCCCTCAGGCTCTGGGGGGATCACAGAGGATAAGGGGGGGTGAGGAACGGTTAAAGCGGGGTGAGGAAGGGATAAAGGGGGATGAAGAATGGTTAAAGGGGGATGAGGAAGGGATAAATCCCCTCGGATATGGAATTCAGGCCGGCCCGGGGCTCCCCGCCATTCCCCCGCCGTCTCCGGCCCTTTGAGGCGCTGCCTGCCCCGTGAGGAGAGCCCCTTGAGGAGGGAGAGCCCCTTGAGGAGGGAGAGCCCCTTGAGGAAGGAGCTGCAGCTTTGAAAGGTTTTTTTTATTCCAACCTTGTCCCCAGCCGCTCAGTGGCCCCAGTGACCGCTCAGCAAACACCGCGTGCTTTCCGTGCGGCGGCCACGGCGAGCGGCTCGCAAACAGCGCATCAGGACAGAAATAAAAACAAAGCGATGGAGGTGAGCGGTGCTGTGGGGCGGAGAACCCCCCCATCCCATGTCCTCTGAAAGTACAGACATCCACGGCACTTCAGGGAGCTCTGGGGAAACAGAAATGACTTTTTTTTTGTGAGGAGAAAGTGCAGTTTCTCAGAGGGCTTGAAGCCCAACCAAACTGAGTAAGCACTGGGATGTATTTATGTAGAACTTCTTGAGAGCGAGCTGAAGTCCACCAGCTTTTACTGATATATATATATATATATATTTCATATATCTACAGATATACTACATATATCAGTATATAGATATAAATAAGTGCATGTGTATCTAAATAAATGTGGATGTGTACAGAGATCTCAATCTAGCACTTGCCACCCACTCCCCAAGATGCTCACGATGCTGTGATCCCACTTGCATTTCCTCCAAAAACACCCTCAAGATCTTTGTAAACCTCTTCTTTCTCTCAGCTAAACTCTGTGCAAAGCTTCTTTTAAATCCTAGAACCTGTATTTTTTCCTAATCTGTTCTGCTGTTAGACTGAAGCTTCAGAAAATCCTCAGTTGTCTGACAAAACAGACTTGGCTCCTTCTGAGGACTCGCAGTCCCTTTCCAAGACTGAACCACTGGAAAAGGTTTTAAATGGTGCTGTAAATATAATGTAAGTATGGAATGACCTAATTTCATGTTGAGATTCAGCCAAATGTTTAAATAAAATTATTTTTTTTCTTAACAGAGACGAGCAAAGAAATTACTAACTTGTTATCAAAATATGCCAACATTATAAGGCAAGTAAACTTTCTGCTATTTGCACAGCAATTTTAAAATTCTCTAGATAAGATGGATGGGTGGCTGCAGTTTAGAGAAATTAACACTAAAAACTGTCAAACACACACCTTGAAAGAAAAATGCTGGTTTTTATTAAAACAGAGGATTAATTTAGAAACTGGGTATTGATAGACAACTCATTTTTAAGAAAAACATGAAAGTAGTGAGAAAGTAAATGACATTAGCATTGATTACGTTGGCATTTTACCTATGGCTTTCTTCACTTTAGTACAAGAACAGCGTTGGATTCTTCTTATGTCCAGGAACTTGATGAGATCTTAAAAGAAGCCAAGGCCATAGAAAACCACTTAAAGCAGAAGAGGGAGATGCTGAAACAGAGATTCACTGTCATTGCTAACACTCTGCAAAGCTAAATGGAGTTTGTTATAGAAATGCAGAGCCAAAGCTGTGTTTGTGTATGAACACAAACTCTGATGAGTGTTGTGATGTCTGTTTTTTGTATAAATATTTGTCAGTTTTGGGAAACTTCCAACAAGTTAAGCAGCTCCTCAGTGTTTAGATACATAGTGTAGTTAGTAAAAACTGTTCTGAATATCTGTTTTAAATCCTGTGACTCAAGGGATTAAGACATTAAGCCATGTTAACCCATTAAACATAGCAAAAAAAATAAATTCTGTGAAAGAGAAATTTATGATGTAAGTAGAAAATTACCTCAGATTATTTAATGTTAACCATTTTCTGGTTATGGTTTTTTTTTTCATTTCAACTTTAAAAAATACTTTTGTGCTAAAATCTTAGTAGAATACATTTGCAATGTTATTTCCATTTTGCCTCAGAATGTAAACAGGCTGAAAAGATCAGCATAGAAATAAGAGGGTTCTATAAAGAACTTTGAGAAAGTGTAAAATCTTAATTTGAAATGCATTGTCATACTGGTATATGTGTTAGATTTCAAGGCCCTGTTGATATAAACCATAATCAAAGCTTTGCTGTTGATATCAATAAATAACTAGATAAAGTTAACATGATCTAGAATTACAGTGTTATTTTGTTACCTGGCTACATGGGTGCTGTTTGCTGATGCTCAGTTTTTCCGAGGACACTGAGCCCTTTTTCTTTCTTGTCATTTGACTCTGTTTAAAAAAAAAAAAAAATAATGAAACACAATGTACAAAGCATCACTTGTACAACGCGTGGGGCTTATGCAATAAAGAGAAGTGCTGGAAACAAGATATATTTCCATCTTTACCCCAGTAGTGTGCAGATTTCCTCTTTAAATCCTCTCAGACCTAATCCAGCCTCCTTTCCCCCTTTCCTGAGCTCCAAGCCCAATGTGCTACGTGTCACAGCGACATGATTTAAAGCAAAGAATGAGAGGAACTGGACATGTAGGGCGAGATTTAGATCCCTAAAGATGCAGATATGTCCTTAGCAGGATTTTCAAAGTGCCTAAGCATGGTGTAAGCGCCTTACACGCTTAGGAATTTTGGAAAATCCCATAAGGTGCCTATCTGCATCTTTAACATCCTAAGGCTTTCCAAAGTCTCACCACTGCTCTGCCATCATATTTTGCAGCCTCCTGTTTTGTCCCTGATATTCTCACGCTTCTCTGTTTATACAGAGAAACATGGGAGAAAAGGAGAAGATTTAGGAAGTGATATTTTCTAAAATGTTGTGCTGGGTGTTTGTAAAATCCCGTCTGTAAGTGATGACACAACCCAGAGTTTCATAATGACATCCACCAAGGGCCTGAACTCAGACATTTAACCACAGTTATTTATGAATAATAAAGAAAAGTTACGCAGATTGAGTGACTGAGCAACATCTGCCTGTTAATGAATTTTAGCTGTTTGTGCTTGAAGAAATCTTGCAGCCTTTTTAGATCATCTGGATTTGGATTATCCTGATTTAGTGTATGTGGCCAATATATCCAACTGTTATTAAATGTCAGAACTTAGATTTTGGGATACAATCATTTCATAAGTTTTTTCTCTTAGGGGATCGAGTGTTCCTGTTGCAGCAGTTTGCTCCATTTAAAAACTTCATAAAATCCAACAAAAATGAGTAAAACTCCACTTTTTAAATCCATGAGGGACTGCATTTCAATCCAAGATATATTTTCAGAATGATGACTCTTGGTTTTAGTGATTTCTTATACAATTGGTTGTCGTTACAACTAATAACATTTAATAGATTGAGATCTCTGGGATAATAAGGGGAATTTAGAATTTGAGAAGATATTGAAGGTAAAGTCAGTGAGTATGGCCACAGTAACTTATAACAGTGTAGTTATAATTATTAATTTTTTTAAATTACTAAGAGCAACACAGCTGGGTTTGCTGCACAAATATAGGCGAAGATATAGATATATAAATAAACTAAGTAAAATTAATTAAATATTTATGTTTAGATATGAATATTTAAAGATTTGGATTTAGATTTAAAACCAGAGCAACACAGCTTCTGGTTTTGCTGCATGAGTATAAGTGAAGATATATATATAAAATAAGTAAAATTAATTAAATATCTATTTTATAGAGTTTAGGCTTCAAATGGTGAGTTCAGAAAGTTTGAAACATCCATTGAAAATAAGCCAGCCTCTCCTCTTGTGAAGTTAAATAATATTTCAGCAATGGAAATATATTCATCATACATTTATCTCTCCCTGTTTAAAGGGAGCTTTCCATAATTCTTGTGCTGAAATACAGAGCACTTTGCTGCTGGCTGCTCTTTAGTGCTCCACTCAGTATTTTAATATATGGACACAGTCATAACACACTATTTTCTTTCCAAACCATTAAAAATAAAAGTTTATCACTTTGCTGTTTGACTACAACTCATCCACCCTGTGACTGATGCTGCTGATGGCCCCTCTGATGGATTTCATTGGGAGAAACAAAAGTTTTCCCTTCGGATCTGACACTGAAGGCTCCTTCAGGCCCTCCCTGAGGTGTGAGCTCCTCCTGGCACCCCCCTGGCACCCATCCCATCCCTATCCGCTTCCCAGTTTTACTGCACAGAAAATTAATTGGCTTTAAAGCTGCTAAATCTGATCAGCAAAGCTCAGCTGGTAACTACGTTTTCTTTTAAGCTTCTCCCCTCCTCGTTTAAGCTCCAGCCTATAAATTAACAAGGACGTCTAAGATGACAGATCAGTAACAGAATATAAATGGATTTTTATTTAAAATCTGGAAGCACCTTAGAAGAAGTCCCGACCCTTTTAGAGTCAAGGGGATCTTGACCGAGCTTTGCATTTCTGAGCTTGCTGTGAACTTCTTCACAGGCTGGAAAGTGTAATTCATGAAAAACTCACCTCCTCTCATTGCTCTTATCTAAAAGATAAAAATGGGAAAAAAACATAATACAGAGAGTTTAGATAATCAGTGATGAGAATTCTTTCCTGAGAAAGGTTAATTTTGACTGTTTGCTTAAAATGAAACTGCCTTTAAGCATAAATGTGGGTCAGAATAGAAGAAGACCAAATCTAGTATTGAATAGAGGTGTTTTAGGCTCAGGACATTCTGTCCAGAACTAATCAAAATTCAATTTTGCTCATGGCAGAATGTTTGACCTTTGAATTTTCTTTGAAGGTGGCACTGGAAGAGAACAGAGTGGGCATTTTGCACCATCAGGGAAACAGCCAGGAAAAAAAGGAGGGCAAAGATCCATAGCTCAGTCAGCCTAAATCCCATCCTGGAGAGAGTCTGGCAGAAATTTCTTAACTATGACTTGGATAACAGTAAATAAAAAATAAAAAAAAATCCTTTATGAGAATAGCTGGCTTAATATGGAAAAAATTACAAGTGGGTACAGTTTGGTGTAAGGTCATTGACACCATTGTATGATAATATAGAAAATAAGAGCAATCAGCAAACAAGTAAGTTAAAAAGTCAATGAATACTCTTATTCCCCCTCATAGATCAGCCTATGGGGTATTGTATAGTGATCTCCTTCCAGCTTGGCTTATTCCACATTACCCCAAATGATTTAGAAAACGTGTTTTAGAGGATATAATCTATTTTTTAAAGAGCAGCAAACTAGGAGTCACAAGTGCATCAATAACATACATTAAAAATTCATTGTAATCTGAAGAAGATGAAGGGTTGAGTGGAAATCAGGATTTCTGGAAACCAGCAAAGATATCTGTGGGAAAAGGTTGGGTTTGTTGAGAGAAAGCCCAACTCAAGGCAGGGCATAATGAGAGAGGAGTTTTAGAAATGCAGGATGGACAGGAAGAAATCAGCTTAATTGGCAGCAGGTTTCAGATGAGAATTAATGTGTCTGTGGAATGGGGTCCCTGGAGTGCTGTGCCTGCTGCCCTGCTCCCTCTGCAGGCACGGCACAGCTTTTAAGAGCTGCTTAGTGACATGGAAGAAATGTTCCATCACAAATCCAAAGCGCTCCTGGCATCCCGAAGGGAGGGGTCTGCCCTAGGTCCAGCTCAGCAGAGCGCGGCCCATCCTGCTGGCTTCGGCGTGGCCACCGAAATATTCCCGAAACCCCGAGATTCATTCAGGTGCAAAATAGCTCGCCAGGTTTTGAAACACAACTTTTGCATGGCAAGTATTTTTGGGAGGAGAACGCGAAGGGGAGGCGACGGGAATTTTCGAAGGCTGGAAGGCTGGCTGCTCTGACACACACATCCACATCCCATCCTCACCTATCCATCCTATTGCGGCCAGCACCGAGCGCTGCACGGAGCCTTTCCCCAGGCGCGCAGTGCCCCGGCAGTCTCAGCTCACCTGTGCCAGGTGCACGGAGGCTTTGGCGGCAGGAGCCGCCCGGATCCCGCGGGCACGGCGGGCACGGCGCTGCTGCGGGCTCGGCTCTTATTGTGAAAGGATGATGAGAGGCAGCGCTCACCTCTCCCGACCATCGCTGCCTCCTGCCCTGCTCGCTGCCCTGGCACCGCTACCTCCTCCCGGCCGCTGCCAGCCCATGCCTTCTGCCCGCCGGAATATGTTCGCCAAAATCCTTTTGTCCGCCGCCAGCCTCCTGCTCGCTCACCTGCTGCGTTTCCTCTGCTCTCTGATGCAATTCATTCCAGGTAAAACGCGTTAAAAACGATCCCTTCCATCCCATCCCCTCGCAAAGGGGCTGCTGCTCGCACAATTCCGATTGTCGGGAATTCGCGACTGAGCGATTTGAAGGCTTTGTTAGATGGCGAAAAATGTCCGTAATTTGTTGAATAGATAAACGGCAGACGCGAGGATTAGGGCAGATACAGATGGTCTAGAGCTGGAAAAGCAGCACACAGCAGATTCTCTGTGCGAGGGAGCCAGCTGGAAGCGGGCAGGGAGAGGATTCCTTGGAGCTGCATCCTTGCCGGGGCTTTAACCCGAACGTGCAAGTGAACTGCCCCAAAGGATTTTGTATCACAGCCCGACCCCGCACTTTGTGTCATCATTGCACAGCTTGAGCTGCTTTTTGGTTGTTTTTCTCGTTTCTTTGTTTAGTTTATGTGCTTGCCTGTTTTCAGAAATTTTGAACCAGTAAGCATCATGGCTGACCTCAGGGGAATCCCTGCTTTTTGATGGTGGTAGTGTTTTTGTGTCCTTTAAATTTTAAAGCATTGCTTCCGAGGTATCCAAAGAGCTGAAAAAAAAAAAAATCTCAAATCTGCCTTGTTGTGCCACCAGAAGACCCCAAAGTGTAGATTCTATTTCTGCTGGGTAATCAACATCTATTTCATGTACCGGGGTTCACTGTCCCCTTTCTCCTTTCCTCCCTTTGAGCCTTCTCCTGCTCTTTTTCTCCATTTATTTTTCCCCCTGTGTTTTCTGTCGTTTCTTTTGTGTTTTTCTTTGCTCCTCCGGCTGTTAGCGAGGAATTGGGTGCCTGAGCCCCTGGCCATGGGGAACCAAGCAGCTGCATGGAGCAAGGAGCCCAGCACGGGCACTTCCCGGCACTCCCAAGGCAAGTGCTGTCCCTTCCCTTGGGAAATCCCTGCGGGAGCTCTGGCTCCAGCCCTGGGCAAGATTGGAGGGCACAAATCCACAGCTGCAGTTCGGGCTGGGGTCAGGGAAAACTGCTTTGCTTCTGTGTTGTGCCAGACTGTTTTATAGGGAACAAATACAGCCCGTGGCAGAGGATTATTCACAGTTTGGATGATCCTCCGGGAAAACTGAATTCTTGCCTCGTTCTCTCTATTAGACGAATATAATGAGAATTCTATTTTTGTCCTTAATCCTGCATGTCCTTCTGAGTCAAACAATTAGACTGTGCGTGGAGAGGTGGTTCCTGAGCCTTGGGTTTGAAGTTGTAGGTTAAAATCAAAATGGCTTTTCCCTCTCCTATGTGATCCCAATTCTGCCATCCACCATTACAGATTTCATGTCTCATCCACTGTATTGAAATACAATTTAATGTCTGATTCATGGTGAGTGCAATAAATTATCAATGCTGGGCAGTGAAATCTCGGCACACTGCAGGGAAACGGGAGTTGAAAAAAGTGGCGCCCAGTGGTTGCCTGCTCTGCTCAGAAAAGAGTGGTGGAAAGTTACAGCTCCGTGTTTGGCACTGCCTCTGCTCAGACATGTCGAAGACCTTAAACTTGTTCTCAAAAGCCTGAGGTAGGATGGAAAATAAGGTGGAGAAATGAGGGTTCTGAGGGGGCAGGTGCTGATTTTCAGATATTCAAGCACACACAGAGACCCCCACTGGGACTGTAGGGCTTTAATTGTGGATTCAAGTTCTTCCATCTCAGAGTGTGGCCAGAACAGAGAGAGTAATTTTATTTACATCTCATTTAATATTAAAAACCAATCTGTCTTCTGCCTTCTTCAGAGAGAGATTGGTCCCTTCTTGGGAGCCGGATGTTGCAAAGAGTTTTAATTTATGACTGATCTTTCCCCTGAAGGTGAAACAAATTTTTGCAATTACTCAAGAATATTGAGTTGGGGGGCAGTGTTCTGCATTCCATATCCTCAGTGCATTCAGAGATAAAGTCAAAGATATGTTAAAGATGACAGTCATAATTCAAATCTGTTTTTGCTTAAGAGGGAAGATATGTAGGACTTTTTTTTCTTCCCTCCTCCTAGCTATTCAGAATTGTCTGCAATGACTTGTCTTGTTTCTGAAAGTTTCTGTTTTGGCTCATCTGGGTGTTTGGATTTGCTGTCATGTTGCACTCATTTCTACCAGGATTTTCAGCTCATTTGAGTGATGCCCACATTCTCTTCCTGTGCTTCCTTCTCCCTCTCTAGCCTGGGTTTGGGGCATTCCCTTAAGTATTCTTGTTGTTTATAGTCTGTTCTATAGAAAGTCCACTTTGTAGGGAATACCTTGGAATGAATTCTAAGGAGATGAGTTCTAACTAGATCAGATTTCAAGAAGGATTACTGAGATGATCACGTGAATGGTTCTCACAGGACAAGGACAACAAAAAGAACTTGGCTTACTTAGCTTAGGAAGTGATATGATTCTTCACCCTAAAAACAACACAAGGAAGGGAAAAACTACCAAAACCACACAGTAGAGCTGCCAGAAAACCAAGAATAACATCTTTTGGTTAATTCAAAGCATTTCCTGATCATCCAGACAAGGAGCTGTTATCCAAAGAGGGAACAAATGCCTGTAGACATAATAATTTTTAAGACAAAAGTTCTTATGTAAGAATTTCTGGAACAGCAGTTGGGAGGGGTGGACTCAGGAGGTCTTTTCCAGCCCTGATCAGGCTCTTTTGTGGAATGCATCTTTCCAAAATTTCCATTTACCGTGTTCTCCAGGAAGTTTGGATGTGGTGCTGTCCTGAGTCATGCCAGCTTTGTTTCTGCTTGGATGCAAAATATCTCCTTACAGATGTGCTCCTCTCATTCCATAGAGCATATTTTGCACCTTCTTAAACCAAATCTGCACTTCTGCAAACACTTCCGAGATCTAAGGGAGGATTTGGGGATGGGCAGATTGGAGAGCTAGATTGGAATCTTGCATTTTACCTTCCTGCAATCCAACATGCAACCTGTGGGCGTTTTTGTGGAGAGAAACGAGCTCAGAAGAATCCTGCCTGCCACCTCAGCTCTTTTGCAGATATTCTCGCTGAAATGATGAATTTCCTCTGGAGGTGTTGAGTAAAGGATTGCGGAGGAGGGAAATTGGTCAGCAGCTACACTTTGGTCACCTGGATTAAAGGCTGTAGGCCAGAAGCAGTGGTGAAAGAACAGAAATTCAGAGTGAATTCAGTACCAGCCTGGACTCCATTCAGTGTGTGGTGTGTGCACCGGCCCCGGGTGATGGAGTTCTGCCTGCCATGTGCCCTTTTTGATGGGAGTTTTGCTCCCACCTCAGTGCTCAGCAGCCGCAGGCTGGTTCAGCAGCAGAGCGGGCAGGATGGGCAGGTGCCAGCCCGGCCAGGGAGGCACCCCTGGCTAAATCCACCTCTGCAGCTAAATGGATTGCTAAAACAATCCTCGTGTTGATGAGGCTTTGCAAACCAGGCTGTGGGAGCCAATCACTGACATCACTGGCAGCTCACGACATTCCGATCACTTCACGCTCTCCTGGGCCTTTTGTTCTCCAGCACGAACTGGGAAGGGGTTCAGACAAACCGGACTCCATCAAGAATTGTCCTTCTCTGCTTATTTCCCTGCCAAATCAAACTTGTTAATCTGTTTCGTCCTGCAAATGGACTTCAGCTCGGTTTCATTTGTGTTCTTCCATTTTTTTTTAGGATTGCAGTTATTTTTTTTTCTTTTCTCAGCTATTTATGAAATCAAATATTCATTACTTTGATTAAAAGAAAACGTATCATCTTGTCTATGATCCTACCTCCTTTGGGCTACAGAACTAGTGGCTCTTGTGGATTAACTAGAGCAGAGTAAAATCCACAGGATTTTCGGCTCCCTGTGGGTTTTGTGGATTTACTTTGAGTATCCATCACAACTTGGCTGCTTGCAGATGCTGAATTCTCTTCTCCCTGACATCCAATCTCAAGAGCTGGCATTTGTCACTTTATTCCAGTGATAATCTCAATCCCCTGCTTTTTGTTCTCCCTGCTCCCTTTGCAGGTTTCAAGAATTACCTGCCCAGCCCAGCCAAGGAGCAAATCCTGTGCCACAGACCCAAGGGGCTGCAATGCATCTCCCCCTTAGTGCAGAGCGTGGAGGAGACCCCCGAGCCCATCCCAGCCAAGATCAAGGGACACATCCCCAAATGGATTAATGGAAATCTGCTGAGGAATGGCCCTGGCAAGTTCGAGTTTGGCAATGACAAGTAAGTCTCCTTTAAAATGAATTTTTAAATGGTTCTGCCCCAAACTCTGCCTAAACCTAAAAGGGGCTCCCCTCATCACTATTTTGAGCATTGTTTAGTTTCTTGTCATGAAAGGGAAGGAGGAAATATCGATGTCACTCTTTTGAGAGCAGTTGCTCCCTCATTTGGGAACTCCCATTTCCTGCAAAGAGGAGCTGAGTGGTGAAGCCACCCAGGCTGGAGAAACTGAGTCACAGAGAGGCTCTGAGCCACTCACCGTGCTGGGATGGGGAATAAAACATCCTCAGCTTTGGTCCTTTGTCTTCAACAAAAAAATCCATCCCTGAGCACTCTGAAATCCAGGGCAGGAATTTGGAGAGCTGGTTGCACCAAATGGTGTGAGCTGCTTTGGAAGCAAAGCCACCCAGTTTTACAAATAATGTATTCAAATCTTCCCAGGCACATTTACTCCCTGTGGCTTGGGATGTGCCATCCTGGTACTGACAATGAAACTGATGGCAGCAACTGGCCAAAGCTGATCTCCTTCTCATATTCCCAGTTAGAGTTCCAGAGTCCCCTCAGGTGTTCTGGGAGTCTCACAAATCCCTTGGTTTGGAGACAATAACATCCTGCAAGAAGCAGAGAGCTAAAGGCCTCTGGGTTTGCAGTAATCATTTCTATATTTATTTATTTGTTTGTTTATTTATTTATTTTTACATATTAAAAAAAATCTAATATATTATTATATATTAATAGCAATAATATATTAAGAAAATATTTTATATTTATACTATATAAATTTAATATATTATTTTTTAAATTGCTTTATTATTACATATTTAATTATTTATGTAATCATTGATATTGGTGTACAGTACAGCACAAACTCTACTCCCTGTGCAGGAGTGGGTGTTTTACCCAAAAAACCTTCCACACAGCATTTCCAGACATCACATCCCACAGCTGCAAATACACTTGTGTTTTCTTGTGTTTTCTTGTGTTTTGCTGTGTTTGGTTTTTTTGTATTTTGTTGTGTTTTACCTTGTTTTGTTTTGCTGACTCTTCTCTTCCTTCTCTTCTCTTCTCTTCTCTTCTCTTCTCTTCTCTTCTCTTCTCTTCTCTTCTCTTCTCTTCTCTTCTCCTCTCTTCTCTTCTCTCTCCTTTCCTTTTCTTTTCTTTCCTTTTCTTTCCTTTTCTTTCCTTTTCTTTGATTCAGGTGTTTTCCAAACAAAGCTGTGCCTGGTTAACAATTCAGGAGATCTGAGAATCAGCTTTTACAAACAACAATCAACCTAAACCAGAGCACCGTGCAATGCCCAACTCTCCTTAACCTCTTTCTGCTCTCTCCTGGAAGGTTTAACCACTGGTTTGATGGCATGGCCCTGCTGCACCAGTTCCAGGTGGCCCAGGGCAGGGTGAGCTACAGGAGCAGGTTCCTGCAGAGCAGCTCCTACGTGAGGAACAGGCAGCAGAGCCGCATCGTGGCCTCCGAGTTTGGCACCTTGGCCATGCCAGACCCCTGCCAGAGCCTCTTTGGGCGTTTCCTGTCCCACTTCGAGCCCCTGAGTAAGAGTGCTGCCGTGAAAAATGAGAACTGCTGAGATTTTCTTGGAGGAACTTGTGGTTGGTGCAAAGGGAGGTGTGAGGAAGTCTGACAGACTTTGTGTGAGCCTGTTTTTTTCTTAGGATATGACCCAAGCGCCAAAATTATGCAAATTGGTGTCAGCCTCAGCTGGGAGAGGCAGAGTTTGATGGTTTAATGCCACTTCAGCTTGCTCAATTGCAGATCTTTTTGCAAATTTCCCAAAGAAAGCTTTCCCCGAGAGAACATCCTGTGCAGTGCTGATAATGAGCATTACACCCTGGTGTTCTACCTGAGACACAGCTTTGCCCTTAGAACACCTTGCCTTGCTAAGCTTGTAGGGTAAGTGGGCTAATCCCTCCCTTCCTGGACTAAGGGGCAGGAGATTATTGGGTAGGGTGAGGGATGGTGCTGCACAGGAATGGAAGTTCCAGTACCTTTAGGATTCTGTGTACGTCAGGGAAGAAAGAGGCTTAAATGCAAGCAAAGTGTTCCCCACTAAAACCAGTGCAGGGCTGCAGTTCACAGCTGGGTGCTCTTGCTGTGACCATCCTCTGCTTCTCCTCTCCCTCCTGCCATGTCACCTCTCCTCTCCCGAGGTGCTCACACCTTCACTCATGGTGACACTCCCCAAATCCCCGCCCCAGCTCCTTTAACACACTCCCCACCTGCCCCACCTGCCTTTCCCAGCTCCAGCAGTGATTCCATCCCGTCCTTGTCCCTTTAACCCAGCTTCAGCTGCACAGACAGTTTCCCTTTGTAGATTAATGAGGTATTTCCAATCAGTCACACAGGGATTAATGTCACTGCAAATGGGTTTATTTGTTTACACACGTCTAACTTGCCATAATGTGACATGAGCTGCACAGAGCTGTGCACAACTCCGGGATTTCTCTTTCAGAGCCCAGTGATAACTCCAATGTGAACTACGTGCTGTACAAAGGGGATTATTACGTCAGCAACGAGACTGTCTTCATGCACAAGGTGGACCCAGAGACGCTGGAAACGAAGGAAAAGGTGTGGGCAGGTGGGGTGAGGGGGCTGGGGTACACATGGAAGAGATCCACACCTTGCTGGATCAAGGGGAGCTCCAATTCCAAAGGATTTGTCTGGACCAGCAGACATCTCTGTGGTGAGCCCCTGAAGAGGCTGGGCAGCAGCAGGGCAGCTCTCAGGGGTGGAGGTGCAGGCACTGCCCAGCTGGGCACAGCTGGCATTTCTGCTCTCCCTGCTTGCCTGGGCTTGTCTGCACCTCTCAGCAGAACAGGAAACAACCTTTTCCTGTGCACAAGACAAAGTGGTCATGGCTGATCTCACATCTGCCTTTTCCTGGTGCTTTGCTTTCCTATCATTTCCCTTTATCTGCTTTTTTACACCTCAAGCTTTGCACACTCCAAAGCTGCCCTTGATCAAACCCTCTGCTGCAAAGGGATGGTTCAGCTGCCACTTGGTTTTCTCCCCCCTGCTAGAAAATGAGCAAAACATCAGAGGAGTTTTTCCCTGCGTCCTCTCCCGGAGCATGGCTGGACGTGACAGACGGTGACATGTGACAGGACAGCATGAGCTACGTGTCCCCCCTGCCTGCGCCCTCACAAGGGATTTGGGCTGGACAGCTGTGAGCTGTGAGGAGGATTCTGCCCTTCCTAAATCAGTATTTACTGCTGGGCCTCCTTGGCACCAAAAAATGCCAGCTCAGAGCATCCCTCAGGTCGGGATGGAGGCACTCCAGGAGTCCCTCCCTGCGGGATGAGTAGTGAGTCAGGAATGAACAGTATGAACAGCCACAGAGGTATCCTGGCTGATTTGCCAGCTGGTCTGTTTGTAAACCAGAATGCAGTCATGAAAAGACACGTGGGGAATTTTAGGTTCAGCTCTGTTGAACCATCTTGTCATAAAATGAAAAAAAAAATCCCCTCAAGCAGTTTTTTTTAGATGCAGACTGCTATTTTTTTTGATTAAGTGAAGAAATGGAAGGGATGATTTCACATTTAAACTCTCCAGTTTGAGATGCCTTAACAGGACCTGGTTTCCTGAGCTTCCAGGGACGAAACTCTTGGTGATTTTTTGGGGCAGTGACTGTCCCTTCACACCTGTGCTTATTATGGGCAACATTCCCACTGTGCCAGCACTTGTTCCATGAGGAACATCTGTGCCTTCCAAGAAAAGTCTGCTGCTCTTAGTCCTGCTTTACTCATAGAGAAATATCCTCATTTCCAAGGATTTCAGGAGTATTGCAGGCAGAATGAAGGCTTCATTCCAGACCCCACATTATTAAGAACGAATAAAACTTGCTCTTCTTCCTCAGACTTCCACAAATCCCACTCTTTGGAGAATTCTGCACTGACTGAAAATCTTTTGGCATTTGCAGGTGGACTGGAGCAAGTTCATTGCAGTGAATGGGGCCACAGCTCATCCCCACTACGAGGCTGATGGGACAACCTACAACATGGGCAATTCCTACGGGAAGCACGGTGAGGTGGGCGTGGCCAGGCTGCTTTTTTGGGCAGGAATTTTTTTTTTTGGCCGAAGTGTACAGGATACCTCCCACCTCAGCTGCTTCAAGGAGCAGCTGCTGAAGGAACACCCAGAGAGACTGGAAATTGCAGTTTCGGAGTCAAAATGTCAGTGGCAGTCTGTCCCATAAAGCTGCTTCCTCTCAGGATTTAATTTTAGATGCTTCTGACTTTGGCCTGTGAATATCCAGCAGATTCTTCTCTTCCTCTCCCAAGCTTTGCTGGAAAGCAGGAGAATTATTTTTTTAAAGTCCCATCCACTGCTGAAGCCTCATCTGAAGATATTTAACAATTAGTCACATGTTTTTCTCTTACAATAATTGGGTTTTGATGAGCACCATAAGGGTTTTTGCAGGAGAGAAGATTGAATTTATTCTGGTCACCCGACTATCTTACAGCAAAACTGAATTTTATGGGATATTTTTCTTCTTCCCAGAACTCTGAGCATCTTGATAGGATCCTGTTCCATCCACATGGCTGCTCAGAGCTCTCAGTCCCTGTCAGCTGTGTGAAATCCTCCTTTTCCAGAGACCTCTGCCCTTTATTGTGATCCCTCAGGCCAGCTCCACATTTTCCCAGTTATGACCATTTTTCATTCTTGCTGCTTTCATTTCCTTTTGGCCTCACAAAGTCCAGCTCTGTACCACATGCTTTTTTCAGCTGGACACACCAAACTCCAGATTCTTACTAATATTCAAAAGTGCCATCATTTCCTGCTCATATGCTCAGATTTATTGAATGAGCATCACCAAGGCTCAAAGTTTTCATTTCCTGTGAGCTTGGTTTTCATCCTGCCCCTGTTATTATAGGAGAGCACTGCAGGCAGAGCTGGAATTCTCCCAGACTGAGAAGATCCTTTCAAGCTTCCTTTTTTTTTTTTTT
>NW_014650651.1:452453-525865 GCF_001447265.1 Sturnus vulgaris
TTTTACTGCCTGTTGGGTTTCTGCTCCGTTTAGCAGAGGTGTTTCCAAGCATTCCTGGGGAACAGGAAGGAGCAGAGCCCGAGTTTGGTTTGAACACCTTTTCCCCTTTCCAGGATCCAGCTACAACATCATCAGGGTCCCCCCACAGGAGTCAGGCCACGGGGACACGTTGGAAGGAGCCAAAGTGCTGTGCTCCATCCCTCCCATGGACAGGGCAAAGCCATCCTACTACCACAGCTTTGGTAAGAGGCCAGCCCAAACCCAGGCACTTTGGGGAAATGGGATGCAGAAAGGGCTGTGCAGTTCTCTCTGCCCCTCGGATGTTTTCTTGCCTCGTATTTGGGTGGCATTCCTTCCTTCCTTCCTTCTCTCCTCAGGAATGACTGAAAACTACATCATTTTCATCGAGCAGCCCCTCAGGATGAACCTGTTGAAGATCATCACCTCCAAGCTCCGTGGGAAAGCCATTTTTGATGGGATAAGCTGGGAGCCCCAGCACAACACCTATTTCCACGTGGTCAACAAGCACACTGGGCAGGTGAGGGGGTCTTGGGCCCCTGCAGCAGCTAATCTGGGACTTTAGATCCCCAAAGTAGCAACCATGGGGAGTTTAAGAACCAATCCAGGAGTTACTGCAATGAAGACTTTAAAGTACGGGTGTAGATTGGCTAAAAATGGGATTTCTTCATGCATTTCCCTCTCTATTCATTCATTTCTTTGCCAGCCCTAAAAGGACAGGCAGAAAGAAACAGTTTGGAGTTCACGAGACTTCAGCACAGGGATGAAATGAGATGAAATGAAATGAAATGAAATGAAATGAAATGAAATGAAATGAAATGCAATGCAGGTCCCAGGGTATAAAAAGGTCAGAACCTGGGAAAGATGCACAGCAAGGGGCTGCTTGATAGTTTGAGTTTTCTTCTTCTGCTCCTTACTGGCTTAAAGCAGCCCTTTTGTGGTAGCACAGGGACAGAGGGCAAACCCCCAGGAATGAGAAGGGTTGAAATTTGGGGGAGAGAGGATGCTGGAGGTGTTGGAGGCCAGGCTGGGAGCTGTGACGAGGAGCTGAGGCTGTCCCCTGCTCCCTGCAGGTGCTGCCAGGGCCGTGGTGCTCCAAGCCCTTCGTGACCTTCCACCAAATCAACGCCTTCGAGGAGCGGGGCTGCGTGGTGCTGGACCTGTGCTGCCAGGACGAGGGCACCAGCCTGGCCCTGTACACCCTGCAGAACATGAGGAGGAGTGGGGAGGGGCTGGACCAGGTGAGATCCCTGCCTTTGCTTCCCCAGCACCTGCTTTTCTACAGCAGAGCTCAGAGTGGAGAGCAACACAACCACAACTCCATAAAAACTGGAATTATCAGCTCTTGATGCTCTCTCTCCATGGAGCATGCCCTTAAAACTCTTCAAGCTCTATGTGTGACACAGAGATCCATTCTGTGACACAAAATTTATTTCTGTTTTAAAACCTTGGTTTTGATGACATTTATTTTCCTCATCATTGTGTAATACAATTTTCCCCCAAGAAATTATGCAAAATAAGTTGTGGCATGACTTCTAAATGGAAAAAGAAAAAGGAACCCCGTTCTTTAAGGCATTGCTTCAGAAAAGGAGCAGTTTTTATGAAAATCACAGAAACAAAAATACCACAGAAACCCCTGCACTTTTCCCCACAGTCACCCAGAACAGCACGTTCGAATAAATTGTTTATTGTGTCCAGCTCTGTGAAAAGCCCCATTTCAGTGTGAGGGGCATTATTTTGCATAGGTCACACATGGGAAAAGTGGTGCTTTCAGTTTCTGGCCCTGCAGATGTGTTTGTTGGAGACCCAGTGTGCTGGGGGGGCTGCTGCATGTCCAGACAGGGCTGCACTTCCTCTGTCTGTGTCCTGAGCTGTCTGAACCAACTCAGCTCTGACCTGAAGGAGCAAAGCTGTGTCCCATGGGCTTCTGCTTTCTTCTGCCATTTCTTCTGGGCTTTTCTCAGGCGTTTTAGGAACATATTCAAGTACAGCAGAGTGTTAATCCCAGCTTTTTTTTTTGGTCCTTCTCTGAGCACAGCCCAGGTGGAATTTGATGTGGCTGAAGTCGTGTCATCACTGGGGCTGTGTTTCCAGCACAAGTGACAAGTGGCATCACCAGCACACTTTACCCCCCCCCACATACAGAGGAGTAATTTCACAACAGAATCTCAGCCTTCACTCCACCAAAAGCCTCAGGAGTGTCTGGGCATGACTTGTCTTCTTTCCCCAGATTTATTTGCTCATTAACCCTGGCAGAGTATTTTGTCTGGCAGAGTTCCTCTGGTTACGTGAACCAAGAAAAGTTTTGAAAACAGGGTTTCAGGATTAACACATGAGATTAAAGTGAAGTTTCACAACTGAACTGAAGAATTGCAGATTGAAGTAACTGAAAGACACCAAAATAGGGTCCTTATCTGTTTTATTTATATGAGAATATGACAGGTTAAAAACTTGGCTTGAGCAGAACTCAATTATTAAGTGGAATTATTATTATTAAGTGGAATTATCCCTCTCAATGTGCTGAGTGTCTGCCACACTGGGGGCTGCACTTTGCTCCCCAAGTAAATCCATCACCATTCCCCTGGACTTCCACCCATGAATCCAAGTGTACCTGGGCATGGAAGAGGGAATCCTGCAGGGTAACCTCAGGCACTGAAGGCACAGAGCTCTCCTGCTTCTCCACGGAGTGATGTAAAGCAACATAAACCTGTTCTAACTAAAAAGAGTGCAGTGTCTGTCCCACTGGATTGGCTTTGGAGGTAATGGGCTGATGTGCATACCCAGCTCAGCATCAATTACTGTGAGAGCAGTGCTGGCCCTTTTAATTCTTGTGGTTTTGGTTTCTGCTGTAAATTACTGGAACGTGCAGGGAACTTCTTCTTTCCATTGTGTGCTTTACCTTACCAGAAGTTGGTCAAACACGTAAGGAAAAGAAGAACAAGAATTCAGGGGTGTCTAAAACTTCTGAATTGTTCCCCAAAAGTGCATTTAGGCTGAAATGTGTGTCCTGTCTCCATCACCAACACTTTCTGTCTCTCTGGCAGGTCTATGCCTCCATTCCCAGAGCCTTCCCTCGCCGCTTTGTTCTCCCTCTGGACCTGGATTCAGACACACCCGTGGGGAAAAACCTGAACCCACTGCCTTATAGCCAGGCAAAGGCTGTGAAAGGTGCAGATGGCAAGGTGTGTATCAAACCAAACTAAACCAAACCAAACCAAACCATAAATGCATTTATGCAGCAGCCCCTGCCCTGTGCCTCAGAGCTTTAACCACTGGTTGCTGGGACCAGTCAGCTCTCCTGCCCTGTGCAAGCTGAACCAACCCTGCTGTGATTTCTGCACATTTCTCCCAGGTCTGGTGCACACATGAAAATCTCCACCCTGAGGGCTTTGAGAAGGTTGGGGGCCTGGAGTTCCCCCAGATCAATTACAGGGGGTACAATGGCAGGAGGTACCGCTACTTCTATGGCTGTGGATTCGGGCACCTGGTGGGAGATTCCTTGATCAAGGTTGATGTGGAGACCAAGAATTTCAAGGTGAGGTGAAGTCAGCTCGTCCACTGAACTGGATTTGAAGGTGTGTCATTTGCTGGGGGCTTTAGGGCTTTGCCCACGTGGCTCTGGGATGAGATTCCCAATTTCACATGGCACCTTATGAACCAAACAGGAGAGGATGGCACCATCACACTCCTGGAATGGAAAAAAAAAATTAATTAAAAGGTTGAACTCCAAGCTTCTTGGAGCACAGAGGTGCATTTGTGGGGAGCACTTGTAACTCTGCTCACTGCAGTAGGCAAGTATTAATGAAATGAAACTCATCCATATGTCCCTGAAACTCATCCTTATGTTCCCAGATTTGGAAGGAGGAGGGATCCTACCCATCAGAGCCTGTGTTTGTGCCAGTGCCTAATGCCACGGCAGAGGACAGCGGAGTCATCTTGTCTGTGGTGGTCTCCCCCACTGAGGTAACTTGCTGGCAGTCATTTGTCAAAGTCACACAGCATTAATTCACTTTTTAAACCTCAAAGCCGAGGAGTTTGAGGCTCCCCAGAGTGTGTGCTCTGCCATGGCCAAGCACAGGCAGTGCAAGCAGGAGTTCTGCTCAGAATGTTGGGGTTTCCCAATGGAACCCGTGAGTCTCAGTGCTTTGGGCTCCGTGGCTCCTGCTCTGTGCCTTTGTGTGCAAACGCGGTGGAAAGAAGCTCAGCCTGGCCACTCACTGTGCCTTTGTCCTCCTCCTGCAGAACCAAAGTGCTTTCCTGCTCGTGCTGGATGCAGAGACCTTCCGGGAGCTGGGGCGAGCAGAAGTCGGGGTGCCAATGCCTTACGGGTTCCACGGCATCTTCAGTGCCCACTGAGGAACTCCCGGGCACCTCCTGGGACTCAGGGCCGAGCCAGGCTCAGGTGAAAGCTGCTGCTTTCACCCCCCACCTTCCCCTCACTTCTGGGACGAAGGAGCTGCTTTTTCTCCACCGTTACCTCCTGAATTCCTAACAAAATGCAGCCAAGGAAGGCAGAAGCCCCTTCGCACCCACAGCCCACTGTTTTATCTACATTTTTGCCACTATCTTGCTAGACCAGCTGTAGCAGCAGTTCACAAAGGACGCCAGGGTGAGGCTTGCAAGGGAGAAAATGGAATCTGAGGTGATGAACCCTTCCTTTGGCAGCAATGTGCTCTGAGGGGAAGAGACCTTCAACGCTTTGGCTGGAATATGTAAAGCAGAAGAGAGGAGTAAAACCCAACAGGTGACAGGTGGGGCCAGTGAAGGGGAGGAAATCCCTTCACTGCATCAAGGCTGCCTTCAGGGGACTCCAGGGGGTAGATGCAGACACTCACAGAAGTTGTGTGTGTGCTTTTTTTGTACCATAGCAGTGCCCTCCAATAAAACCTTGGGAACTTTTTCCTTTCTTTCCTTGCCCTCACACAGTCTTGTCGATGTGGGGAACATCTCCAGAGCAGGACACAGCTCTGCTGGCTGATAGTTCCTGCCTTCCTCCCAGTTCAACCAGTAGGAAACACCAGTAGGAAACACAGAGGGCTCCACTATGGCCTCGGCATCTCTTTGGGGTAAAGCAGAGCAGAACAAACTCCAGCCCCCTGTGTCACCCAGGCTGCTGAGCTCTGGGGTGTAGGTGCATGGATGAAAAGTGAAGACTTCTATTTCTCCATTGTCACAAGACCAAAGAATTATTTGAATCATTTCCTTGAGTAATAAACGAGCCCTGTCACCCTTGGGGCTTTACCTCCTCTGGCCTTCCTTCACCTCCCTCACAGGTCTTGGGAAAAGAAAAAGGATTTTACCCTCGGGCTCTGGGGGAGGCAGAGGAGGCTCAGCCAGAGCTGGTCCAAGCCACTAGATGGCAAACAGCCCCCGTTGGTGCCGTGCCAGCCCTGCCCTGCAGCCTCCTCTGCTGCTGCCGCTGGTCATTGTCACAGCCTGGAGGCGCCAGGACCGGCAGCACGATGGCGCTAAGAGGTGTTTAATGGAATTCAGGCACCACTGGTTCTTTTTTTTTTTTTGTTGTTTTTGTTTTGGGTTTTTGTGTGTTTTTTTTTTGTTTGTTTGTTTGTTTGGTTGGTTGGTTTTTGTTATTTTTTTGTGTGTTTTTTTCTTTGGTGGGTTTTTTTGGGGTTTTTTTGTGCGTGTGTGTGTTGTTTTTTTTTCTCGTTGATTTGGGGAACGAAAAGGGCTCAGAGGCTCAGGTGCAAGCCCGTGCTGTGTCCCCAGAGCTGCCGTGTTTAAAGCTCTGCTCCCCCAGCACACAGCCCTGCTGGGCTGGGCACACGGGCTGTGCTCTCTCTCCTCCCGATGTTCTCTCACACACAGATCCTGGTGGAGTTTTCCCACCCTGACAAACACACAGGTTCACTCCGTTATCCCCAGGAATCCCCAGGAATTAAGGGAACGTACATTCACACCCTTGCAGCACGGAGAAATCCAGGTTCTCCTTGTTCTCCCAAAGCTTTCTGAAAATCACCAGACTTGAAGGATTCCTCTGCTTGAATTCCATCAATGTTATTACCGGGGTGCCCTCCTGCATGTGTGTCCACAACCATCCCGGGGTCCCACACGGACACGGGGGGACAGGAACATGCCGGGGCTGAGCAAGGGGGGATTGGAGCATCCTGGGACTAAACACGGGGGGATTGGAGCATCCCCGGAGCTGAACACGGTGAAGAATTGGAGCGTCCCCGGGGCCGACACCGGCACAGAGGGACCGGAGCATCCTCGGGGCTGAACACGGGGGATTTGGAGCATCCCGGGGATGAACTTGGGGGGATTGAAGCATCCCCAAGTCCGACACCGGAACGGAAGGACTGGAGCATCCTCGGGGCTGAACACCGGGATTTGGAGCAACCTGGAGCTGAACATGGGGAGGAATTGGAGCATCCCCGAGTGTGTCACCGGCAAGGAAGGACCGGAGCATTCCCGGGGCTGAACACGGGGAGGAATTGGAGCATCCCCGAGTGTGTCACCGGCAAGGAAGGACCGGAGCATTCCCGGGGCTGAACAAGGGAAGGATTGGTGCATCCTGGGGCCGTACACGGGGGGATTAGAGTATTCCCGGATCCGACACCGGCAAGGAAGGACCGGAGCATTCCCGGGGCTGAACACGGGGAGGATTGAAGCATCCCCGGACCCGACATTGGCACGGAGGAATTGGAGCATCCCCGGCTCCAACCCCGGCACGGAGGGACCGGAGCATCCCCGGGTCTCGGCGGGCGGATCCTGCGGTCTGGAGCCGCCCCCGGGGCCGGGCTGGAGCCGCCCCGCTCCGTCCCCGCTCCGTCCCCGCTCCGTCCCCGCTCCGTCGCCGCGATGTCGCCGCGCTCCGCCCGCCTGGCGCGGCTGTCGCGCTCCGTCACCTTCAGCGCCTGCCATCGCCTGCACAGGTGAGCGGCCCCGCACAGGTGAGCGGCCCCGCACAGGTGAGCAGTCCCGCACAGGTGAGCGGTCCCGCACAGGTGAGCGGCCCCGCACAGGTGAGCAGTCCCGCACAGGTGAGCGGCCCCGCCGGGAGGAGGCTCCGAGCCCTCGCCGCGTTCCCTTCCCGGCTCCGTCCGTGGCTCAGCCCCTTCCCGCAGCTCCGCCAGTGCCCGGCTGCAGTTCCGTGTTTTAACAGAGCCGCTGGCGCTTTCGGTTTGTAAACATCGCCCTGCGCCCTCCCATCTCCCGCCTATCCCCCCAAAACTGATCTATTCCTAAAGGGTGCCTTGAGCTGAAGGAGATTTTAGGCTCGGCCTCTTCTCTCAGGCTGTAGGACAAGGGGAAACAGCCCCGAGCTGCGCCGGAGGAGCGTTGGGCTGGACATCAGCAGGAATTTCTCCATGGAAAGGGTGGCCAGGCCTTGGGAGGGGAGTCCCCGTCCCTGGAGGTGCCCAAAGAACTCAGTGCTCTGGGTCACAGGCTGGGCTCAGTGATCTCACAGCTCTTTTCCAGCCTCAGTCATCCTGGGATTCTGTGATCTTCCCAAAATGTGCCTTGACCTGAAACACTCAGAGCAGGCCCCTGGATTGCTTCAAAGGGAAGATTCAGAGAGAATTCCGTTGTATTTCTTGGAGAGACTCCCTAAGCTTTGCTAATTAATAATAAACCCAAATGTGCAGCTTGCTCCAGGCCTGAGTGATTTTGGGCCCAGATGTTGAGCATTTATCCAGCAGTGGTGTCAGGCAGATGCTGTGAAACAGACACAAAACCACTGCAAAAAAAAAAAAAAAAAAAAAAAAAAGAATCCACTGCTGTCAACAACAAGATCTCTTCGTGGAGCAAACATCCTCTGTGTGTTTGTACCTCCTGAGCTGGTGGGTTAAATGTGGGAGAGGGAAGAGATGGAGGCTGGAAAGCAGAGTTGAGTGAATCCAGGAACATCTGGAGCAGATGCTGACGTGCCACGCCTGCCTTTCCCACAGCAAATCCCTGAGTGATGAGGAGAACCTGAAGCTGTTTGGGAAATGCAACAACCCAAATGGGCACGGACACAACTACAAAGGTAGGGAGCAGATTTCCATCCTTGCTCTCAGGCTGGGGATCACCCCAGGAGGGCTGGGCCACTCATTCTCAGCTGCCTGATACAGCTTTTAGTGTATTTGTGTTTTTAATAAGAATTAAGAGGAAATTTCAGCAGCAGGGGGTTGAACCATAGCGTGGGTTTGGCAGCTGAATAGATAATAAATATTTATCTTCAAATGCCACTTCTTGAATCAAATCTGCTTGTTTACACTCTGCAGAATCATTGTGATTGGAAGGGAGATTTTTTCTAAGCAAAAGCCATGCAAATTAAGCAGCCTGTAAACATATTTTGAATGTTGGTTTTTTTTTTTTCACAAGTTCTCCCATTTCTACACCCCGAGCACACAGAATTGGATCTCTCCAGTTCCTGGAGTGGCTCCCTGGGTTGTTGGCACCTGAAATCTCTGCTCAGGAGCTGCTTTATCAGGGAAGACAGTCTTATCTCCACCTCCTGGGGCATCAGACCTTGGGGAAGGATTTTTGTGCCTCTGAGTCATTGTTTTTATGGAGCATCCCCTCATTTTGTAAAAACAGTCCTACTCCTGAGTGCACCCTGTGGGTGAGCAGGGAGTGGGTTGTGTGTCCCCAGCAGCAGCAGATTTATTTTGGGTTCCTGGACATCACAGTGACCTGATCTTTTCTTTTTTTCAGTTGTGGTCACCGTGCGTGGAGAGGTGAGTGCAACCAGAATCCTTTTTTTGTTCCTCAGTGTGGCAGAATCCCCACGCCTGAATTTCCCAGAGTATTTTGGAAACTCTGTGCACATCACTAGAGAAGGTTTTCCGTGGTCATTGTCCTGTCCACAACGAGGATTTGCAGTTTAATGCCGTTTTCATGCTTTTTATCATCATACTTGAAGACTCTTCCAGTGAGTTGTTTCTCCCTGGTGTCAGATTTTAGGAGAGGGAGGAACCTCTGGAATTGTTTCCAGGCTTGGGAACATCACAGGAGTGGGGTTGGAACCCTCTGAGAGTGGAAAGATATTTTCCACGGATATCTGTGTCTGATTTGTGTCTCCAGGCCACCAATGTCCTTTGTGCTTCCCCTGCAGATTGACCCAGTCTCGGGGATGGTGATGAACCTGACAGACCTGAAGGAATACATGCAGGTAAAAACAGCCCAGTCTTCCTTCCCATCCCCTGGGAGGATTGATTAGAGCTCAGCAATTTGTGTGGTACCAGCATGGGGACGTGGTGAGCTGCTGATGGCAGGACATAAAAAAGAAATTAAGGAATAATTGAAGACTTAAATGCCTTAGCTCTGTTATGTGAGGCAGTGCCACGTTTCCAGCTGGGAATTTCACAGCTGGATTTGGGGCCATTTCCCTTTTTTCCCCATCCTGCCTGGCTGTGTGTGGTTATCTGAACCTCGGGCCAGGCAGGGACAGGGCTGTCACCATCCTCTCCCTGCAGGAAGCGATCATGGAGCCACTGGACCACAAAAACCTGGACAAGGACGTGCCCTACTTCTCTGAGGTGGTGAGGTGGGTGATGGGGGCTCCTGGAGGGGCTGGAACAGTCTCCAGGGTCTGATCACAGAATCACAGGATCACAGAATCCCTGAATAATAGGATCACAGAATCACAGGGTCACAGAATCACAGAATCACAGGATCACAGAATCACAGAATCACAGGATCACCAGGTTGGAAGAGACCTCCAAGATCATCAAGTCCAACCCACACCTTAACACCTAAACTGACCCATGGCACCAAGTGCCACATCCAGGCTTTTTTTAAACACATCCAGGGATGGTGACTCTACCACCTCCCCAGGCAAAGCATTCCAATAATTCATTATTCTTTCCATAAAAAAACTTCCTCTTGTATCTCCCCTGGTGCAGTTTGAGACACATCCTCTGGTTCTGTTGCTGATCCCACCTGGGGACCAGCAGCCTTTACCTGTGTGCTGTCCACACCTGTGTCCAGCCCTGCTGTCCCTCACTGGCCTGGACAGACAGGACCTGTCCATCCCACCCACGTTTGCTGGCAGTGCCACAATCCCCACCTAATCCAGGTGTCATGGTCCCCTTCAGCGTCCCCCCAGCCTTGGTGACATTTCTGCCACTTCAGCTCTGACCCTGCTGCTGTTTTCCCCCCCAGCACCACAGAGAACATTGCCGTGTTCATCTGGGACAGCCTCCAGGAGCTCCTGCCCCAGGGAATCCTCTACAAAGTGGAAGTGCACGAGACAGAGCAGAACGTGGTCGTTTACAAGGGGGAGGAAACCATTGTGAAGTGAGATCAGCCTCAGCTCCCCAGCTCAGGAGAAATGCTCCAAAACGAGCTCAGTGCACCCCTCCAGCCCTGCCTCCTGTGTTGATCACGACAAGGGCAGATGTTTCACAAGGACCCACTTTGCCCATCTGGGTTCTCAGCATGGGTTGGTTTCTCTGCTTCTTCTCAAGACCTTCCTGTTTTGCCAAGCTGAGCCACCCAGCTGATGTGAAATTTAGAATTGTGCCCTGGTAAATAAAGCAGCTTTGGGGGCAGGAGGTGGCCTGGCAAAATCACAAAAGTCTTTGCTTTCTCTCTAAATTAAATAATTAATTTATGATATTTAATAATGTGAGCTTTGGTATTGCTTTGCTTCTTGATCAAGCAGAGGAGCATTTTTGAGAGAGAACTACATTATCTTTCTTTTTTTTTTTTCTTCTTATCAGTTTATTTCCTGTGCTGCAGGCAATGTTCCTTCGTGTGGCCAGCAGATCTTTCTCTGTGTGTGGAACTGGTGTAGTGGGCAATTAAAAAAAACCCAACATTTCTGATCCAAACTGGAGAGCCAAAGGGAGCAGGGTGTTGGTGAGAATGGAAAACTGAGGAATCTGAAGTGGGAATGTCACAGCCCCAGTGGTGGCAGAGCTTGGGGGAGGGAGAGCAAAAAAAAAAACCCTAAATCAACCCCAAAATCAACCCCAAAATCCAACGGAGGTTGTTGCAGCAGGATGAGCCTGTGAGAGGAATTTAAATGGACACTACCCCAATCATCCTGGATATTCCCAGAGCTGGGGAGGGATTTAAACCTCAGTTATCCTGGATATTCCTGGAGCTGGAGAGGAATTTAAACCTCAGTTATCCTGGATATTCCCAGAGCTGGGGAGGGATTTAAACCTCAGTTATCCTGGATATTGCTGGAGCTGGAGAGGGATTTAAACCTCAGTTATCCTGGATATTCCTGGAGCTGGAGAGGGATTTAAACCTCAGTTATCCTGGATATTCCCAGAGCTGGAGAGGGATTTAAACCTCAGTTATCCTGGATATTCCCAGAGCTGGAGGCACACTGGGAAAGCTGAGGAGAGGCAGTGAGGGAATGGTCATTGCACAATTCCTGTGGCCAAAGGCCATCATCAGTCACAGTGTCTGTCCAGAGGCAGAAGTGACAGTGCTGGCTGTCATTCCCTTTGTCACATGAGCAGTGTCCTGAGGAGTAATTGGGAATGGCCATCAAGAATAACTGAATAATTAAAAAAAAACCAACCCTGTTACGTTTACAAGGAAATGGGGGATTTGAACAATGGGAGCAAACAGCCCCTTTGGGGAGTTTAATGAAGTTTGCCTAATTGTTCACCTTGGCCACACTGTGCTCCAGGCTGAGGTAGAGGGGGGTTTACACTGCCCAAAAAATACCTGGGATGGTTTTAAAACTGGTTTGGAATGGAAAGTGAGGACTGCTTTACCTGAGCACAGTCCTGTGCTGTCCCCTGGCCTGGTTCAGCTTTGCTCAAACTCCCTGAGCTTCAAAAAGGGAATGGTGAGAAAAATGAGAGATATTCCAACTTTCCCCTTTGGCAGAGCAAAGCCTCTGCCCTGGGAGCTCCAGCTTTGAGGTTTTTTTTTCCCTTTTTAAAGGTGGTGCTTTGGGAATATTTGGCTGCAGGCTCCTTGCAGTGTCAGGGTGCTCAGTGCCTCGGATGAAATGAACACTCTGCTGGCACATTTGCCCCTTTTCCCTGCTTTTTTCTGTCCCCAAATGTGGATCCAGTCATTTTTGTTCAGCTCCATGCAGCGAGGTTTTGCAGCTGCTCTGTGGCTGAAGTGATGTCAAGTGCTGGTGCTGATTCACAGAGCACTGGTGCCTTCAGTGAGTCATGGACACTCAAACACATCATGTGCTGGTTTTATCAGAGCAGGAATTCATTCAGCAAACAAAATGTTACATCTGTACAGCACAGCCCACTGCTTTTATTGACATGGAGGCAGAAAAACCAGCCCAGGCTGCTCTGAATTTCTGCAGTTCAGCAGCCCAGGAGAGTTGAGTATTTATTGTCTATGCACCTTGGAGATTTACCTGTGTCAATTATTCTGATCTCTGGGATTAAATGACTGCAGCTCTGGGGAAATGGGAATAAATTGGGTGGCTGGGCAGTGCTTTGGATGAAAGGGGTTGGAAACAGCAGAGCTGGAGGTGGAATTGGAATTACAGTGGGAGCTGTCCCTGATCCTGCTCAGAGGGGTCGGGAGCTTTGCAGGGAATTCTCTGTGGAATTCCAAATTCCCAGAGGAGGGAGGGAGGGTTCTGGAGGGAGGGAATGAACTGCCAGAATTAAACATTAAGCTCTGGGTTACTGAGTGATGAAATGCTCTGAAGGACTGTTCAGGTGACAGTGGGGGCCAGGACAGCCCTGAGAGGTCACAGCTGATCCCAGCAGAGGCTGTAGGAGCAAAACTTCCAGCTTTATTTATTTATTTCTTATTCCAGCATAAAAAAGTGAATGATAATGATGGGAATGTGTTCAGTGGGGCTGACAGACCCAGCTCTGCCCTCCTGCCACGTGATAAAATCAAACCAGGTTTTGTGGGCTGGGTGAGCAGGGGGCACTGCCAGCACCTGCCTGAGTTTAACAAAAAGCAAAGTTTGGGGCTGCCCAGGAATTCTGGCAAACGGCAGCTTTCCTTTTTATTAATTTTAAGTTTTTCCACTGATGAGGCTCGTGGATGGCACGAGGCAGCACCTCGGGATAATCTGAGACATGGAAGGTGCCACAGGGATATTTAAATGCAATTTCATATTTATTATCCAAAGCTGTAATCTTAGGAGCTAGATGGATCAACAAGGAGATTGGAGTTGAGCAGTAATTTCCAGCACTAATTAGGATTTTATTGTGTGTTGTGCACTGGAGTAGCAGGAGATAAAGCATGGCCCTATCTCTGCTAATTACTCTGTCTCCTAAACAGATGCCAATTTTAATGGCTGGGCACTAAAAAATTCATTTCTCTGGAATTCTGCAAGGAGGTTCCATGAATTCAGCACTGCAGGCTCAAATTTCATCTGGGGAATTGTGGCTTCAGAACCCAATCCCTCCACAAGCCAGCAGCAAACAGGGAAAGAAATGGAAATTAGGATGGAACAAATGGAATTTACACTGAGGGCACGAGAGGGAGAATTTCCTTCCCTTTTTGAGGCAAACCATGGCTTTTGTACAATTTGAACAAGCAAGAGTTGAGTGAGAGCTCAGCCTGAAAGCCAAACGTGCCTTAGCAGGTGTTTAATCACAACTGTCAACTTTTACTGATGATATTTCAGACAACTTTGTGGGAATTTAGAAAAATTTCCCACTTAGACCTGATATCTGAGTGCCTGAGAAATATAAATGGGCAGGCACAATTTTTTTTTGTGAATCCCTGAGAAATATAAATGGGCAGGCACAATTTTTTCTGAATTCTTGAGAACTATAAATGGACAGGCACAATTTTTTTCTTGTTCTGCTCAGCTCCTGTGTTAAATTTTCAGGCTCCTTTATTGCCAGGCTCCTCAGCCACTGGGGAATTAGGATTTGTTCCTGACCCTTCCCCCCCAAAAAAAACCTCTGGGTCACCCTGTGCAAGGATTTCAGAGCTCAGGCCTCACCTTTATTTATTCCTTTATGTGTGAGATCAAAGCCAAAGATTTCAGAACCATTTCAAAGCCCCCCAACATCACAGCAAAGCCAGGAAATAATGGCAGGTGCAAGAATCAATTTTAATTCCTTATTTTATTTAGATCGGTTTGAGAAAAAAAAAAAAATTGCTTCCCACATGTTGGAAAATTTCTAAATAAATGTTTTGCCCATATAAAAATACAAATAGCAATGAAATCAAGACATGCATTGGCCCACACAATAATCTTGCCCTACAGCAAAATCAGCTGTTGATTAAAAAAAAAAAAAAGGAAAAAAAAATGCCCACCTTGCCTTTCTAGAAAAATCAGGAAAAAAAAATAAATTAGAGGGAAAAGAAAGAGAAACTTTGTGATCTGCTGAAAGAACAAAATTTAGGGGATTTTGGACCGAATAACAACATGGAGCATGAATTGCTGGGGCTGGGGGGGGAGGTTGGCAGCAGAATTTCCCTGCCCAGGCTCAGCTGAGCTGTGGGGCTGTGCCAGGAGGGGAGGGAGAGGCAAACCCAGAACCCTCCTGGAGCAGGGATCCTCCTCCTCCAGGACTTCTGTGATGAGGAGATCGTGGACCCACGAGTGTCCCCTTGAAATGGGGTCTGCTCAGCCCTTTTTGGGTCTGAAATCACAAAAATATCCCATATTTGCTTTGGCTGAGTTGGTGGGCCAGGATTGCTCACACAAACCCTGAGAATTCCCTGTGGAAGTGCATTTACCACCCTATAACACACACAAAAATGAACCTTTATTTTTTTTTTTTTTTTTTTTTTTCTTCCTTCTTCCTGAGTAAATCAGCTCAGCCCCATGTTCCCCAGGGAGGGGAAAGGGGCAGCAGGGCTGGTTCGAGTGCAGGTCTAGGAGAGCAGGAGGGCTGTGAGGAGCAGCAGGGCAGGCAGGAGCCAGGAGCTGCCCTGAGCCCTGCACACCGAGCTGTGGGTGGTGCTGGGGGACAGCGTGCTGTTGGGAGGCAGCTGGGTGCTGTTTTCTGCCCCTGAAATGGGAAAAAAAAAACCAACCTCAAATTATAAATCCAAAGAGCCGGCTGAAACCTTCTCCAGCAGGCTGTGCTTAACTCTGGTTTCACAGAAAATTACTTTCATATTTTTCATACTGTTTCATTCATTATTTTCATATTTTCAAGGGGTCAAACCCCCTGTGGAGGAGTGGGGTGTCTGAATGCATCATCAGCACCATCACCCTCCAGACTGGGGCTCTGTTTTCTACCAGAAACCCTCCCTGATGGCCAAGCCACAGCTCCCAGTCCATTCCTGGCCCAGCCCCTGCAGAAATAAAGAAGCCTGGCCTCTGGTTTGTAGCTGTTTCGTGTCCCTTAAAGCAAAAAGGAAAGGTTTGAAGTTGGAATGATAACCTGAAAAGCCTCTGTCTTTGCCTGGCTGCTGGGGATGTGGGATATCCTTCAGCTCCAGGCATCCTGAATCCCTCCTTGCCCTCTCCCCAAAGCCCAGAGTGAAGCCCCTGCTTGGTCCTTCCCCAGATGTTGGAAATTATTATTATTATTATTATTATTATTATTATTATTATTATTATTATTATTATTATTATATGGAAGATTATTTACCTGTGCTCAGTATCACAGTTTTGAGCTCGTTGGTGTTGTTAGGGAAGCTGAGATAAACCCTGTGGGAGGAGAAAAGATGAAAACGAGCTCAAAGGGGGGAAACTGAGTGTCTCATGTGGGGATGGGAATTTTGGAGCCACCCTGAGCTCACTTATGGTGCCCTCCAGCCACACGGAGCTTTTTGGGGGGTTATTTTTAACATCTGAAATGGTTTCTCCATCACATTTTGGCTGCTTCTGGGCTGGGCTGGGCTGGGGATGCCTCTTAGCAGGGTGGCAATTAACAGAGAACCATCTGCTGCCTGTAATTAGAATTACTCCTGCCAGGAATTACTGCTGTCCTTCCTCCCCCCCAGATAAGGCTCTGCTTCCCCCGGACAAACATTTCCCAGCAGCGCTAATGGAAGTGCTCAGCAGGGCCATTTCCACGGGATTAATCTGCATTTCCACTCACGGGAGCACCTCCAAATCCCAGAGCAGCCCGGGGTTGGCTTTGGGCAGCACAATTTCCCTTGGTGAAGGGAGAGAGACAAAATCCAGAGGGTTTTAGTCGGCCCCTGGTTTGAGGAGGGGTTGGTTTTGGGGGTCTGTCCTCACCTGATTTGCACAGAGGCCAGGCTGCTGTTGGGGGATGTCCAGCTGGCCGTGCTCTCAGTGATGTTCAATTCTGCAGTGTCAAAAGAGCTGCAATTCCTCGTGTTGTTCCCCTGCCACGTCCCCACCGAGCTGTTCTGGGGTGACAGAGCCTGCAGCAGGTACTGAGAGCTGCTGCTGTGGTTTCTGCTGTCCTTTATGGTCACTGGCGACACAGCAGGGTGGACAGGAATGAGATTTCTGTTCCCAGGGTTTGCTCACCCTGGGTGACACTCGTGGTGTCACAGCCTGCACACAGGGTGTTTCACCACAGGGGGAAGAAAACCCTTTATCTGCCCCCAGAACAGGAGGAAAAAACCCTTTATCTGCCCCTGGCCTGCTCCCCCTGAGCACAGGAGGAAAAATTCCTTTATCTGCCCCTGAGCTGCTCTATCCTGAAGAAAAAACCCTTTATCTGCCCCTGAGCTGCTCAGACCCCAGTCCAGGAGGAAAATCCTCTTTATCCTTCCCTAGACTGCTCAGACCCCAGAACAGGAAGAAAAAAAATCCCTTTATCTGCCCCTGGACTGCTCAGAGCCCAGAACAGGAAGAAAATTCCCTTTATCTGCTCCTGAGCTGCTCAGAGCCCGGGCTCAGCCCCTGCTGCCCTGGGTGCCACACCTGGCAGCCACAGCAGAGCCCTGTGCATGCCATGGAATGGGAAGGGCTGGAAAAAGGAACCTTGGGGCACCCTGAGCCCCTGGCTGGCTGTGCTCACCCTCCCCTGCCCCAGGCTGGGGTTTTGGGGTTTTTTTTTTCCCCAAGCAGAAGCTGGACCACGCTCAGGTGGGGCACGGAGGGGGTGGTGGCAGTAGTGGCTGCCCAGGTCCCTGTGCCAGTCCTGGCACGTCCCTCTCAGCCTTCAGCACCCCCCAGGCCAGCCCTGCCTCAAACCAAAGCTGCCAGGAGATGATGAGAGGCAGGAACTGCCATCAAACCTCCATTCCGTGCTCAAAAAAAAATTGAAATAACAGCAGGGAGCAAATGGGAAAAACCCCTCAGCCGAGTGCTGTGGGTGCTGCTTGGGTGAGATGTGAGGGAATCTGTGCTGGTCACACCTCGTCCCCTGCAGGAAGGGATCAGTGTCTCCCCTCCTCTGTTTTCTCAGCATTTAGGTTGTGCTGGGGCTCAGGACAGAGGGAAATTTGTTGGCAGGGGCCAGGCAGGGTCAGGCTGTCCTTTACCCCATCCTTCTGCAGAAATGCATCTCCTGCCATGGGAGCTGAAGGTTTGGCAGCATCAGTGAACCTCTTCCCCTTTGCTGAGGAGGGCAGAGTGTCCGAGGGGAGGGGAGGGAAGGGAACCAAAACCACAAAACAACTTCCCCAAGTTCTGTCTTTTCAAGAGCATTCAGCTCCTCCTGTGCAAGCTCAGGCAAAAAGATAAAGAGAGGAAAAAAATCGTCCTGAGGAGTGAAAGAGAATTTAGGACTGAGCTGTAGAGGGGAACACGAAATAGGAGCAAAGAGGTGACAACAGCTCTGTTTGCCCATCTCCTGCCTGAAATTAGAAATAATTAAAGCAGGAAGAAGGATGTTCCACCTCCCCCAGTCTGAGCACGTCTGAGAGCAGCACAGGGGCCAGGACAGAGTCAGAGATTTCTGTGCAGGGGGATGTGAGCTGCAGGCAGGGCTGCCTTACCCAGGTAGGTTGTGTTGGCCTGGTAAGTCTCAGGTGATGTTTCCACAGAGAAATTCCCTTCAGTCGCATTCCAGAACCAAGGACACCTTGCTGTCTCTTGGCCAGCCACTGTCCCCAGCAGGAGGAGGGGTGCCAGGAGCAGGAAAGCTGCCATGGCCCCTTTGGTGCCTCCTCCTCACCCACCTGCACCTGGGAACTGAGAAACCCCAACACCTCCCCAGTCCATTTTATACCCAGGGCTTGATGAGGTCAATGCAAATATTTCCTCCTCCCCATCCAGGTCACACCCCCCTGGAGGTTTCATTGACAGAGACACTTCCTCCTACCTACCCTGCCTTGGAGAGAGCTGAAAAACAAGGGGTGACCCCACTGAAGGGGTTCAAATGGGCAGTGGGGACATCCCTGAGGGATCCATGGGCTGCACATGGAGTCCTGTGCATTTCAGCAATGGTGACCAGCCCTGTGAGCTCCTGCAGAAGCCTTGGAAATGTGGAGGAGCCTCCACCTTTGCTCCCTGCTCTGCTCCAGGCTTTTCTTGAAAGCCAA
This sequence comes from Sturnus vulgaris, assembly GCF_001447265.1. The sequence goes on from NW_014650651.1 coordinate 470,751, forward strand.
AATAGTTCCAGAAAATGCGAGGAAAAACCCAGAGAGGGAACATCCCTGTGGAAATGCTCAGATTCAGTTTCTGATGCAGCCTGGGAACAGCTGGATAACGAAGGGCCATGAGGGCTGGTGTGTCCTGACCCCCTTTCACAGCCCCTCCCTGATGGACACGACATTTTCTTGCTGGGGACACATCCCTGATGTGACTCCTCTCGAGAAATTTTGGCTGAACGCCTCAAATAACAGCACATGAGGAAAACAGCTCCAGTTTCTCTTTACTCTCCTTCCTGGATTTTTCCCCCTTCTCCCCTCGGGCCCTTGGCTGATTTTGAAGATGATTTTGAAGTATTTAAAGGCCAATTTCAAAGCTGATTTTGCAGTATTTAAAGGCCAATTTCAAAGCTGATTTTGAAGTATTTCAAGGCTGATTTTGAAGCTGATTTTGAAGCTGATTTTGCAATATTTCAAGGCTGATTTTGCAGCGGGATTCTTCCCTCTCACCTTCCACCTCCTTGGGAAAGGAGGAGGAATTGGGGCCAGAGTGAAACCCGGCTGTGAGACACCCAGTAATTAGGGGTGATGATCCTGAACCAGCGCCCCTGGATGGGGATGGCTCCAGGAGCTGCTCCCAGGGATGGTTCAGCTGAGGGTGGATCTTTCCAGCAACCAAAAGGAGCAACACAGCTACTCCAAATGAGCTGGATCCTCTCCTAAAAAAAGAAGGGAATGGTCTCTGTTTGCCCCTGTCTGCCTGACACTCGCAGAGCCCCAGGATCACCAAGGGTGGAAGAGACTTTAAACCACACCCAGTGACTCCACCACCTCCTTGGGCAACTTATTCCAGTGCCTGGCCACTCTTTTTTCTGACTTTTTTCCCCTAATATCCACTCTGCTCCTCCCCTGGAGAAGGGGATAAATCTCACTGGTGTTTCTGATGCCCTGGTGCATGTTTTTTGGGGGGTTTTGCCAAGCCCACTCCATCCTCCTCCTCCTCCCTGGCCCTGCTGAGTCACTCGTGCTGCCTGAGTGGGAGTTTGGGTTTCCTTCCCTGTGATCATCAGCCCCAGAGCTCCTCACCCAGTGGGCTGCAGCTCTGGGAAGCTGTTGTGTAAAATATTTCTGATAAAACTTCTGAACAGAAGTGGGAGAAAAAGGAGGGATGGAATAGGGGAGTTCAGGGCAAAGAAGAGAGCAGCAGGAAAGGTGCCAGGGAAAAGGAGAATGTGTTGGAGGAAAATTTGGCCCCAATGCGGAGAGTGTGGGCAAAAAAAAATTGAGGTTTTCTGATCTGTTGAATTCACAGAATCAAATTGTCCTGCAGAGCCTCATTTCCCTGTGGTTTTTATCTTGTTTTTTGCCCTTCTGGGAGCTTCCCGGGGCAGAGCTCCTCAAAGGGACTGCACCTCTTTGGGAATGGGAACTGCTGGAAAAACTTTTCTGGGAGCACAGAAGGAACACAGGAAGCACTTCAGCAATGAGAGCACATGGGATGGGGAAAGAAAAGGGAATGGAAGCAGAGGGTTTTGCAAGCCCAGCTTCCCTCTGTGCTCTTTGCCCTGGGCAGTTTCGTGTAAATTCTCCTTGCAAGAGCCCTGTGCCATCCTCTGGGTGGTGGGGGTGACTCAGTGGGGTGTCACTGCGACAGGGCTGGAACCACCTGTGTCCTGTCCTCTCGGAGAGAATTTCACCTGGGAGAGAAAAGGCAGGGTGGGGTTGGTGCCAAAACCTCGCCAGGGCTAAGGAGAGCCTCGTGAGGGGTGGTGGAAGTGATTTGACAATTCTTGTTACATGATCTGCGCTCTGGGGCTTTTCAGTTTTGTTCCTTTTTGGTTCTTGAAGGGGTTGATCTTCTGTGGGGGAGTGGCAGCTGAGCCCTGAGAGCTCTGGGAAGCAGGAAAATTAATATTTTTATCCCTGAAGGTGACTGCCAGGGCTAAGCCCATGAAACAAAGCCAACCGAATGGGTGTGAAGTGCAGTGGAGGAAGGGCAGGAAACAGAAATTTCTGTGGGAGATCTGTGTGTTACAGAGCAAATTGAGCTCCTAAAGGGTCCAAAGTCCTCGGAGAGGAGCTGACAGGGCTGAGGCTGCTCAGAGCAGCATCCAAGGAGCTGAGCACAGCTCGTGGCTCCTCTGGCTGGGGACTGCAGGATCTGGCCCCAGCCAGCTCCACAGTCTGGCTTTAGGGGCCAGAGTCAACAGAGGCTCTGGGGAGGAGCAGCTGCTGCTTCCCCAGCTCTGCTCCTCAGGGACTGCTCGGAGATGATGCAGGGGTGTTTCCCTGGCTGCCAGCCACACTCCAGCCTTGCACCAGATGGGATGACTCGGGATTTTGCTCCCTCTTGGCAAGCAGGCAGGAGTTATCAGCTCGTCTGGCTCCCTCCTCGCTGGCACGAGTGCTGTGCTTCCTCCCCTGTGCCCGGCTCCTGGTGGGTGTGTACGAGGAAGGAGTTAAAGGAACATTCCTGGAGTCCCCAGGCCAACAGCAGCACTCAGGGCTGTGCTTCAGGAGCGGAGCTGGAACCCTCCAGCACGTGGGGAATAATCTGGGGAAGAGCAGAAGGGCAGGAAACCCAAACCTGCTCCCACCAGGAGGGGATGGCAAGGGAGGGGCGGCTCCTTTTGGCCAAATGCAGCAGTCACAGAGAATAAACCAGAATAAACAACTGCACAAGCACCTGCTAGGGAGCACGGAAATGTGAACCGCAGGGAAAACCGGGGCTGGGCAGGGACAGGGAGTTCCTTCCATTCCATTTCCTGGTGCTGGAACCGCTCTGTCTGGGCTGGGCTGGGCTGCAATCACCTGCACACCGGAGCATCCTCTCCCCTCCTCTCCCTCTCTGGCCCTGCCTGGCACAGGGTGAACTCTGCCCAGCTCTGGGCAAGGAGAGCTGTGTTTGCTCCGAGCTCCTCAGCCCGGCTTTATGGGGTTATTTGCTTTGGGTGAAGAACAGTTGAGATTTACTGGGCTGTTTTGCAAATATTGTGTTTTGTAAATGTGGGGATGAAGGGGTTTTTTTTTACTGCTCGAACTGCTGAGCTGGCTTGAAAAGACTCCTTGTCCTTCTGGAGGTGTGGGGCGAGTTCCCAGTGCTGGGATGGGCTTGGCAGCCTGTCCCTGCAGTGTCCCCAGCCCCAGAAACCCACCCCACCCCTGCCTCCAGCCGGGAGCAAAGAACAGAGAGAGGAGCAGGGCAGGCAGAGCCTTGTGGCTCACTGGAGTTGCAAATGAGGTGTGGGGTGGATTTTGCATCAAGAGGTGCACGCAGGCTGCCAGTGCCCCACGTGTGCTGGGTTTGCTGCAGGGAAACACCTCAGCCTGCTCCTGCTCAGCACGAATCCTCAGCTCCGAGGGTTTATCCAGCTGGGATAAGAGAAGTTGGATTGTTCTCTGCAGGGATGAGGTCCTGAAAGCCCCCTCGTAACCCACAGGGAGGGCAGGGCAGGGCAGGGCAGGGGGAATCAGGAAGGACAAACATTTTGTCAAAAGGAGCTTCCCCAAAATGAGCAGCTTCACAAGGGAATTGTGCTGCTCCTTTGTACTCCTGCAGAATGTCCCTGGTGACAGGAGGCAGGAGAAAAGCAGCCAGGAGCTTGTTCTGTGGGAGCTCTGGGCTCACCTGCCTGCTCCAGCTGCTCTCTCCCCAATTGCAGCCCAGTTGTCCCTGCTGGAGCAGAGTCCTATTCCCTTTCTGTGCCTCCAGAGCCTTTCTGGAGCAAACCCCAGGCTGGCTGTCCTGGTGCCTTTGCTGCTCTCCTCCCTGTCCCAGCCCAGGGATGGTCCCCAGGGTCCCCAGTTCCATCCCAGTGTCCTCAGTTCCATCCCCAGTGTCCCCATCTCCATCCCAGTGTTCCCAGCTCCATCCTTGGTGTTTCCATCTCCGTCCCCAGTGTCCCCATCTCCATCCCCAGTGTCCCCATCTCCATCCCCAGTGTCCCCATCTCCATCCCAGTGTCCCCAGCTCCATCCCCACTGTCCCCAGCTCCATCCTTGGTGTCCCCAGCTCCATCCCAGTGTCCCCAGCTCCGTCCCCAGTGTCCCCATCTCCATCCCCAGTGTCCCCATCTCCATCCCCAGTGTCCCCAGCTCCATCTCCGGTGTCCCCAGCCCTGGGGAGGGGACGGGAGCCTGCCCAGGTGTCTCGGTGCCACCTCCAGCAGTGCTGCTGTGCTCAGGGTGCAGCTGCCTGTGACTCCTGAGGGTTTTCCTGGAGCCAGAGCCTGGGCACAGCAGGGCCCCAATGTGTCACACATTGTCCTTGCCATGCAATGCAGAGGCACAGCCCTGCTGCCAGGGAGGTGCTTGTGGCAGTAAAGCAGGCAGGACTCAGTTTATTCATACAGGAAAAGCCAATTCTTTATTCACATTACTCGTTTTGGTACAGTTTTTACAGACCTCGTGTTTAACTGCACTTGGTTAATATTTTTCTTGTGTGTGCACGTGATAGGACTGTCTCTGTCTACAGGTATTTACATTTTTTCTTTGTGGATTCTCATGGGACAGATCTTTTGTTGTTACAGGTGCACTTATTTTTCTCTCCAAGAATAGGTTGTTGTGTTAACTGACTTTTTATTCCTCTGATTCTTTCTTATGGGAACTTACAGGCTTAGCTGATGATTCAGCAGAGCAAGGTCTGATTTATAAAGCCTCTCTTTTATAAAATCTTGTATAAAATCTTTCCTGGTATGCAGCAGTGGCTTCTGCCCCAGTGCCACCTGAGCTGCCACAGGCATTTGGGGCAGGAAGGAGCAGATTTTGGGAAAAGGAAGGGGAAAAGGATGCCCAGTGGAGCTGGGCTGCCCAGGAGATGGCAGCAGCTTCCCACAGTGCCAGGGTCTGGTGTCCTGGCTGCTGCCACCAGGACGGGGCTCAGCGCACCTGGAGAGGCGTTTGCTGAGCCTGATTTCCATTTTTACCTTTGCATTCCGCCCTGATAGGCAGGAATCGTGATCCCAGCCCTCTGGAAGGGCAGGGTTTGGGCTGGAATTTTCCTGGCTGGTTCCTCTGCTCCTCCATCAGCAGCTTTGGCTCCAGGGGCTGGGACAGGCGTGTCCCTGCCTGTCACTGTACAAGGTCAGGAACTTCCCTGTGATGCTCAGACTTGGGAGGAGACAGGAGGGTATGGGAGGCTGACCTCACCTGGGAGGCTGCTCCAAGCCTGGCCCTGGTACCTGGGCTCTCGTGTGAGAGCTGCCAGGTTGAAAGCAGCTCCCTGGGATTTCTCCCCAGCCTGGGAGGTGTGGCTGGATCAGTTTAACAATTCCAGGACCATGCTCTGACCCCACTCCGGGCCCTTGCTCTGCCTTTAGGAAGAGCTGTGTGAGCAAAGCCCTGGCTTGGACCTCAGGGTTTGTCCTCCCTCACCCTGAGCCCGTTCCAACCTTTGCCCTCCTGGACAAGGAAGTTTCCAGAACCTGGGAGCTTTTCCTTCCTGGTTCCTTTTCCTGGCAGCCCTCGGTTGGGGCTGAGCCAAGAGCTGGGAGCAGTGCCTGATGCTGCCACCACTGCTGCCACCTCCAAGGTGGAAAATGAGCATTTTTTTGGCTGCAGAGCCAAGAGGTGTGGTCGTGGATAAGGAACCTGCAGCTTTATCCCGGGAGCTCCCTGCTGAGACCATTTATTTCCCTCCTAGGGTGCATCTGTCCTTCCAAACCTGAGCACCACGAAGGTGACTGGACCCAGGCTGGAAGGAAAATGGATCCAGTCAGTGGTGCGTGTTTAATCACCCCTTCCTAATGCTGCTTGGGGATTTCCTCTTTAATCAGTAATTAATGTGCCTGGCAATTAATTCTGCAGGACTCTCAGGTGCCCTGAGCACCACAGGGTGGATTCTGAGCAGTCCCTTTCTTACCTTGGGGGAGTTCTGAGTGATGAAGTTGCTGTGATGAATTGCAAGAGATATCAATTTCTTTCCTTCTAAGTAGTATGATTTTTAATTTTTTTTTTGTTTGTTTTTTAAACTAGGACAGGTGCATTTCACTTTTTGGAGATCAAGGACCAGGCAGCCAAAGGAAGGAAGGGAAAGAGAAAACTCTTGCAATTAAAAAAAGGGAAAATTGAGAAAAGTTGCCCTGAGTGGATTTTGTCTTGCATCTCTCAGTTCTGAGACTCCCACATCCTCGAGGCCCTTTAAAAGGAGAATTTCCCCCCCTGATTTCCCACCCTGAGCCCCTGTAAAGGGTGCAAGGTGTGGCCTGTGCTGTCTGTGTGGGATTGACCTCCAAGAACTGAGCTTGGCTGTTCCTGCACAGCTCCTCAAGAGCAATCTGAGCTCAGTTTTAGCTCCAGGAGCCTTTAGCAGTCAGTGGGTGGCCAGGCACTGAGGAGAGGGCTGGTGGAAGAGGAAAACACTGCAGAACTGGCCTGGTTTATCCAGGCTTTGCTAAAACCCTTCTGCCCTGTCTCAGAGCACCTTGACCTGATCATTTGTGTTCATGCCTGGCAGCTCTGCACTCGCTGGGGAGAGAGGAAAAAAAAAATAGAGGAGGAAAAACATTAAAAATGCTTCACTTGAGCTGGAGATTCAGCCCTGCCTTGGCTTTCTGCCGGCTTCAAACAGCAGCAGGACCTCTTGTGTTTAGCCCCAAAGGAGTCCCTAATTAATGGAGAAACTGCAAAGCTCTGAACTTGTTTGGGAATGCTTTAGTGCAGTGGCCCCCTGAGGTTCATTAAACAAATGAATTCAAAGCAATCAAATAGCTGGGATCTTCAAAGTGACAAGGACCTCAGTCCCGGGGACTGAAGGCAGGCTGGCACTGCAAATAAAATATTTCCTGGAATTGGTGGAACTGCTCCCAGTGACACGCACAGGAAGCAGGAAAGGGAAGCCATGGGCAGAGCAGATTCCCAAAGGGAAGGGGCAGCAGCAGCTCCAGCCCTGCCTGTGCCCTCTGCCAGGGGCTCTGCGTGTCCCTGGGGAGACAAGGAGCAGCAGCTCAGTGAAGGCAGGGGTGACAGGGGATTGCCAGTGAGTGGTGCAGCTGAATGGGACAGAGGTGTGGGGAGCAGGAAATCCAGGAGATCCCAGGAGGAGGACAGGGATGTGGGGAGCAGGAATGAGATCCCAGGAAATCTCAGGACCGTGGGGAGCAGGAATCCCTCAGGAGAAGGACAGAGCTGTGGGACTGCTCTGAGAATTTGGAGAAAACCCCACACCTGCTGTGCTCACTGATTCTGAGCAAACCCCTGGCACAGCCCCGGATATTTTGGGCATAGAGGGTGTCTCATAACAAATATCCACTCTGGGTGCAGATATTTTGGGCACAGAGGGTGTCTCATAACAAATATCCACTCTGGGTGTGCAATGGGCCCGGAGAGCCCCCGGGCAGTGACATTTCTGGGGCAGGGCTGCAGCTGAGAGCCGTGAAATTCTCCCCAAATACCTCCAGCACCTCCAGGGCACCGCTGCTCTTTCAGCACTCAGCCCTTCCCTGAGCTGGGACTGCCAGCACTGGGGATCAGCAGCCACCCAGACAGAATTTAAATTCTGTCACGACGGAGGGGAAGGAGGCAAAGAGCCCCAAGCCTTGTCCTGGTGCCTCTGTGCTTCCCTTTGCCCCAGCTCAGCATCCCCTGCCCCTCATCCTCCTGCTCTCCCCTGGCCCAGCAGCATCCAGGAATGACAAAATTGATGACTGGAACAAACAAATAAATGTTTGGAGAGCCTGTGAGCTCCGTTTATATTCTGTTTATACACCCAGGATTGTATTAATGCAACCTGACAGGCTGGAGTTCAGCTCTGGTTCAGGTACTGGCTCCTGTTCCCTGCAGGCATTTCGGAATTTCTCTCCTGTCCTAGAGGGAAGCAGAGTTTGCCTTGTCCTGGATTTTCCCTCCTGATTGCTTTGTCCCAGGAATTTCCAGGTAAATCCATTCTTTTTAGTAGAGACACTTATTGAAGCTTTGTCTCCTGATTTTTAATTTTAATTTCAGTGATCATTACCGAGCTGCTGTGAGATGCAAACTCATTTCTTGCAGCTTCTCTGTCGAATATTTGGTGACTTTTTCTCTGACCTTAGAGGCAACTTGAGCCTCCCTCCTGGCCTGTCCTACCCTGGCACTTATTTTCTGAGGGTCTAATAATTGTGATTTGGTTTATTGAGGTAAGCTGAGCCCAAGGTGCCCGCCCTGCATAAATCACCCTCAGCCTCTCACTCTGAACACACACAGCACTTAAAATATTTTATATTCACAGCCCAAGGGTAGCAAATCCCTGGCAACTCTTGGATTTTCTTTAAGCTCTCTTTAAACCCTCAATGAAATCCTCCCACCACGAGATCCAAGTTCATTTGTATGAATTATCCAGTGTTTTTGTTAATTACCTTCCCTGGGTGCTATAAATTACACAATGCCGTGCAATTTATTATTGAAATGCTGCATGAATCACGCAGGGCAGGGAGAGGGGAGGCTGGGACAGCAGGAATGGAGGAAAACAAGGCGTGGATTTGGGGATAAAATTCTCTCCAAGCCGGTGCCACTGCAGCGCCTGCCGGATTTCCTTGGATTTCAAGGTTTTCTGAGGCAGGCTGGTGGGAAATGCAGGAATTGTGCAGCCCCCGGCGGGCTCAGGGTACCGGGGATGTGAAGGATGCAGGGCTGAGCATCCCCGGGAGGTGCCAGGGGAGGGAGAGGGGCTTTCCCTGCGGGCAGAGCACAAAAAAACACCAAAAAAAACCCAAAAAACCAAAAAAACCCCACCCAAACAAACAAAAAAACACCCCAAACCAACCAACAAACAAACAAAAAAACAAAACAAAACAAAAAAAACCACAAAAGAAACCCAGAAAACCAACCAAACAAAAAAACCCCCACCAAAACAACAAAAACCCCACAAAAAAACCCCAACAAAAAGTGTGTAATATCTAAATAATATCTAAATATAATAAAAATATAATTATAAATTTAATATAATATCACTGCTGGGTTTTTAAAAGCAGCTGGCACCTGATGCAGGACCCAGAGAGGCTGTGAGGCCAGGGGCAAAGGGCACAGAAGAAAAAAGAAAAATAATAAAAATAAAGATAATGAAAAGAATAACAACAATGAAGATAGTAAAAATAGGAAAATAATAAAAATATAAATATACATAAAAATAATAAAATCTTTAAAATAAAAATTCAGAGACTAATACTGACAATACTAATATTAATACTAATTCTAATACTAATACTAATGCTAATTCTAATACTAATATTAATACTAATTCTAATGTTAATTCTAATGCTAATACTAATACTAATTCTAATTCTAATATTAATACTAATTCTAATTTCTAATGCTAATACTAATATTAATACTAATTCTAATGCTAATACTAATATTAATACTAATTCTAATGCTAATACTAATACTAATGCTAATTCTGATTCTAATTCTAATACTAATACTAATTCTAACACTAATTCTAATACTAATGTTAATTCTAATGCTAATACTAATTCTAATGCTAATTCCAATTCTACTACTAATACTAATTCTAATACTAATATTAATGCTAATACTAATACTAATTCTAATTCTAATACTAATACTAGTACTAAGTTTCTGTCCCAAATGTGCAGGAGAGCCGGATGTTGGAGCAGGAAATCGCTGCCTTCTCCCTGCCCATCCCTCCCTGCTCCCTGCAGGATTATCCATCCAGAGCTGCCTCTGGGCAGGGGATTCTGCACCCTGGAATTCTGATTCTGCACCCTGGAATTCTGCACTCTGGAATTCTGATTCTGCACTCTGGAATTCTGCCTCCTTGGGCTCAGTGGGATTTTTTTTTTTTTTGTCACGGATTTAACTGGAGCCAGAATTCCCCATCCCTGGTAATGCTCAGAGCAGGACTTGGTAAAACGTTTATTTCAGAAACATTTATTTCAGAAACTTTATTTCACAAACACTTTATTTCACAAACACTTTATTCCACAAACATTTATTCCACAAACATTTATTCCAGCAGTTCCTGCTGCAGTTTCTGCTGTGGTTCCCCGGGGAGGGCTGGTGACTTTTTCTCCCTGGATTTTCTGCTGCGCTGGTGGCAGAGCTCTGTGCCGTGTTTAAGGAAGGAGAGGAGCACGGGCAGAGAGCTCCTGACACCCTTTGCAGGGAAATCAGCCACAAATCTGCCTCTGCTGGGTTTGCTCGAGTTCATAAATTCTGCTGGAGAATAAATAGATCCTAAATTACACCCTGGCCTGGCCAGAACTTTCATCTTGCCTGTCAGGACTGTGTAATATTAATTATAGCCTGCTCCAGCTGCCCTCAGGGAGAGCTGGCACACGGCTGCAGCACTCAGCTGTGACTCTTATTTGATTTTTTAATTTTTTTTCCCGTCTAATCAATGCCCAATAAATCTGTAATCTCCTGAATCTGGACATCTGTGCTTAATGTATCCGGGGAGTGACCTAATTAAATTCCAGTTGAGACCATCTCAGGATGGGGCTGGACCCTTGGATTCCTGCTCTGGTGGCATCACAAGGGTGGGGGGAAATATCCCCGGGGAGGTTTGTGAGGGCCCCAAAAAGTGACCCCCTAACAGTGACCATGGCACAAACTCCATCCCCACAGCTGCTGCAGGGAAATGCTGCTGTTAAACCCAGCTTAAAGCAGGGCAGGGATAGGCGGAGTTTAGAATTCCTGTGCTGGATCCTGCCTTCGGCACGGAATGCTGAATGTGCGGGGATGCAAAAGCAGGGTTTGTGTAGTGCTGCCTCCACACTCGGTGTCTTTAGGGGTTCCTGAGCTGGAGGGCGCACCCAAAGCCCGGCTGTGATGGTGCTGATGATAAAAACCAGGTGGATTCCTGCTCTTGGGGAGCGCTTTATCCATCCTGACCGGCCACGAACCGGAGCGTTTGATCTGCACCTCCATCCTTCCTTCCCTCTCTCCATCCTTCCATCCCTCCTTCCCTCCTTCCTCCCCTCCCTGCTCAGCCACCCAGCCCTTCTGGGGATGAAATGGATTACCAGCGTGCTTTTATTTCAGATAAACAGGAGATAAACCCTCCTGCTGCAGAGCGACATTCGCTGTGTGTGTGTTAATTCTATTTATTTTACTCCCCGAGCCTCACCTGCAGCACCAAGAGCAGATCCCATTATTTAATGGGGCCGGGATCTTTGTTTGCTTTGTACGACAAAAACAAACCCCGTTTAATGAACGCTAATGAGCTTAATGCCTTAAATTAATGACGGCCGCTCCCACTGCCCTTCCTTATCCCTGTGGCATCTCCAGAGGGTCTCCATGGCAACTGCTCGCCACGGTGACATCCCGGGGTCCCCGGGGTCAGGGACAGCTCCGGGCAGAAAGGGGAGCCCAGGGAGGCTCAGGGCGCTGGGGAATGAGGGGTTCTGGTGGCGATACAGCCCCAAAAGCCACCCTGAGCAGATGAGTGATGGGTGTCCCCAAATTGAGTGATGGGTGTCCCCAAACTGAGAGATGGGTGTCCCCAAACTGGGTGATGAGTGTCCCCAAACTGAGAGATGGGTGTCCCCAAACTGGGTGATGAGTGTCCCCAAAGTGAGAGATGGGTGTCCCCAAACTGAGAGATGAATGTCCCCAAACTGAATGATGAGTGTCCCCAAACTGAGTGATGAGTGTCCCCAAATTGAGTGATGAGTGTCCCCAAACTGAATGATGGGTGTCCCCCAGTTCAGCGATGTGTATCTCCCAGCTCAGTGTCCCTCCGAGTGACGGGTGTCCCTCCGTGCCTCAGTTTCCCCCGCTGGGTACCACAATACAGCTCTCCCAACATCCCAAATTCTTTTGGGAATTTGCTTTTATCGGCCCCTGGAGGGGAGGGAGCTGCAGCTGCACAGATCCCGCCTGTCCCAGGGAGCAGCTCCGGCATTTCCAGGGCGCTCTGGGTGACAGGAACGGGGAGAAACCCAAACCCAGCTGTGGCTGCGGGGCTTTGCAGGGCACAGCTCCTCCTGGCCTTGCTCTGCTGGAATTACAAACCTTTGAGCTCTGTCATTTGTTAATTACTGAGGGCCTGGGTAGCCCTGGCAGGTGCTGGAGGCAGGTAAATTGATAATAGTAGTAGTAGTAATAATAATAATAATAATAATAATAATAATAATAATAATAATAATAGTGTCTCCAGGGATGGGGACACCCCAGCCAGCCTGGGCAGCACTTCCAGCGCTCAGCCCCCTCCCAGGAAAGAATTTCTCCCTCAGCTCAGGGGGGATATGGCTGTGACAACCCTTTGGCATCCCCGACAAACGCTTCCAGCTCAAAGCTCCCGATAATTCCATGGATTCCCCTCGCTCCAGGGCTGGGCAGGGCTCCGGGATTCCCCTCGGTACCAGCAGATGGCAACCCCTGCCCAGGCAGAGCTGGGCTCCCCTCCAGCCTGCTCCCCGCACAGATGTGCAGCTCCGGGCATCCAGAGGTGCTCCCGAGAATCCAGAGGAGCCCCCGGGCATCCAAAGATGCTCCCGAGAATCCAGAGGTGCCCCCTGGCATCCAGAGGTGCCCTGAACATCCAGAGGTGCTCCTGAGCATCCAGAGGTGGTCTCGAGAATCCAGAGGAGCCCCCGGGAATCCAGAGGTGTTCCCGAGCATCCAGAGGAGCCCCTGAGCATCCAGAGGAGCCCCCGGGCATCCAGAGGTGTTCCCGGGAATCCAGAGGTGCCCGCGGGCATCCAGCAGCTCCCAAGCCAAGGGTTTGGTGTGTCCCGAGGAGTGGAAGGACGCTGGGGGCTCTGACAGAGGCCGGGGTGGATTTTTGGGCACTCTGCCCTGCCGTGCATCATTCACATCCCTGCCCTGCCGATTCCAGCTCAGCTGCCTCTGCAATGTTCGTCTGAAAGGATCAGGCGCTGCTGTTTTGGGGTTTTTTGCTCCTCTCACACGCTCGGGGCAGGAGGATTAAAGGGGTAGAAGTGAGGTTTGAGGAATTGGAGAGAAGGGGGGTGAGGTGAGGGGTGTCTCCGAGCTCTGGGCAGGTTTGTGGGGTTCCTTCAGTGCTGGGGAGAGGAGCAGCCAGGAGAGGATTGCATTAAATGCTTTAAATGTCCCAACATTTCCTCCAGCTTTGCTCCTTGCTCTCACACCGAGCTCCTGCCTGTCCTTGGTGCCACCTTTTGTCCCCTTTAGTGGCTGCAGCAGGAATATTGTGGGCTCTGCAGGGACAGCAGATTTTGGGGTGCTCAGGGACATCAGGGACAGAATCTGCTCCCTCCCCACCCCACCCCTGCTCCCCCTGCCTTCAGCAGCTCCTCTGGGGGAATACATTCTGCTTTTCTCTCAATATTTGGTGTTCTCCATGGCTCTGACATTGCTGAGAAACCCAAATGAGGCTGCAGGGCAGCAAATGCAGCAGCGTTGGCTCCAGTGGCTGCTGCTGAGCTCCCGGCAGCTCACGGTGAATTTTTCCCTCCCTTCAGTGCCTCGTGCATTTCCTGCAAGAGGCAGGGAAATCCCAGACCCTGCAATAATAATAATAATAATAATCCAAAAATAATCCAAAAATATTATTTTGTCTCTTTTTTTGAAAGCAAAGTGGGGCCTCTTTCCTTTGTCCCACATGCTCAGCTTTGGGATTTCAGGGCTTTTCCAAGGAAATTCAGTCCCCAGGTGCTTCAGTGGCTCCAGTTCCCTGATTTTTTTATTTTTTTTTTTCTGGAGGTTTGTGCAGTGCTGGGGGTTCCCAGGAGCAGCACAAACTCACGAATTCCTTTTTGAAGCAGCCTTTGTACAGATGGGAGCGTGGCCTAGAAACCTCACTGAGCCCATGTTTTGTGATTCCTGAGCTCCAGAGATAAATTGAGATAAATCCCAAAGTGAGCATTTGGAGTTCTGACTTTTCTGGGTTTCTGTGTTCTTCCTCGTGGAGGGAGAGTTCTCACTGCAGTTCCACTCCAGGAACTGTTTCCTTGCTAAGAAAACCTGGGTATTTTTACATTTTATTTTTGCCTGTGCCTCAAAAACACTCATGAATTTTGCAGTGACATCTTGGAACCTTTCTTGTCTCGTTACATCAAAAGCGTTTTCCTGACACAGTTTAAGATCAGCCATTCCTGGGACCATTAGCATTGAAAAGCCAGCAGATATTTTATCATTTTAAATAGTCCTGGATAACTTTCTCCTGACAAGAATCCTCTGAAGGCTCATCCAGGTTTGGGATTTTTTTTCCTTCGCCAATTTTCTCTTAAAAACTATTTTTAGCAGCATTTTACATCCTGGCCCTTCTGCTTTTGTGTAAAATCTCCTCTAAGGACTCTTTTTTTTTTACTGTTTTATGTTTTAATTAGTGCCTAAAGCTGACCTGGGAGGTGAAATCCTGCAGCATCCACCCCAACCCTCCCCTCCTGAATTTATTGCTGGGGATGGATTTGCTTGGGAAAGGCTCTGGGATCTGGGAGAGCCTGGATCATCCCCCTGGAAGCTTCTGGAAGTTTTGTGTGCCTGGGAGGATTCACTCCTCACTCAGGATATCAATTCTCCCTAAAGAACAGGCAAACAAAAACGAAACCACAGAACTCAAAAGCACCAAACCTGAGAGGTAAAAAGCACTTTATTGCAGCCCTGTAAAGGTATTTTTGATGGAGTTTTCAGGGCTACCTGTCCTTAAATCCAGCCAGGAAGGAGCTGATGCCAACACTGAGCTGTGCTTTGGGCAGGTTTTGCTGTCACTGTCCCAAATTCCATCTCCACACCTCTTTTTCCTCATCAATATTTGAGATGTCCTTTTTTTCCACATGCTCTGGTAAGGTCAGTCATCCTTAATTTAAAGTTTTCCACTCTCACAGGCTGTGAGTTTGCTTATGCACATTTCTGGTGCAATTAAACCCACAAAGTGCAGCAGGATCTGCATTAAAAAACATCCTGCCCATTAAAGTTGCCTGAAATTTCCTCTGTGATCCACAGCTCTCATCCTCCCAGACGAGTTAAAAAGAAAGCATTTTCTGACTGGGAGCCCCAGAAATGATCAGCAGAAGGAAATTGTTGCTCTTAAGAGCCTTATTGCTTATTAATGGAGGTAATTAAATGGCTCTAGGCTGGGGCCAGCGTGCAGCTGAGAGTGCAGGCACATGTTCCTGGCCCGAGTGCTGCACTCAAATTAATAAAAGAATTGATGTAGACAGTGGCTGATGGCTGGGAATTGCTCTTGAGACTGTAATGAACACAGTTGCCTCCTTTAAGCTTCCTTTCACTGGAATAAAGCTAAAAATAGCCCAGGTGGGGAGTGGCAGCAGAGCAGCTGCTGTGGATGTCACAGAACAGCCAGAACAGACGGCAGGAGGATCCAGGCTGCTCCTGCAGCTCAGGGAGCCAGAGAGGAAACGGGAGCTGGAGCAGGGCAGGGAGATGAGACCCTTGGACCCCTGCTCCTTGTGGGGTCTGGGCTGGGACCAGACAAACCCCGCAATTCCTGAGCTCTCCCTGGCCCTGGGGGCAGCAGGGAAACCTCGGGAAATGGAAATGGGAGTGTGCAGTGTGTCAGCAAGGAGAATGTGAGAACAGATGTCAGACAAGTGCATTTTCTGATGGGAGCCTGCAGGGCTGGCAGCTCGTTCTGGAGCAAAAGCAGCCCTGGGCTGTGCCCAGGAGGACACATGAGGAGAGAAAACAGAGGAGAACTTGGGTCAGTAAAATCCAAACTGGCCCAAAACCCTGAATTCTGCACTGCCCAACCCTCTGTGCTGATCTATTGTCATTTAACTTACACATGCATTGTTATTTAACTTCTACAGATGGAATGTCATTGATCTCTTATCCTTATATTGCTATTTAACTCTTACAGAGGTATTGCTATTTAATTCTTACACATTTCATGGTAAATTCTCACCCATGTATTGTTATTTAACTCTTACACATTTATTGTTAAATTCTTACCCATGTATTGCTATTTATCTTTTACCCATGTATTATTCTTTAACTCTTACACATGCATTGTTATTTAACTTTTACAGATGTATTGCCATCTAATTCTTACACATTTATTGGTAAATTCTCACCCATGTATTGTCATTTAACTCTTACAGATGTAATGTTATTTATCTCTTACCTGTATATTATTATTTAACTTTTACAGAGGTATTGCTATTTATCTCTTACCCATGTACTGTTATTTCTTACACATTTATTGTTTAGTTCTTACTCATGTATTGTTATTTAACTCTTACACATGCATTTTGATTTAATTTACCCGTGTTTTGTTATTTAACTTTTACAAATGTATTGCTATTTAATTCCTACACATTTATTGTTAAATTCTTATTCATGTATTGTTATTTATCTCTTACCCATGTATTACTTCACTCCTACACATGTATTGTTATTTAACTCTTACACACTGATTGTTAATTAACTTTTACACATGCATTATTTAATTTACCCATGTACTGTTATTTAACTCCTACAGATGTATTGCTATTTAATTCTGACACATTTATTGTTAAATTCTTACCCATGTGTTATTTCACTCCTACACATGTATTGCTATTTAACAATTGCACTTGTATTGTTATTTAATTTACCCATGCATTCTTATTTGATTTTTACACGTGGATTGTTATTTAACTCTTACACATGGATTGTTATTTAACTCTTACACATGCACAGTTATTTAACTTTTACTCATGCAATCTTATTTAACTCTTACACATGCACAGTTATTTAACTTTTACTCATGCAATCTTATTTAACTCTTACCCATGCATTGTTATTTCATTCACCCCTGGTTATTATTGAACTCTTACACAATCCCAGGGTTAAATTTGAGTTTAACCTGCCAACCACCAGGGGTGAGTCAGAGCTGCTGTGTTTTCTTTAACTTGTGTTAATCCCATCAAAGGTTGCAGAGGTCCTGGGGCCCGGGTGACCAATTTGGATTTTGTGAACAGCATCAGCTCTGCACTGTTGGGCAGCAGCAACACCCTGCTCAAAACGCTCCAAAAAAAAAAAAAAAAAGATTATACAGAATATTTTGGCTTTCTGCTCCTAAGTGGAACATAAATTTTGGGTTCTGTATAAAATACGCCCCAGGCTTTGCTGTAATATAAAATAATCTCCAGGTTTGGCTGTAGTTTAGTCACTCAGTGCCTTGATTTACTGCCTAATAAAGGTGCCAGCAACGAGAAATCAAAGCTCTGAGCTGGCACAGCTTCACCTGGTGGGGCTTGTGCCCAGGAGACACAAGGAGGAGTTAACAAAACCCTGGAAAAGCAGGACATGGAGTGGTTAAAGAGAGTTTAAAGAGCCTGCAAGAGGCTCTGGAGGGAAGAGGAGCTGCTGTTGATAAAAGGAGAGGATCAGCCAAGTGCTCCAGTGACCCCAGCACGGGGATGGAGCAATAATAATAACAATAATAATAATAATATTAATAATTCCTCTTAGCCCAAAGAATGATTAATCAGCTCTCCCATCCTGTGCTGCTGCCTGGTGCTGGAAGCTGTCTCTGGATATTTTTTATTGCTCTGCTCTTCCCCACTGATCAATGGCAATGAACCTCCAGAAACTTGCACAGTGCCCTGATGATGTGAGAAGAGAGGAGCTCTGAGAAATCAGATTTTTTTTTTGGCAGAGTTCAGTGACAGCTTGTGACTCCAGAGGATCACACACCAGCTTCTCTTTGTCAGCAGCTCCCCTCAAAAAGTCCTGATTTGCTCCAAAATAAGGAGCACTAAGATGTGTAAAGATATTTTTCAGGAAAACCCTGTCTGGCAAAAAACCAGGGTCCTTCCTTGGAGCTGCATTAGATTTCACTGCCTTGGCTTAAAGGTGGTCACAGGGAAATTTCTCTCTAAAAGCCTCAAGGCAGCAACAGTTCAGCTTGGAGAAGCCAATCCCGATTTATCCAGAGGCTCCTGGGATTGTTTGGAACATTTTCATGCATTGCAGGTGGTGAAAAACGGGCGCCCTTTTCCCCCCTTTTTTTGTCCATTTTTTTCCCTTTCTTTCACCCATTTTTTCTCCTTTTTTTCCCTTTTTTTTTCTCATTTCCCCCCCTATTTTTTTGTCTTTTTCCCCCCCTTTTTTGCCCTTTTTTCCCCCCCTCTTCCTGTGCAATCTGCTCCAGTGGCTGTGATTTCAGGTGGAGGTGGGGCTGGCAGCACTGACCAATAACTGCAGGTTGGGTTTAATGCAGCTCAGTTCCCCTGAGGATGGAAAATCACAGATAAACTTCTCATGTTGGCAAGAACAACGCTAATCCCGGGAGATTTCCTTAGTTACAAATAAGAATTTAAGGCAAGCTGCTCCCTTGCCACCTGTTGGTTGGATTGTAACAATTTGTTTTTCTTGTTGTGGTGGTTTTGGGGTTTTTTTGGGGGGTTTTTGTGTGGTGTTTTTTTTTCAATCTGGAAAGTGATCTGTCAGAGGAGAAACAATGCAAACGTTGTTGTCTCAGTTCCAGCTTAAAATTTGGAGTCCTTCTACCTGTTCTGGGTACCAGAAGCAACTGAATTCTCTTAATAAAAGAATGTTGGATATCAAAGGCTCAGCTTTAAATGTTTTGGGGCAACGGGGAGTCCTGAAGCCCAGTCCTTGCTCAACCAGTGATGCCAAAACAGAGTTTTATTGGAAATTCTGCCCTCTGGGAATTAACCACGCATTGATTTCAGCTTCCCAGGTGGTATAATGGGGTTTTTCTGGGAAGAAGGGTGGAGGGGATGGCACAGCACAGCCTCCCTCCCGGGGCAGAGCCTGATCTGTGCCAGCCACCAGCGAGCCACGGGGC
This sequence comes from Sturnus vulgaris, assembly GCF_001447265.1. The sequence continues at coordinate 489,409 of NW_014650651.1, forward strand.
TCCTGCAGCCCTGGGGGCCAGCAGGGAGCTGGCCGGGGCCACACAGCCAAGTGACAACTCCCAGATGGTGACAAAACGAGCCCCAAAGCCCCTGGTGGGGGGAGAAGTTGAGTGGCAGCTGCAGGCAGGGGAAGGGTCAGTGTGATTTTATTTAAAATAAAAGCGCAGATAGAGCTGATGCTGGCGCATCCCCGTGCGAAGAAAATCAGCCTGGATATCCCAAATCACCGTGACTGAGCTGGGGACACGTCCTGGGCTGGCAGGGACAGGCTCCAGGACAGGGATAAAGCCGGGCAGGGATGCACGCACGGGGCCCTGCAGGAGTGCAGATGTGCCCAGCACATCTGGGGACAAGGGGCAGTGCGGGAATGTGGGGGAATGGGACAGGTGAGGTGTGACAGAGCAGCGTGGGCACAAATCCCGGTGACAAAAGCAGCCTCTTCGCTGGCACAGCCCAGGCTGAATTCCAGTCCCCTCCTGGAGCAGGAGGAGGGCGGGCGGATGCTGGAAAGCTTTGGAACCTCACAAGCACAAGGAGAAATCCTGGAGGAGCGCTGTGGAGGTGTTGTCACCTTTTTGTGCCCGGCAGGAAGAGCTGAGTGCGGAGTGGGGAGGTGGAAAATGCGCTTTTTCAGCTGGGATCTCCCGCCTGAGGCCACCCCCACGGAATTGCCATCCCTCTGGAATTGCCATCCCCGGGGCTGTCCCCAAGCTGGGGCACACCCCCGGTTCCTGTCGCATCCCCCAGGGCCGGGCCGGCTCCGAAATCAATGGGTGGCTGCTCCCCGCTGCGTGTTCGTGCTGGGGCTGGAGATCAATCCAACTCACTCGGCTCGATTCACGAGGGGAAGGAATTTAGAGGAGGCAAAATCCGCCTCGGTGATGCTCGGCTCAGCTCGTTGCTACGCGACCCCGTGCGGTAACCACGGCAACGCCCAGCAGCGCTGGTCCAGCCTTTTCTGGGACAGAAAACGGGAATTGGGGTCCTGGGGCTTCTCCACAGCGCCCCGAGGATGGGCTCAGCAGCCCAAATCTCTCCCAGAATCCCGTGGCTTTGCTTTTGCAGCTACAACTGGATTTTTAAATTTTTATTTTTTTTTTTAGCTATTCCTTCAAAAACAAGTGGAATTTTCCTGATTGTCAGCCTTTGGATTAAGAAATAAAACTGCAGGGAGCCGAGCAGGCGGTGCTTGCACGGAGCAGTGTTGTCCTGGAAGCAAACCAGATTTGTTCTGGGTTTTTCCTGCTGGAGAGAAGGGAATCGTGTCCTTGATCCTGCAGGGTCAGAGCCATTGGAACCGCCACAAATAAACATTCCCTGCTCTGACCAGCACCGGGCTCTTATTGCTTCTCTTCTTTTGGGGAAGTGGCCCCAAAAGGAAGGAAAAATGGGAAATTAGGGGTGGGAATGAGGTGGAAGCGAGGTGTTCTGGAGCTCGGGGTGGCTCTGCCTGTCCCTGCTCCCCAGGAAAGGAGCTGCGGTGGCAATGGGTGGGTGGCCAGGTCAGCTCTTCACCGCATCGTTCCTTTCCACCCTCGGAACGCAGGAGTCTCCTTTGCATCCCTTTGAAATGCAGCTCCGGGCACCGAGAGTTCCCGAGGATGTCCCAAATTTTCCTCCCTGCCTCCCCAGGGGACAGGGGACAGCTCCGGGGACAGGCACAGGCACAGCAGAGCTGCAGGGACCAGCTGGAGCCGCTGCTGCAGAGCAGATAACCAGAGAGATTGCCAAGGAAAAGCAGCTTTGGGGGAGAAAGGAGCACGCACGGGAGTGGGAGGCTTGGAGTAAAAAATGATAAATGTTTGGGATTAAGCACAAACCCAGAAGGGGAGAGGGATTGGGAGTGGCTGTGTCCATCTGGAGCGATGCTGGAGCCAGCCTGGTGCTGTCAGCAGGGCAGATGTGATGGGAGAGGGCTGCAGGAAGGACGGGCACCCCAAAACCTGCCAAAAACTGGGAGCAGCGAGGGGACAGGGCTGCTTTAACCACTCGCATTTGCTCAGGGCAGCTTAGATTTTATTGTGCTTTGCTTCAGAGAGGGGAGATCAGCTGGAGCTGGGTGTGGGTGCTGGCCTGATTTTTATGGGAAAAATGGGAATAAAACCCTGGAAAGTTTTGTCCCCTTTGTCTCTCACAATGAACTGCTCTCAGAGTTCATGAAATGCCCCCTAATCCATAAAAGCTGCCGGTGGGACACGGGGAGTTCATCAGGAGGGGTTGGGGACAGCCCTGGCAGAGCAGGGACAGGTGAGTGTGTGTCCCCAAATTCCTGCACCCCTGCCTGCTCACCTGGGAGGGCTCAGTCCTGCAGGGGCTGGGGGTCGTCATCCCCTGCCTACACTGTCCCAAAATCGTAAAGGATGGGCCTCAGCAAGAAATCCAGCCTGGATTAAGGGACAAGAAGGGAGTTCAGGACACGAGGCAGCTCAGGACAGCTGGGAAGGTGTGTGGGAGGACTGACAGCCAGAGAGCTGCTGCTCCTTCCCTTTTTTGTCTTTTTTTTTTTTTTTTTTTTTTTTTTTTTTTTTTTTTTTTTTTTTTTTTTTTTTTTAATGGCAGATGCTATTTAGTCACTTCATTCCAACTGTGATTTTTTTTTTTTTTTTGCTGACTTTGAAGGAAAATTGGTTTTGAGGTGTTCATTCCTCAGCAGAATTCCAGGTTCAGCACCCTACAACCTCACTCAGTAAATTCAGCTCCCCCAGGCCAGGATTTCCCTGGCAGTAAATACCTTGTCCTGCTCCTAAAAGCCATGAAATTGCCATGGAATGTCAGGGAAACAGGCGTGGCACAGGGACACGGAGAGAATTCAGTCAGAGCTGATCGGTTTTGGGGAGCAGAGGGAGGGGACTGGCCACGTTCAGGGGCTTTGGGCAAAGGGGCTCAGGAGCTGTGCCCTTCCTGCTCTGCTCTCTGGGGTTCCCAGAATTGTTTAGGGATGAGGAATGAGAGGGGGGTTCGTGTTTCTTGGGGTGTGATATCCCCCAAAAAATCCTCCCAAAGGGAAGCAGGCACAGGAAATGCTGCAGGCAGTCCCAAAAACGCTTCCACCACCACAACAAAAGCAATTCCAGCAGAGGAGAGCTGGCCCTGGTATTTAAATTGTGGAATTATCCCTGGGAGTGGGGAGCTGAGCGCTGATTCCAGCTTTAATTCTGGTTTTCTCTCCTCTTTTGTTTGGAATTCCAGGTTGGGAAAACATTTGTGGGCTCTTCTTCATGGCCAGATTACACAGGGTCCTCCCCTGTGTGTTTGTGCCTCACCACAACTCCCTGTTAATTTGGGGTTTGTGCTGAATAAATAGTGCCTGGCTATTTGATTTTATTTTTTTTTAAACACATTTGTGATGACAATAAATTAAATTGCTTTCTGATGTTTGACAAATATAATTTTCAGGGTGGGTTTTTTTTTCTTCTTCTTTTTTTTTTTTCCCCACTGACAAAGACTGCAAATAAAAAACAAAAATAAAATAAAAAACCCCAAACCAGTCATCAACTCCAGAAAGCAAGAAAGTGCATTTTATGAACAGAGTGAAATTAGATACCTGTCAAAATACATTTGTCCTCAAAATAGCTATTCATACACTTCATTTTCCTGCATAAATAGATACTCATCTGCTCTCTTCTGCCTGTCATTTGTTACTCAGAGCCAGCACTGGCTGTGGGAGGGAAATATTTAAAGCTGCTTCCAAAGCAATGGGCAGGCTGGATTTATAATTTCTGCCTCTGGCTTCCTTCACTTCATTATGAATGGGGAAGGAAACATCTATTTAAAGTCAATCAAATAAAACTGTCTCCCAAAACATGAAATCCTGGCTGCAGCCCCTGTTTGGGCTCTCTCAGATGTGAAGCTCTTGGGGTTTTCATTTCCCAGGCAGGGCAGAGCTCCTTGGGGTGCTCAGGGAGATCCAGGGGGGTTCAGGGCTCTGGAATGGGAACATTTAAAATCCTTTCCTTTAGGGATGGATGCTCCCAATTCTCCTTGTGGTGGTCAGAGATGTCCAAAGAGAGTTTAGGGTTCTGGAATGGGAACTTTTAAAATCCTTTCCTTTAGGGATGGATGCTCCCAAGTCTCCTTGTGATGCTCAGGGGACCCAAAGGGGGTTTAGGGTTCTGGGAGCATTTAAAGTCCTTTTCTTAAGGTCTGGACACTCCCAATTCTCCTTGGGGTGCTCATGGAGATCCAGGGTGGGTTTAGGGCTCTGGGAACATTTAAAGTCCTTTCCTTAAGGGATGGAGGCTCCCAGGTTTGTTCCACTGGATTTCTTTGGAGGACTTTGGTGAAAAATCAAATGAATCAGCCCCAGGTCAGCCACCCCCCCTGTGCTTCCTTCAAACACTGGAGCTGTTTCCAGCTGGAAATTCCCACTGGGAACCTGCAGCTGGGCAGGGAGAGCTCTGAGGAGATGATGGGGAAATATCAAAGTAAAACCTGCTGGTGGTGTTTCTACCTAGATCAAAACCCTAAAAATTCCAGCTACCACATGAAAAACAACTTCGCAGCACAACCTTGAGGCCAGTGGGATTCAGAATTCGACGTGGTTTGGATCCAGCCTTTATAAAGATAAAAAATGGTTAAAAATCCCTGCCCTGCTGCTGAAATCTGGGAGCTTTGCTCTCTGCCTTACTTGGTACGGCAGAGGCAGCTCTGGCAGGCAGCTCCTGGAGGGAAAGGAGCACATCACTGGCAGGTTTGTGTGAAATGTGTGGACTGGGTTTTAATTGTCAGTCCCAGCCCACCGTGAGGAGCTGCTAATAAAATTTCCTCTCTTGTTAAGACTTCCAGCACGAGCACGTCTGAAAACGCTGCGGATAAAAGAACTTTTTTTTTTTTTGACCAAAGGAAAAAGCACGGATTTGAAAGCCTGCAGAACCAACAACACTCATTAGCATCTGCCTTTCTTCTGGAAGGGCTCTCGGGGGGAATGTGAGCACATTTAACACCGGCTCTATCAAAGGGAGCCGCTCGCAGCTCAGCACAGCATCCCTGGTGACAAAATCGTGATGTGACAACAGCCTGTGCTGGCTCTGCCCAACTGCACCCCGGGTTGTGCTCCCAAATCTCCCAACATCTTCCTCTCAGCTGAGCGGGGATTCGGGCGCAGCTCGTTCATTCTCTGGTTTGTTGTTCCAGTTTGATTTCTTTGCTGCAGAAAGGGGGAAAGGGGTGGATGAGGAGCTGATCCCTCAGTCCAGTGCATCCCTGATCCTCACCTGGCTCCGGGGCTTTACCTTGCCCAGGTATTTGTGTGCTCCAGGCACCAGCAAGGACTGCTCTTCTGTCTGGAGCTCCCTCCCTCTGCTCCATTCCCGAATTTCCTTTAAAATGAAGTGGGAAAAGCGCAGGTGGGAAGTGAAGCCACACGTGGCACAGCAGGAGCCCAAGCCTGGCTGTGCTGTCCCTTGTCCCCCGAGTCCCAGCAGCTCGGACACAGCCACACCAAACCTGCAAAGGTCAGCCTGGCTCAGCTCTGGACCTGGAGGTTCAAATTCGGGCAGCCCCAGAGTGTGGAAAATATTCCAGTGGGATTCCTCAGCTCCAGATGGTGCCGAACCCCCCAGCGCCTTTCTGGGATGAGGAGAGGGGACAAGGCACATCCCACCCCAAATCCCACTGGTCCAGCCCTAAATCCCACAAGTTCCCAGCCCCAAATCCCGCTGGTTCCCAGCCCTAAATCCCACTGGATCCCAGCCCTAAATCCCACAAGTTCCCAGCCCTAAATCCCACTGGTCCAGCCCTAAATCCCGCTGGTTCCCAGCCCTAAATCCCACTGGTCCAGCCCTAAATCCCACAAGTTCCCAGCCCCAAATCCCCGTGGTTCCCAGCCCCAAATCCCACTGGATCCCAGCCCAAAATCCCACTGGTTCAGCCCCAAATCCCACTGGTTCAGTCCCAAATCCCACCGGTTCAGCCCCAAAATCCCTGTGGTTCCCAGCCCCCCCAAGAGCCCAGCCTTGCCCTGCAGAGTTGGAGGAGCAGAACAGTGAAAGCCTCGTTAAATCTGCAATTTGGAGCTGAAATATCCTTTATCAGAAATTTATAACCCATTTAAAATGAATCCATTCAGGGTCCAGGCTGAGGGAGGAGATAATTCCCCAGGTTTATTTATATAGTTTGATAGCTTTTATGCCAGGTTAGTAAAAAAGAGTCTGTGCCAATAAAATACTTTTTCTGCTTGTAAAACTCGGGAGGGTTTTATCTGTGGTGCTGAATGGTGCTGCCTTTTAACTTTCTGTGGGATTTGGGGGAGGCAGGAGGGAACAGTTGTTCAGCCTCTCTTCTCTTCTCAGCATCCCAAACCATCCCTTGGCATCTGAACCATCCTTGAACTGCTAATTTGGGTGTAAAGAGAGCTTGAGTTCACTGATGGAAGGAAAACCCATCAAAAACCCCTTCAGCTTTCCATCACAGGGAAAGAATTGTTAGAAATTACACAAAGTTTAAACTTTTTTAATGTAACTTTGGTCATCATCAGGGAATAAAGGAGATGCCAGGCCCTGGGTGAGATTGCTCCAATCTGAGGCTCCCTCTGAGCTCCTCAGCTCCAGGGATTGTTGGTTTGGACTGAAATTCCCAGGTTTTTTTCCTCACACTCACCCATTTCACTGCCCAGCTGGATGAGGCTCTGGTTTTGATGCCCACTAAAAGGTGCCAAGCAGCACCAGTGGTTTCCTTGTCCTTGTTAACAAAAGAAAACCAAGTGGAAGAGGAAGAACCCCAGACTCCAAACCCCAGAGGGCAACTTTAGTCTTGGTTTTCTGTGCTAAGCTGAGCTTAGTGCTGGTGTGATGATGGTGGGGTAATAACAGCACTCTGATTCGATTGGAGTGCAATTCCTGCTGCAAAAAATATAATTATTGTGGAATTTACAGTGACTGGGGAGACACTGGATGATCCTCTGCAGAGTGGAGCAGCAGGAAGAGGCAGCAGAGGTGATGGTGCTGCTTAATTTTGTGACCAGGTTCTGCTGGGGCACCCAGGAACGGTGCTGGAAACTCCCGTTTTTTGGAAAAAAAAATCAGGAAAAACTCCCCTGGAATGGGGGGATTTCACCTGGGAGGAAATGTCCTGCCCAGCAGCTACTCCTGCATTTTCTACCCCTGGGAAAAAAAAAAAAAATAAACCTCAAAGGAAGAATTCTCTGAAGATTCAGGCTGTGGGTGTGCTAGCAGCAGGGAGAATGGGTTCCAGGGGATTTGTAATTTTGACACGCTCTTATGGAAGGGGCTCTATTCTCTCCTGGCACGGAAAACACGCGGATTAACGGCAGCGTTTATCGCACAGCAAAACAAGGTGATCAAACGAGCTCCCCCCTTCCCTGAGACACCGCAGCAATTACGGGGACAAGGCGGTCTTTGTGCGCACACAATGGAGAGGGAAAAAAAAAAAAAAGGGAATTCCGCGGGGGAAAAGAGGAGCAGGAGCGACAGACAGAGCCAGGGAGAGGAGCAGGAGCGGCGCTGTGATCTGTGACAGCGACACGATGGGGAACAAGTGACAGCAGACACGATGGGAAACGTGCAGCAGATGATGCTCGGGGAGAGCAGCGGCACCGGGATGCAGGAATGAACTCGGGAAATGATGGGAATGCAGGAATTAACCCGGGAAATGATGGGGATGCAGGAATTAACCCCGGGAAGTGATGGGGATGCAGGAATTAACCCAGGAAATGATGGGGATGCAGGAATGAACTCGGGAAATGATGGGAATGCAGGAATTAACCCAGGAAATGGGGATGCAGGAATTAACCCGGGAAATGATGGGGATGCAGGAATTAACCTCGGGAAATGATGGGAATGCAGGAATTAACTCGGGAAATGATGGGGATGCAGGAATTAACCCGGGAAATGATGGGGATGCAGGAATGAACCCCGGGAAGTGATGGGGATGCACTCGGGGACATTTCCCAGCCATGGAAAGTTGTTTATCACTGGCTCGTCCCTGTTCTGGGGATTTGGGGGCAGCCATTTGGTTTCCACAGCGATTTAATTTCAAGGTGCTGAGTTCCCCCCGTGGTGTTGTGCTGATTTTCCTGGGTTGGTTGAGTGTCTCGTAATGGATCTGAGAGAAATGACCTGGGTGGTGCTGATGGGATTTTGGAGAATTCCCAATTAGAAAAAAATTCATGCCTGGACTACATCAGCCTTACTCGTTTATATTTTAAGTCAAGTGAAATCACTGAAAAAGAAATGTTATTTGTTACTGTATTAACATATTGCAATTGTGCATCTTTTTCCTGCCTTGTTCTCATTTTCCCCTGCAGGTGAGTGGAGGCCACAGGTAAATTCTGACACTTTAGGGAGCCCAGTGAATTCCTCAACACAGCTTTGGGAGCTAAATTCCCCAATAAATGCACACTTGTAATGCCTGGGAGTGAAAGCAGGGCAAGCCAGCCTGCAGAGTCTAAAACTCCTTTTTTTCTCAACTATTAGAATAATCACTATAATCTATCTCTCCATTTCCAAAGCAGGGGGATCCTTGTGAAACCAACTCTGGGTGCAGAACAAGTGGATAAATATTGCTGGGAATGGTTCAGGATGGGGATGAGTAATGGCAATTATCCCCATGGTAAAAGGTAAAAAAAGGAGTTTATTCCGACAAAAGGTGTTGATCCTGATGTGTGTCACGGCATGAAGTGTGCAAGGAGCTGCTCTAGATGGGATTTTGGGAAGGAATCCTTCCCTGGGAGGGTGAGGAGGGGCTGGGATGGAATTCCCAGAGCTGTCCCACCCCTGGCAGTGTCCCAGGCCAGGCTGGAGCACCCGGGACAGTGGGAGGTGACCCTGCCATGGCAGGGGTGGCACTGGGTGAGGTTTAAGGTCCCTCCCAACCCAAACCATCCCAGGATTGTGCCTCTGGCTTCTCTGGAGCAGTGGATTTGCAGAGGAGCAGAGGGCTGAGGAAGGAAGGTGGCCATGGGCACATGGGTCACCCTGATGTCCCAAAAATCCCGCCTGGATTCTGCTGGGATGGCACTTGGGGGACAGTCAGACACACGGATTCCACGGCGGATTTAAAAAGAATGAGGAATAAATCCCCTCCACCCCTCCCTCAGCTCCAAACACATCAAATCTGTCAAATGGGGGTAAAAATTGGGGTAAAACCAGTGAGGAAAGGGGCAGCAGGGCTGGGAGGGGACATTGCCAGGCTGGTCCCTTCCAAGTGATGGCCAGGGCTGGGCTGGTGGCAGGAGGAGCAGCAGGGACAGTGCCAGCCCAGGGACAGTGCCAGCCCAGGGACAGTGCCAGCCCAGGGACAGGCTGATATTTGCATCCCAAATGATCAGGGAAATGAGGGAATGAGATGTTAACAATTCCCGGGTAATTAAATTGCAGCTCAGCCCTTTGCTGAGGTGCTCAGGGAGGGGCAGCTCAGCTGTCCCTGCTCCAGGGGCTGTGACAAAATCCCTGGGCATTAATGATGGAATCTGAAAACCAAACTGGGAGGAGAGAGAGAGAGGAAAAAACAACAGATTTCCCCCACTTTTCCCCTTTCTTTATTACCCTCTAAATAATTAACAGGCGGGTCCTGCTCTGTGGCTGCTGTTTGCAGCCAGAGTGGGCCCTGGAGCAGATGAAATAAATCCAGGAGTTGCCATTCCCAGTTCCCTAGCAACGAGCCAAAGCAGGGAAAGGCTCTGGCTCCGAGCACAACAAGATGTTCATGCAATTAATATTCCTCACCCATGGCTGGGAAGAGCAGCCCCGGTGCAGGGATGGGCTTGGGGAGGGAGGAAATCCTGTTAGTCCGAGAATAAGGGAATATTGGGAGTGGGAAATGGGAAAAATTTTATTTTTTCTGGTAAAACATCACATGACAGGTGCGTGGAAGATGCAGATTTGGGGGTTCAGTCGTGGTTCCATGGATCCTGCCCAGCTGAAGGATTTGGTGCAGTTTAAGCCAAGCTCAAAATTCAGATTTTTTTCAGCTGGCTGCTGGTCCTACACGTGGCTGGGCTGGGGATTGAGTTGTTCCACAGCAAATAAATGAAGTTTTGGGGACATTTTTGTTTAGCAGCCCGGGGTAAATGGAGAAGTCTGGCTGTGGAAAACACAGCTGGGCTGGGGGAGGAGGGTGAGGCAGCACAGAACCAAGGCCTGCACACCTAAACCAGGAAAATTCAGAGAAATAAACTCTGAAATAAACTGTGAGCAAACAGGGACAAACTGACGGGGACAGCAGCAAGAGAAGGTGAATAATAAATAAATAAATTAATAATTGTCCGAGTGGGGCAGGAATGCCAGGGAAGGAAGGGCTCTGTGTCCCCAAAATTCTACCTGTGCTCATCCAAAATTGCTTTGGATAACTTGAATTATGCCAGAATTTTCTTGGCTGCTGCAGGGAAAACCCCATCCTTATCCTGCTCTGGATTACCCAACTTTATTTCTTATTTAAATAATTTTAAAATTTATTATTAGGTGCATTTATTTCCGTACCGAAGCTTGGAGGGATTTTTTTTTTTCTTCACCAGAACGAGAAAAATCGAGGTGCAGCAATGTTAAAAACCAACCAAACAACCCCTCAAGGATGTGCTCGAAGCACTTCGGTTTCCTACAATTTTTTGTGGGTGAGAAACTCCAGATTTCCTCCCGATGCAATAAATTCTCTGCCAGGAGACCAGGTTAAAACACACTTAATTGACCCCTGACTCATTAATTGTTTAAGGGGGAAGACAGAGACAGCTTCAGAATATTTAATTAGCCGCTGAAAATTCAGCAGCGAGTTAATTACCACGTAACATTTGCCTCTCTAACAAACATTTCTTGAGACGGGGTAAGCAAGGCAACAATAATTGTAACAATTAATTAGAAATTAAACTGATAATGGCTACAGCTGCTAACAATTAGCGGCTAATTATGTCAAGCACTTTAACCATTTAGAAAAGGACTGGAGGCTGGTCGGAGAGGGATAAATGATGGGCTCCACCCTTCCTGGTTTTTGATATTCCAGAGGGTTTTTTTTGGGGAAGCAAGAAGCTCACCTGGGTTCCAGGGAAAGCTGGAAATTCTGAATTAGCAAGGATTGGGATGGGATCCATTAAAAAGTCCCTGTTGATCAATAATTTTCCGTGTTTAGAAGACTTTAAGCCTTCAAGTTTTAGGGCACTATCAGTATTCTTTCTTTTATTTAACTGGGAAAAAGAGTTTCCAAGAGGCTTTGCTCGAAGCAAAAGCTGCCCTTTCCCAAAACTTTATTACTTCTTGGCTTGGAAAATAATAATTTCATGTTTTAAACGCCTTGGGCCTCTTCATTTAAAACTCAGTGAGGACAAAAAAACCAGAGGATTTGACACTTGAAGACAGCACAACATCTCTGCTGCTGCTCAGATGAGATGTGAACCCCTGAGGCTCTGCCTGGGCCTTTATCTGCATTTCCAGGAGGAGAAATTCACATTTTTTTGTGTTCCTGCAGCCATGCCAGGGCAGGAATTGTTCCCTTGTAGCACAGGGAATATTCCAGGGATGCTCCAAACCCTGAATTTGCTGCTGGGGTTTGGATGGCAGAAAAAGAAGCAAAGCCTTGGGTGTGTTAGAGAGGTCTGGGGTGAATTCCAGAGCATCCCACAATGGATGAGACCCAGCAGTTGCAGGGACACAAATTGGCACAGAAATTGGAAAGGAGGGGATGTGTGAAGTGCTGGCTCCTTCCCAAGGATGGGCCCTGCTGCTCAGTGAGATTTGGGAGCGAATTCCTGGGTTTGGGGGCAAATTCCTGGGTTTGGGAGCATCCCTGCTATGAGTTTGGAGACAGGACAGAGGGTCAGTGAGTTTTTCCTGCAGGTTGTGAATATTCTGGCTGCCCAACCTTTGCTGTTCCATGATGTGGGAACCAGTGCAGAGCCGGGTCTCTCAAGGCTTGAAGTGTGATTTCTTTATATCCCCCTAGAAATTCTCTGTTTTGGCATCTCTTGGTGGTTTTTTTTGCTATAAAAATGGCTCTGTTTGATGTTGTGAGAGCTCCTGTTGTCTGGGCAGCTTTTCCCCACGTCCCCTTTCTGTCTCTTGGACTCCTGACCATATGCCAGGACAGCCATTCCATGAAAATGCTTCCTACTCTGGTTCTCCTAAGAGACCAAAAATATGGGTTTTCCCCCCACTTTTTTCCTCCCTGTGAGTAAGATTAAATTTCTCACTGCAGCATCTCTGGTAGGCAAAACAGGAATTTTGACAGATTTGGGCCCCAGGGGTGACCTTGGGCTGTTGTCCCCTGGCTTGCCCCACTCTGTGGTTGCCCACTTGCTTTTTCCCTCCCCAAATCCCAGCCTGCCTGCAGCCCCTGCTTGTTTTTGGAGCACAATGAAACCCGGACTTTGCCAGCACAAGACAATAAAATGTAATAATTGGAGCTGTAAAACCCATCTGTTCAAGCACACAGAGTTTTTGTTGGTTTTTATTTTTTTTTTTTCTTTCCATGATCATGTGGAATTGCTTGTGCTCCCCATTTATATTTAAATCCTGTGCCTGTGGAGGGAACTTTCCCTGCCAAAGCTGCAGAGCCTGTGGAATGAGGGAATGGCTGTGCCCAGGAATTTTCAGGGCTCAGATTGAGGGGCACAGAGCTGGCACTGCTGCCATTCCCGGGGTTTGTGCTGGATTTTGGGGAATTTGGAGGCCAAATTTCCTGCTGGAGGTGGACACCAAGGATTGCTGCTGCAGGAGTGATGTGCAGGTCCCAGCCCTGCTCTGCTCCATTCTGCCCCAGTTTGAGGAGGTGAAAATCCCAGGGATGCTAAACCACAGGGAGGTTTCTCATTTCAATCATTTATTGTGTTACATTGCTGCAGTTTGTGCCATCCCACCCACATTTACCCTCACTGCTGTGCCTCAGGGGCTGAATTTGCCCAAAGCCTTTGGAGGATGGAGCCAATTTGAGCCAGGAAGGACCCAGTGAGGAATTGCAGGATTAGTGGGCTGGACTTCACGTCAAATTCCATGTTTATCCTGTTTTGTTTTTTTAAATAACCCATTCCCTGGCTGCACCAGCGTTCTTTGCAGCAATGCTTTGTTGCTTCTGTTGCATTCGCCTGTTTTAGAATAAAAAATTATCCCCGACACATTTTATTCTGAAATCTGCACAAAGCTCGTGCACCAGCTTAGGGGAAACCAGTTTGGTGGTGTTGGGCTCCCCAGAGGTGCCTGGTGATCTCAGCTCTTTATTTTCACTCAGGGAAGGCACACGTGGCTCTTGCTGCTGTTCAGGAGACAGATCCATCACCAGGCAGACAGCTGGGAGAGGGGAAGGTGGAGATGTTTTCCCCATGTGCTGAGGCAAGCAGCAGGAAGATATTCTGGGAGCTGGGATGTGCCTGAAGGACAAAAAAAAAAAAAAAAAAAAAAATCTGGGAAGTAAAAAATCCCTGTGTGGCTGTCAGGTCCGGGGAAAGAAAAAAAAAAACAAACAAATGAAATTAAAGGCCATCACGTTTTTGAGGAGGGTTTTATGAGCTGGAGAGGCTGCAGTGGCTCTCCCCTCTGCAGGGATGCTGCAATAAGATGTGAAATCTGCACTGAGGCACCACCAGTGAGGAGGAGATGGAGTCTGCAGGGTGGCTGATGTCATTCCAGGAGATCTGAGTGCTGGAGCACCAGAAAATAAATAAATTAATTAATTTACCTGCCTCAATGCAGCCAGGCAGGAGGAGCAGGGAGGTGGAAGCATGTGGAGACTCCTCTCTTCTGCAATTCCCTGGGATTGATGGGGTGGGAAGGATAAAACCCAGCCCTGTGGTTTTGTCACTCCCTGTGGTGCTCCTGGCTGGGAATTCTTTGGGCACTGGGATCCTGCAGGAGCACAGAGCAGGGGCAGCAGCTGCCACCCCCTCTTGGTGTTTTCAGAGAGACAAAATCAGCTTGAAGGAGTTGGGATGAAAACAAGAATGGGCACCTTCCATGGCTTACCTATCAGTGGCCATTAAATAGCAAGTGGAATAACAGCTAAAATCCAATTTAATGATTTAGTTGAAAGGGGATAGAGGGATTTTGAGGGACGTTAAAGCAGGAGAATCCAGTCAGGGTTTGTCAGGAGGGTTTGGGGGTGGAGTGGAAATGTTTCCCTGCCCTTTGCTGTCCCATCTGACATTCCCAGCCCGTGTGCATGGAGGGATCCTTGGCTCCTCTGTCAGGGATACCAAACCCCCCCATTTCAGGCTCAAGCTCTGCTTTTGGCCAAGGCAGGAAATCTCTGTCCCCACAGCTCCTCTCAGACTGAAGCAACCACAGAAATCAGAACCAAACCTGCACAAAGCCCAAACCCAAACATTTCTGACCTGTGAATTTCTGCAGGAACCATCTCTCCTGGTGCCCACACTCTCCACTGAGGTGCAGTTTATCTCATTTTAGGAGTTTTGGGAGCCCCAGTGAATGCTCTGTGTTACCCCCTTCAAATCAAGGCTCCCACCTGCTGGGTGTGCTCAGGTGAGGAGGATCCTCAGTGTGTGTAAAATTTCCATTTTCCTGCTCTGCTCCCTGGGTTCTGCTGGCAAACACAACATCTGGGCCTTGCACCGTTAGTCTTTATGTGGATATGAGCAGACAGGGATTTTCTCTGCCATAAAAATCATCGACAGAGCCATGAAATGGGTTTGGCTCCCTGGCTCGGGCTGCACACGTCCAAACAGTAAAATCTGTGACCCAGAGGTGAATGTGCAGTAAAAAAAAAATAAATAAAAACTAGCGGCAGGAGTTTAAGTGATTTTCTCTGAAGCTGGCAGCTCATTTAAGGATGTTTGTGGCCTTGTGCTTATTTCCTTGATAAATGTGGGTCAGAGATGGATTGCTGGTGGTATCTCAGTGCAGAGGAAGAAAATATTTGTAGAACAGGAGCTCGGTGGAGGCAGCACAGGTAGGGGGGTGGAGCAGTGGGAAGCTGAACTGGTTATACTGGGTTTGTGGTGGGAACTGGGGAGAATACCTGTGGCCGTGGGAAGGGGTTTTAACCCTTTAAGTGAGGCAGAAATAAGATGCACAGCTCCATGGGCGTCTGTCATGACAGGAGGAAAGAGCCAAGTTTATTCAGAAACACCCTTGGGTTTATAGCAAGAGTAGAGAAAAGAGTAGAGAAAAAGAAAAGAGTAGAGAAAAGAAGACAAAAGATTGGTTCAGAGAGAAGACACCCCATTGCCAGGGCCTGGGCACACACCACAACAGGGGTTTGATTTTGTTATTAATTCCTTTTTATTGTGACCAAATTATCACCCTGGCAGAAATTCTCCCTGGCCTTGAGCTGGCCCAGCTCATGGGCTGGGAACAGAGCTGAGAAGCTCCAGCCTGGAATATTTTCCAGGCTGTAATTTTCTTACTTTCTCACTATGTGTGTCCCACAGATACCCTGTGTCATTTCTGTTTTGGAGCAGTGTCTGTGTTCACAGGGAGCAATTCCTCCCTTTGAGGATTCCTCACCCCCTGATGCTCAGTTGGGGCTCCTGGAGCCTTTTCCAGGCATGGATTCATGGATTTGTGGGTTCAGAGCCCATGCTGATGCACCAAGGTTTATTTATTTATTTTTTTAAAAAAGCCAGGGATGTTTCCAATTACCCTAAGTGTGAACACATGCTCCCAATCCTTGTGGGAAGAAAGCCCTGGCTCCTAATGAGATTTATTCCTCCAAGCCTGAAATAAATGGAACATGGCAGCACGAGCTTTTCTTTCTGCAGCAATGCAGAGAAGCTGTAAATATTCCTGCAGTGATCTAATCCTTTCAAACTCCTCTCCAGGCAGAGACATTTCCAAGTGATTCCCTTTTAAGGCTCCTTTTCCACCCAAATTCCTCTCCCCTGCTGTCACTGGGGTGGTTTTGAGCAAGGTTCAGGGTGATTCCCCTCAGCACCTGCAGGGTTAAGAGCAGGTTAAGAGGGAGACTCGAGGCCTGAGCCAAGAGAGGAGCAGCACAAAGGACATTTTTTGGTTGATCCCTGATGGATTTTTGATCCTGCAGGAATCCTCTGGACAGGAGGCAGTGCTGCTGGTTTTTCCATGCTTTCCCTGAGCCACAGGCTGGAGTGGAATGGTGGAGGATCAAATCATCCCCCAGGAGCTGTGATTTTGGGATTGGCATCTCCTCAGCTCAGGACAAACCCCTGAGCTCAGGGCAGGACGTGCTGGGACCCGCCAGGGACCCCCATCCAACCCTGGGCAAACCATTTCAGTCTGTTCTGGGTTTCTGCTTTAAGCTGAGGTTTGAAGCTCCCCTTTTGCCCTGTCCCAGGCTGTGACTCCAGGGAGGAGGACACAGAGCAGGGGCTGGCTGGGAAGGTGACACTGAGATGGATGTGAGGCAGCCAAGGGCTTCAATCCCTGCTCCAAGCCAGGCAGGCTCCCAGCTGTTTGCACATCTGGATTCTTTCGAAGATGCTCGTTCCTGTACTGGAGATGGCCTGACAAAAATTACTCTGGGAAAAAGAGAAAAAGCTCTTCCTCCTGCTCAGAGTTGAATTTAATGCCCCAAAGAGCAGCTGTTGTCAATTAAAAGTTTGGGGTGTCCAGAGTAACCCTACTCCAGGTTGTAAATGGCTCTGAGGGGCAGAGGTGCTCCCTGTGAACTGTGAGACACCAGTCCAAGGCAATAAATAAAGATCTCTCATTATGAGGAAAGAAATTAATTAGGAAACTCAAAGGTCATAAGAAATGGCCAATTCTGGGATGGCATTTGCCTGCAGGGACCTGATGAATGCTGCTGGATAAATCCTTGGGGATTTATCAGAGCCTGAATAACAGAAGGGACCCCAGACCTGCTGCTTTCTTCTTATTTCTGTCCTGTACTTAAAAAAAAAAAGTTTTCTTTGAACTTATTAGCTACGAGTTCTTTGGGTACTCTAAAAACGATTTAACAGCTTGGGTTTAGGTGACTGTTAAATCTAAATTGTCAAATTAAGGTTTTATACCACTCCTTATAAAAAGATTAATGTCATAGCCATGGCCCCTGGGACCTCCTTCTGTTCCTGGTGCCTTTCCCATTCCTGCTCCAGGTGTTCTCTTGGTGCTGGGGGGGTTCAGCTGAGCTGGGTGAGCCCTGGGGATGCTGTGGGACCCTGCTGGACCTGTCCCACACGGGCTTTGTCCCACAGGCACCTCTGGGGTGGCTCCCACAGCTCCAGCACAATTCCCTGTCTGCACTCGGGCTCCTCTGAGCTCAGGGGACCTCACAGTCCTGCCTGGGGTCCCCTGGCAGATGTTTTCTAAAAATAAAACCATTGGTTCCCTCATCCTGAATCTGCCGTGCTCTGGCAGAATTCCCATCCCACAGCCACTGCTTTCCCTGCCATGGGGGCCATGTAAGGAATTAACAGAACTCTGAGGGATAAAAAAAAAAAACCCAAACCACCGATGGCAAAATTGTAAAGTCAGCTGTAAAAATTGTCAAGTGTTAGTTTGGGTTGGAGAAGGGAGAATTTGGAGTTTCCTTTGTTCCCTTGAGATGTGGATCAGTGTTTTATAGAGATCAGATGGGTTGGGATGAGCTGATCTGCTGCTCTGGGAGGTGACATTTATTTTTATTATTATTATTATTAATTATTAATGGCTATTACACATCCTTAATGCAGCAGCACCTTTGATGCCCCAAGTCCTCCAATGAACCAAAACCCAACCCCAAGCTCAGAACTTCAAGCCAATCCTCCCAAATTGTGCCAGGTGCCCCTGGCTTTTCCATGTCCACATTCCAGCTGGAGAGAAGCTCACAGTGCATTAATAATTCTGTTTTCCCCTTGCTGCCTCTACCTTGAGCTTTTAGGGGCTGCAGCCACGGAATCCCCCAATATTTTGTCACTTTGGTGTCCCCAGGGTCGTTCCCAGGTGTTTTCTGTCTGACCTGGCTGCCAGGGCTCTGCTTCCTCAGCACCAAAGATCAGCCCCTGGCTCCTTATGGACTTCAATGTCAATTTTCATCGGGATTATCGATTTTTAATTAGTCTCTCCTATAATTACTCTGAGGAAAACCTTTCATTTGGCACCAGGGGCCTGTTGACTCAGCTTTCCTTGGGAATCAGCTCAGCAGATGGATTTTTAACAGCACCCCTGGCACTCATTCCCAGCATTTCCAGTCCAGGGGTGAGCCTGGGGGCAATCTGAGCACCCCTGTTTGCACTTCCCACCCCCCTGGCTCTGCTGCCTGGGTTTCACATGGAGGGAGGAGGGTAAATCAGAATAGAACTGGGATTTTAAGCCTCTTTCCTGGAAGGAAAATTTCTCCCCCAAACAAATCCTTGAGGCTCCAAGTGAGCATCTGCCTGCAGCATATGGGAAACAATGTCTGGGACTGGAGGGTGTTGGGAGAGCCAGGCTTCAAAGCAGGGAGGTGCCAAAAAAGGCATTTTGGGGATGTTTGGGGATGAAAACAGACTTCTGGATAAAAGTCAAATTTTTGGAAGGATTATTTTCCTGTATAGCTTCTTAAAATGATCATCAGACAGTCTCAGTTTTGGAGAGTGTCATTATGAGTAAAGCTTAGATTTTTACTCCCCAGTTTTTGCAAATGGAACCATTTCAGCCCCTTTTCTGCCCATGGTGTGGGCTGTAAAAACCTCCGGGTTCCCAGCCATTTTTTTGGGGGGAAAAGGGTTGGAAAAATTCACGTGATGTTGTTTCTCTGGAGTCAGAAGTGGCTTTATCCTGTATCCCATCACCCCAGGCCGTTCCTATTCAACCCTACAAGAGAAGGAGCTGATGGAAACCTCCCCCCACATCAACAAAGTGCCCTTATCTTAATAGGAAAGGACCTTTGGGGTTAAAAAGGGCTGGAGGGGGTCAGAAAAGGGAATCTCTTCCAGGAGAAATGAGGCAGAGCTGCTGCTGACACCACAGAATTGATTTTTACAAGTGGGGCACTTCAACATCTTCACTTTCAAACAAATATTCAGGGGGTCACAGATAAGCTGGGAAGCTCAGCAGGCCCCATTGTCTGGGACACTGCAAAGTCCATCAGGGAGGAAGGATTTGGGCAGGAAATGTTTTTAAAAAGAGGCTCCTGAATTTAAATTTTCAGACAGATTCTCTTGTTTTTCTCCTCGGAGCAGAAGGGAGCTTTGATGGAGGAGCTGAGGACAAAAACAAGCAGGAATGTGTGAGGAATTAAACACCTTGACAGTGCTCCTGTCTCTCCCAGCTGCAGATTTTGGTGTTTTTCTCACCTTTTTCAGACTTTACATCCCTGTGGGTGGGGACAAGTGAGGCTCACTTGGATCTGAGCTTGGCAGTGGCAGAACTGGGACTGGACCTGGCACATTCCTTATTTTTACCTCTTGCCCTGCCTATCTCTTTGTGCTTTCCTCCCCCTTACAAATCTCGCCTGGCTGCAGTTCCAAAGCAGTGTTTTAGAAGCAAATCACATCTTTTTTTTTTTTATTATTTTGCCTAATAATCCCTGAGAAAAAAAAAAAGAGTTCCCCAGCAGCCCCAGGCCAACACGGTGCAATTAGGTGAGCTCGTGGCATTCTGCACCTCAGAGCTGACTCCCAGTGGCTTTCTGGGGACAGCAAGCTCTGATTTTATTGGTTTCATTATCCTTTTCTCAGGAATTAATAGCTCCTGAGACTCCTGGCTTAATGTGGCTGATTTATGTTGGAATTGAGCAGCAGCAGGGAAATTGCTGGCTGGAGATGAGGATGCAAACAAAGCTCAGCCAAAGGGGGAGATGCTCTGGGTGTGCCTGGGGGGGTTTGGGGGCTGCTGCTGCTCCCCAGGCTCAGCCCTCAGCTCTTGAGGGCTTGGGCACTTAATTATTGCTTTAATTTTTAATGTGTTGAGGGAAACGTGCCCTGAAATTAAAGAGGCTGGGCAGGTGAGATGGATGTGTGGATGTTTCACACGGAGAATGTGGGAGCAGCACTTTCCTTCAGGAATTCCAAGCTGGTCCCTGGTTCCCAGGAGTTTCTGGTTTGGAAATTCTGTTTGATGAGGACAGATCTCATCACATGTGGGAGCTTTCTCTGGGCAGGAGCTGCATCAGCTGGAATTCTGGAGCTGCTTTTTCCACCCACACACTGTCCAGAAGGGTCTGTGTTCCCTAAAATCTCTGTATTTCTGGCAGGTTTTATTATTTTTATATTTCAGGATATTTCAGTCTGTTGTGGATGCTGTAACTGCTGCTCTTGATGTTCACTCTCTTTTGGAAGAGAATGAATTCCTCCTTGCTCTCTGTTTATCTGCTGAGGATCTCAGCTCTGAGGGAGAGGGAGGAAAGGGAATTTTCTGGAGCCTTGGCAGTTCCAGAAAACAGAAGGGGGCTGGGACAGGGGGAGGTGATGGATGGGAGGGGGGCACTGAGACCCTGGATAAACAGAGAGCCTGCAGGAATGGAGCTCTGCATTCAGCGATGCTGGCAGCACAGATCATCAGGGCTGACAGGGATCACAGGGCACATTTTGGAAATTCCTGCCTTGGGATTGAAGGATTTGGATGTAAAACAAAGGGAAGGTGGGTCGGCAGGTGGAGGGGATGGCAGATAAGGCTTGGCATGCCAGGACAGGTGTGAGAGCTGTGCAGGGAGTGTGGACACCTTGGGTAGTGCAAGGGATGGGCTGGCTCCTGCATCCCTGGGAACATCCAGGGACACGGGAAGGGCCAAGGGGAGGAGGGTTAATCCCCCCTGGATCTGCCAGATCAGCCCTTGCCCTGCTGCTGGCTGAGCTGAGACCCCTCTGCCTCGTGGTGCTCCCCCCAGATGGATTGTGTGGCTCCAGGGCAATCCAAGTGCTAAACCCCCCCCAATTTCATTGCAAGAACAGCTCTCTGCCAATGCCCAGCTGCTCGTCCCCTCATCCCTGCGGCCCTGGACAGCCCTTGGCCCATTCCTGCCTTGGGCTGGAGGGGAAATAAAGCTCGATTTGGCCCCGAGGTGGGGCTGGGGGCTCGGGGCTGGAGCCACTGGATGGCACTGCTGCCTTGCACAAACCCGGGAGCAGCTGCCGGGATCCGGGAGGTAAAAAGGGAATGCGGGCAGGGACAGGGCTTGGGGATGCTGTCACATGTCACCGTGGCTGGGTCCTTGTGCCAGCGATGGCAAGAGGAGCTGGGAGTGTTCTCCAGGTTGGAATGGCACTGGGAGCCCCCAGCCTGGGCAGGGGATGGGGGCTGTGCCATTTTCCCAGCATGGATTTGGGATCAGCCGCCCCTCAAGGCTGCACAGGAGCAGGACACAGGGGGATCCCAAACCCTCTCTCCATTCTAGGTGGCTTCAGCCTCTACTTTGTGGTTGTACAGCTTTACAAAGACTCTCAGGGCTTTGCTTTCTGCTCCCTTTCCACGTCTGAGCTGACTTATGGGAAAGGGGGAAAGCCAAGAAACACCAGGCAGAGGAGAACTTGCAGAGAGGATGAGAAATGAGGCTTCTTGGACCTCGCTGAGAAACTTTTCAGGTCACCCTTGCTCAGATCCTGCTCTGGAGCTGCTTCAGAGCACGGCCACAGCTGGGGGAGCCCCAGGCCTGGGAGGAGGAGCAGTGATGACAAGTCCAGAGAGTTCACAGGGAGAGGGAAATGGAGGGGAAAACTTTGTGTGAGATCAGCAGATGAAAACCCAACCACTTGACCTTCTTTGAACTTATTTCAAACCCATCAGGCACGGAGAAAATTGAGGCTATAACTCAGGTTGCTCCTGTTGGTCACATTACCAATTCCATTACCCTGAGCTGTTTGTCTTAATTGAGCTGCAGCCTGGCCTATGACTAATTGCCAGGTCACACTGGCCCTAAATTAAAGAACACGGTTGTTTTTTTTGAACTTTTAACAACTTTAAAGTCCAGTTATTGTCACATTTCTTCCAAAAGTCTGTGGGTTTATTCCAGGCAGGCTAAATGGTGTGCTGAGTTCAAACCAAGCCACATTTTTCTTCTTGGGATGGTTATTTATATTCCAGTGGTGGCTACAGAGAAAATGGCCCTGGAGGTTACTCTGAGCACAGGGAGTTCATTACATCAACAGAAAATAAGGTGAGAAAACGGCTTCCAGCTCAAAAAAATCTCCTTGCTGCTCCCTCTTGTACCACAGCATCATCTGGGACTGCTGCTCAGAGCTGCCCTGCAGGGACAAACCCTCCTGACCCTAACCCAGACTGGGGTTTGGGGGTGAAATCCTGACCCTAACCCAGGCTCTGGGGTTTGGGGGTGAAATCCTGACCCTAACCCAGGCTCTGGGGTTTGGGGGTGAAATCCTGACCCTAACTCAGGCTCTGGGGTTTGGGATCAAGGCCAGGCTCAAGGCAGGGCCTGGCTTTGCTCAGAGCTGCTCCCTGTTAGGCTGAGCTCACCCCTGCAGCTCCAGCAGGGCACACACGGGGCAGGGACTGCCTGTTCTTAATTTGAGCAAACCCAAAGCTCCCCTGGAGGCTTTCCAGGCATTTCCCATGGCATTTGTGCCCATCCCATTGCATTTGTGCCCCTCCCATTGCATTTTGTTCTTCCTGTTGCATTTATGTCTATCCCATTGCATTTATGTTCTTCCTATTGCATTTATGTTTATCCCATTGCATTTGTGCTCCTCTCTTTGCATTTTGTTCCTTGCCCAGGGCCTGTCAGGGCTGGGCCTGCAGGAGTTGTCATTAGCTGAGTGCATTTGTTATGGTTAAAGGGCCTTGCTCGTAATTATTCTCTCTATAAATTGCCCATCCATTTAAAATTATCATTACAAGATGGCTGGCTAATGATTCCTCCCCTTTGATTATTTATAGGGCATTTCCTCTGCCTGGGCCAGGATGGGTTCCAGGCTCTGCAGCTCTGGGAGCAGGGGCTGATGAGGCTTTGCAATTAGGGAGGAATTAAAACACTTCTGGAGGGGAAATGAGAGGGAGGAGAGGATGGGCTGTCCCTGGAACACGGGAGAGGCTGTGCTGGATTTTTCCTTCACTGCAAAGCACTCAGAGATGTCCAGAGGCATCCTCTGTGTAAGGGATGCTGATCAAAGCAAGGTGAGCTGGGGTTGTTCCAGCTCCTCTGGGAGGGCTAAAACATCAACCCCCATCAGGGGAGGGTGCTGGGTGTCCAAAATATCCTGGGGGATGGTTCGTGAGTTTGGGACAGGGCTCTCCTCCCTGCCCTGGAGAGATGGAATAAACTCCTGGTGTCCTTCCCTGCAGAGCTCAGTGCTGGCACCCCCTTAGAAAAGCCCCCCAAAAAACCCCAAATAAAGGTTATGAACAAACAGAGCAATGGCCAGGGGCTGTGCAGGTCCTGCCTTCCCTCATGGGAATTATTGAACTCCCTTTGCTCCTGGCCTATAAAACGGGGATCAAACCTTGCCCTGCTCTGTCACAAGGAGAGTTAATCAATATTCATGAGGCAAGGTAATATTCCAGGGGAGGGAATGGTTCTATCTGCTCTGCCTAATGAACATCTGTCATCTCCAGCACTCGGGAAGGTAAAGAGTGATAGAAAAATGTGAGGTAGTGCTGCACACCCAGCCACTTCAGAGCTATTTACCCACTCACACAAACCAAATTAACACCTGCTGGGGGAAGTGCAGGGGCATCCATTCACACAAACAGATTTTTTTTTTTTTTTCCATCAAGGAATGTGCTTCAGAGATAGAGGCAGCCTCGGTTTCACAATTAGGCAATTAACGGGGCCATTAGAAGTGAGTTAAGCTCATTGAAGCAAAGTGAAGTGCACCCAAAAATTTGGAATTGGATTTGGCAGACTCCAGGCAAGGTGTGGCTTTACATTCCTGATGGCTGTCACTGGTCCCTGGGATGTGACAAGGACTGGCTCTCCCCAAATTTCCCAGGAAAATATCAGCCCTGACACCCCGGCAGCAGCCTCAGCTTCCCTGTACCTGCTCCCTGTGCTGAACTCCTGGTAAGAGAATATTTGATTTAAAGGGCAAAAAAATTCAAATTAATACAATCCAGGTGCTGCATAATGCCTGTTTCAATGCCAAGGAAACTTCCTGAAAATTGGTGAGGCCCGAAAATCGCCAGGTCCTGATGCAACCCAGGCTGTGTGTGTTGTAACAGGACTTGTAATATCTGAAATGTTCAGATATTCAGGGCTCTGATCCCTAATTTCTAATTATAGCAGCTGGGATAACGAACTGTGCTGGGAAAAGCCTTTTACCGAGCTGTGCTGATTTGTCCTGAGTATTTATTGATTAATATAATCCAAGTTTACAAGCTCCTGAGCACCGACTCCTCTTTATTTATTTATTTTTTTTTAATGGCTTATTAGCATTCACCTGAAGGAAGATGGGTGCTTTAAACGGAGCAGAATTTGGAAAAGCAGCTCAGTGCATAAAATCCACTTCACCCCTTTGCTGTGCCCTGACCCAGTGGTTTTGGCTCCACCACAAAGCTTCTCCCCCACACCCCAATTTTTTTATCCATCCAAGAGAGAAACCCTCAGAAAGGAGAGAAATATTGAAAGGGAAATGTTGAGGGAGCAAGAAAAAAAAAAAAAATCCCTTGCAAGAAAAGAGGTCAAGAAATTATCAAGAGAAGAATGTGCCAAGGTGGCCACTTGGGCAGGTTTGGTTTCTGTTAAGTGTCCCCTCTGATTAGCTTTACGTGTCGGGGCCATTGTGGCAGTGAATTGTGCTGGAAAGCATTCTCCAAACTGAAAATGCCCCGCTGCTTCTCAGCCCCTTTGTGTGAGCAGGGACTGGGCATGTTTTGTGTCTGGGATGAACCATGGCCTCTCCTCCCGTCCTGAAGCTTCACAGATTGTTCTCAGATTTGGACACACTTCAATGGACACTTTTTAATAAATTTTTTTTTTTTTTTTTGGTTATTCTGTCTATAGGTCTTTTGTACATTTTCTTTCTTGCTTTTCAAGGCTGAGAGAGAGTTTTGAAGATAACAAGTCCATTTGTCTCCTGCTTTTTTGAAATGCAGATATCGATTTTTTTTTGTTCTGTTTCCCCTGCTCTGCACCTGAAGTCAGCTGGACAGAGGAGCCAGAGAGAAAATGATGGATCAGGGAGGAGAAAAGAAGAGCTGGAAACACAGGAGACTCCCACAGGACTGGGATTTGGGCTCTCCCATCCTTTTGTAGGTGATGTGAGCGAGGGATTCTGACCAAAAAGCTGCTCCTGGCTCCCCCCAGAGCAGCCAGGGGCACAGGGAATGTTTTCCACAGGAGCTCTGGGTGGGGTTTATTGACTTTTTATCGACTGCCCAGCCCAGCTCTGGGTTTGATGTTGAATTCGTCTAAAGGATATTGGGGCAGCAGAAGCAAGGAAAGAGGAGAGTAGGACATTAAATAATTAGCAGGAGGTGCAGAATTCCCTTATTTCTGTATTCCTGCCCAGGTGGAGTGGTCCTCAGAGGATCGGGATAATTGGATTTTTTCCCTCCAGCTTTGCCCTGATGCTCTGGAATTGCTGGGGAGAACTTTCAGGGCTGCCCAGCCCAGCTCGTGCCCTGGGCTGGCTGGCTGGAAAATGGGAAGCAAGGCACGGATGAGCCTTTTTGGGGGTGAAAAATGACATTTGTGGGGCACAGATTGGTGTAAAAGTGTTTTTGTTTTTTTTTTCTGGAATGGCCCATTTCACACAAGGAAATATAAAATGTTCTAAGCGCATATTTCTCCATTCACAGCCTTTAGCTGTATGCTTTTTTTTTTTTTCTTTTTTGGTGGGAACTCGGGATATTCGAGTCTCCACCTCAGCATTTTGAAGGTTTTCCAAGGAATTTCTCCTTTCCTTGCCGAGACACTGGGCCGATCACCTGCACGTCAGGTGGAGAAACCCTCCCGCAGGAGGATCGCTGCTAATTCCGGGCTGAGGTGGCTGTCACAGCCCCGCCAGCATCGCCTCGGATGTGACATTTGAACAAAGCTGCTGCCGCGCTCCCCCAACCATCAGCATGTTAATTAGATGCAAATTGTGTCTAAATATTTAAACTCGAATCAAAACAAGCCACTCTCCCTGCTCCATACCGAGCACCCAGCTCAGCCCGGGCATAGCAACAATCTCCAGGAGGTTTGGGAGGGATGGGAAGGGCTGTGGGGAACATTTCCAACACGACCTTTAAGGATTAAAAATGTTTTTGGGGTTTTTTTTGGGTTTTTTTTCAGAGCATGTGGGTGCACAGAGCAGCTCTGACGGCTCAGCTTGGGAGTTTTCACAAATTGTTGTTCCATGTTGGAATGGCTGCAGCATGTGTACAGATTCATTTATTTGATTTTTTTTTTTTTCTTTCTTTTGAGCCTGTTTTTTTTTTTTTTTTGGGGAGGGAGGATAAAGGAAGATCAGAGGCTGTGGGGTGAATTTCCAGCCCATTTTGGCAGAGATGGGCTCCACCTCCCCACCCAGCACAAATGAGATCACACATCCCCTGTGGGGGTCTGTGCTGGGTTTTGTACAACTTAGGAGCTGTTTGTTATTAGTTTGGTTTGGGTTTTTTTTTTTAGATTTAGGATTAATGGGAACACGACTGAGGCGATTTTTGTGTTTGGGCTTGGATGTTTATTATATTTTATCAGAAATTACAGAAAGTACAACAGCACCTCCAGCTCCTGGCTAGAAGTGGGAAAAATGGCTCCAGCTGAGGCTGCTTCGAGGCCTTTTAAAGCTAAAAAAAAAAAACCCAATAAAAGTTTAACATCTACATTATTCTTTTGACCCAATAATAGATTTTCATGACTCTTTGGGTGACATTTGACTGACCAACCAAAGGTTACCTTGAGTTTTGTGAAGAAGGAAGGGATGAACAAAAGGACACCACCTAAAATTTTTTATTTAGTTCCATATCCACCACTGTACATAAAAACTTTAAATTTAAACCCCATCCCCCAGTGAAAACACACACATCTGACCCACCACACATTTGTGATTTCTAACTCATTATTTTATATTTCCAAGCTTTTTTTCAAGGTTCCAGCTCCAGAGCAGTGTTTGCCAGGGGGTCTGTGCCTGGAAGCACAGAAAGCCCCAAAACTCCAGATTTTTGGGATCCGACAATCCCCGACTTTGCTTTTTTGGAGAGGTTTTTTTTTCCCCCAACAAAACCGATCAACACCTTCTGTTGTAACGAGATGTTTGTTCTCTCTGGGCTTAAATGCAGAAATGCAGCGTGGAAGGAGCCTCTGGCAGCATGGAGGGCCTCACCTCGGGTGGGAATGATGGAAAATTTGGGTTTTTTTTTTTGGAGGGGAAGCCTTGGCAGCAGCTCAGCCCCCAGCAGCTGCCTCCCATCAGCCCGGGCTGAGGGAACAGAGACTGAAACCAGGGCTGGAAATCAGGGGCTGAACTGGGCTTTGCTGCCTGGAGGAAAATCAAGAAGGGTTTGGGATGTGTTTCCTTCTTTCCAAACCTAGCAGTGACCTCCAGCCCTCATTTCTGCTGCTCAGAGGCTGAAGAAATTCCCTTGTGTTTTATCCCTGATTTTCTCTTTTCCCCTTGTGTTTTATCCCTGATTTTCACCTCTTTTCCCTTGTATTTTATCCCTGATTTTCTCTTTTCCCCTTGTGTTTTATCCCTGATTTTCACCTCTTTCCCCCTTTTTAAAAAATTCCTGATTTCCACCTCTTTTCCCCTTGTGTTTTATCCCTGATTTCCACCTCTTTTCTCCTTTTTTTTTAAATTCCTGATTTCCACCTCTTTTCCCCTTGTTTTTTATCCCTGATTTTCACCTCTTTTCCCTTGTTTTTTATCCCTGATTTTCTCTTTTCCCCTTGTGTTTTATCCCCGATTTCCACCTCTTTTCCCCCTCTCAGGGCAGAATTCCTGGCTCTGCAGAGTTCCAGCTGTTGTCTCCCCACTCAGAGATCTGCTCCATCCATCCAGGATTTCTGTGCCCTGTGTCCTGGCTGGATTTGGGGACAAACTCTGGGATTTCAGGCTTCATGCACTGCTGTGTTTGTGCCTCAACATCCTCACCCCCCAGCTGGGGCAATGAAAACTCAAACAGAGCCTGGGACAGCCCCAGATTTTTTTTCCCTGCTCCTGATGAATTTTGGGAGTTTTGGATTGCCCTGAACAGATGGGACACAGGGCCAGGATTTTCCTCTCTGAGGGAAAAAAAAAAAAAAAAATCCCTCTGTGATTTTATTGAAGAGCTCTGGGAATCAGGGGTGCAGACCCAAATCTGACTCCCACATGGATCCCAGATGAACATGTTTTTATACCCTTTTTGTTATATAACCATATATTAATTATTAAACCCATAGTTGTTCTATTTGTCAGGAAAGTGAATCCACAAACACCAGAGGTTTATGTCCAAAAAGGAGACAGAGGAGCCCTTTTTGCTTTATTCCAATAAAGGGAGAGGCCATGGGGCATTCCCCTGGGATCTCTCAAATTTTTGGAGCCTCCTTTTTATCCCAATTTCCCTCTCTCTTTCCCCATGGCTGAGGTACTTGAGAGGCACAGACTTCCCCAACACCTGATACCTGAAATTCCCCTCTCATGTATAACCCTCCCTTTTAATTGTTAATTCTTACACAATTCATGGTTTTTCCCTGTTGCTTCTTTCATCTTTCAATATCCAGTTTCATTTATCAGCAGCCCTACAGTTTGTTTGTAAAGGCAAATATCTTTTCCATTCATCAATCAGTGGAATCCTTCCCATTTTTTTTTTATCTCTCAGTGCTGGTATAACCCACCAGCAGACCCACAGCTCGTTTGTAAAGACAAATTCCACATTTCTCTCATATTGTATACACTGATCTTATCCAAGCATGAATTCTTGTCATTTTCATCAGGCCCCCCCAATATCCTTTCTCATGATTCTTGTTATGATGACATCATTTCTCATGATTCTTATTACAATTAAACAATAATTATATTCAACTACCAAACGATCATTACATTTAACAATCCTATCATTTATCACATGATGATTATATGATGATCATATGATGATTACACAAGTGTAGCTTCACATGATCTAGAAAAACCAAATTTCAATATTCCTTTCCCAGCCCTAGCAGACCCAACCTTCCTTTCCATCCCCCTGAACCTATTGGATGCAATTCCCATGATTTTAGAACCATTTTAAACCCTGTGCTATCACCAGCAGCTCCTCTGCCTGGAATTCCGTGTTCCTGGAGTTCCAGGTGTTCAGAGCAGGTTCCAGGGATTCCTGGGATGTTAAAACACCCAGCAACAGCAGCTTTGCTTTGCTCAGCCAGATGCCTTTAAATTGAATTAATCTCCAACTCCAGTTCCTGTGCAAACTCCATCAATTTGCCTGCAATTAACTCGTGGCTCTTGCAGAATTAATTTTATTTTTTTTTTCCCCTTGGAGAGAGTTTAAAAAAAATAAAAGAGGCAAATCAAAACCAGCAGCTGATGGAGCCCTGCTTTTCATTGTCCAAACTGCCAACTCCTGGCTCTGTCTTCTCATGCCCACAAACAACGGCGCCTTTCCCCTCGTTAGCTTTTATTGCTTCTGCTGGATTGAACAATAACAAAGGTGCAGGAGTTCAACTGCAGGTGCAGGACCCAGTTCCTGCCCTTAATGAGCAACTGTGGGGCAGTGGATGCAGTGATTTTATGGGGGTGTAACCTCAGACAAACACGAGAAAATCGGAATTTAGGGTATGAGAATAAAGGTTTAGGCTCAATTGGGGTTTTTTTTGCCATGGAGTAGAGCAAATGCTGAGATTCATAACTTAAATAAAGTTCTATGAATTTGTTTAGCTGGGTGCACGTCTGAGTCTGAGCTTTCATTTAATGCAGAGATTATTTCCTAGGTGGGATTTAGACTCTGTGTGTCATCAATGAGGAGAAAAAATTAACTTCTTTGGATGAGCCTGCATCTCACACATTACATGAGCTTCAGACTTTACACTCCTGAGGAAAAATTAAAATGCATCCCAGTCAAATGTTGTGAGTTTGAAACTCCCCCAGCCACCTCCAGAGCTGGAATTCAGTGTTTGCACATCCCTGCTTTCACAAGCAGCCCTTGGTTAAGAAGTTCTGGTGAAATTAAAGGCTCGGGTTTCTTGGCTTATCTTTAAAACTCCTGTGCCAGTCAAGGTCAGCCAGCTGGACACAATCCCTGCAGCTGGCACGAGGGCTGGATTTGGGAACTGCCTCGCTGGGATTTCATTCATTGCAACAATTCAGGAGCAAAGGAGCAGCTCCCCCAGCCCAGCACGCCCCAAAAGGGACACATTTCTACAGTGCCCCCCTGTCCTGGCACGGAAGGGGAGTTTGGGGGTGGCTCCCAGAGAAGGAGAAGGAATTTGCAGACTGGATTTCCCAGCCTGGGTTAAGTGCAGCTCTCCCATGCAGCTCCTGAGCAGCGTGGCCACACAAATGTCCCAATTTGGGGAGGGGGACCCTGGGGGCTGAAACAGAACCTTTGGGAAGAGCTCCAGTCCCTGTCAGAGCTGCTCCCTTTGGGGTCAGAACCCAAAGTGATGCTGGCAAATGTCTTTGGGTGAGTTCCACACTCAACACGTGGCTGGGGATAAAAGCTGAGGAGGCAGGGGCTGTGACTGGGGACAGAAATGTGCAGGTTGAGCAGGAAAAACTGGCAGGATCAGCTGGATCCTGTGAAAAAAACTCTCAGGATTTATCTCCCCTCTTCTTCCTCTTGATGCTGAGCCTCCTGATCCACAGGAAAAGGATTTGGAGGATAGAGATCCACAGATGAAGGATCTGTAGGACCCAGATCCACAGGAGAAGGATTCTCCTGGTCCCTTTTCACCCTGTCCCGTCTCACAGAACTCAGTGCCATCTCTGTAACTGGGGCAAAAACGTCAGTTCCCTCAAAATCCCATTTTTAGGAGAATCTGGCTATGGGATCTCAGCCATTAATATTGAGATTTTTCATGAACTGAGAGTCTGGGTTGGTTTTGGTTTTGTTTTTGGCAGGTTTTGATGGTTTTAGCTGATGGGAGAGTTTTCCATGTAATTCCCGTGGGTTCCATGGGCATTTTCCTGTAGAAAATTTGGAATCACCCATTGCTGCAGGAATGATCAGATAATCTCAGCCCCCAGATTTGAGCTAATTAAACCCTGGCTCCCCTGTGAGGATTGCAAAGTCCTTTGAGGGGAGGATGAGCATTGACAGCAGGAGGTCCTGGCCAGGATTTTGGGCTGGGGGGGAGCTCCTGGGTTTGTGCCAATGTGTGGAAATGAGGATGGAACACACACAGATCAGCCCTGACCTGCACTGCTTGCTCCAGAAAATGCAGATTTTCAGCACTTATTGATGTGCTTGGACTCAGCCCTGGGGGTCTTTTCCAGCCCAAATATTTTGTGATCCAGTAGAACAGAAAATGCCCAGCACAGGGAAAACCAACCTTCACCAGGAGCTTCTTGGCTGCCCCTGTGCCCCCTCAGTGTCTGCAAGGGAGAGCTCTGGGCTGCCAAATTCAACCTGGCTCCAACCTTTCTCTCCCAGTCTTGGCTGCTGGAAGAGGTTTAAGTCCCTTTTTGTGTGGCATGGGGATTGTTTTCTTTGCTCTGTGCTTGTTTTTTTGGTTTTCCTCTTGACTTTGCAGTTTGGTTTTACTCAAAATAGAAACATCTGTGGCTGGTGCCTCTCTCCAGAGAGCCAGGCCTGTTTATTCTCCTTTTTCTGGGCTAAAATTGTTGGAGAAATTACTGTTCAAGTCCTTGGGTGAGTGCTGACTCCACACAGATTTCTCAGGGATTTCAGTGGCACAAATGTTTTCTTGAGGGGGTTTGGTACCTCTGTTTTCTCTGCTATCTAAGTGCAAGAATTAGGGGAAGAGAAATACCCTGTAAAGGAGTCAGGCCATCAGTGGGGGGCTCCTCCTCTGCTTTGCTGTCTGAAGGAGCTTCTCATTCCAAATTGTTCAAACTGCTGAGCTTGAACTGTGCAAAAATGACCCCATGAGAGCCTGAAAAAACCTCCCTGCCCTCTAAACCCCGCAGCAATGTAGCTTTTGGCCTGCCATTTATTTGCCTTGGGTTAAAGAGAGGAAAGAAGTAAAAGAGATGGAAGTGGGCTGGAGCACTTTGTCATCTTGAGGTTCATTGTCCTGATGAAATTTTGTTCTTTTGGATTCCTCCACCCTTCCCTGTGTCTGAGCAAAACTGCCCAGGCAGCTCCAAGCAAGGGAAAATCTTGTTTGCAAGGGATCAGATCAGGAAAGACAAAAGTTTTGTGCAAATTGGAATTTGTTTAAATAGTCCCATATGGTAAACTTTCATTTATCACTGTAAATGTCTTTAGGATGGTGAAACCTTTGCTCTTTAATGACCAAAAAATGCCCTGGTCTTGTCTGGGGTGCTGGGGCCAATAAATATTCCCAACTCAGCAACACCAAAGTAGTGAAGCCAAAGCTTGAACTTTTAGGGAAGATTTGTCAGAATCCTTGTCCTGACCTAGTGCACAAAGGACAGTCCAAAAAAACGGGGATAAAACCCCTCCTGGTCTTTAATTTGGGGCACTTGTGAACAAGAAGTTTCAGGGAAACGAAGGGAAAAACATGGATATTTAATAATTTAATCATTTAACCACGGACATTTGCTGCCACAGATCCATGTCCTGAGTGGGCTTTGCCTCAATGATCAGGCACTCCTCATTCCCTGGAGCCTCAAAACTTCTGGAATTCACCGTTAGGGACATGATGCTAAAAATCCTTTCCCTCCCAAATCAGCAGGACCCTTCCCAAGTGGAGCAACCCCAGTCCCAGCTGTGGCCCTGCCTCAGTTTCCCCAGGTCAGGAGCTCCCCACTCTGCACATCTGGGTGAAGGAACATTCCAGCTCTTTCCAGCATTCCTGGCTTTCTTATTCCAGTTGTGCAACTCTCCCCAGGGGTAATTAATGGGTGTAACTAAGAGTTCTTGGATGCAGAACTGTGGTGTTCCAAGCTGAGAGCTGTTGATGCAGGGAGGAGATTTCCTGATGCATCCAAGTGCCCTGGAGCTGAGGATGCTCCTGGCTGGAAGTCAGGGAATTCTGTTGCGACATTCAGGGTTTTAATGGCTTTGCAGAGCAGTGAAAGGGAAATTAGGGCTGAAAAATGCAAATGTGACCCTGGGATCAGCCGCGTGTGGGGTTAGGAGGTGTCTGGGTCGGTTTTTAGAGATGATTTAGGGGAAAGCTGGAGTGAAGAATTCCCTGTCCCAGCCCACCCAGGCTGCTGCTCCTCCTCCCAAGTGTTTCCCCATGGATGCTGCGATGGGAGCCTCGTGTGAACGCCCCGGGAAGGGGACCCAGCACCTCCAGGCATCGATAATTCCCTGCCCGGGAGGAAGAGCCCCAGCTGAAAACTCAGCCCAGATCCCCTGCCTGGCTCTCCAACATCCAGAAAGGAGTTAATTTAAAAGCTGTGGTTGGGATTGTCTGGTACTTTCTCTCTTCGTAATTAAACATTTCAGCTTTAATTTCTCCTGTCTCTGTAAACAGCATCATCTTTTACCCACTAAGTTCTGCTTTGATGCCTTTTCTTTGCTGCAAGAAGCTCCAGTCACCACAGCTCTCTTCTCTCCCCTGATTTTAACAGCTCACTCCTCTTCATGACTCATTCAGAGCTTCATCTGAAATCTCTAAAACATGAATTATCTGCGAGGAGACTGGGAAAATGCTGGAAATGTATTGGATTTGGGCTCCATAGCACGAGGTGAA
This sequence comes from Sturnus vulgaris, assembly GCF_001447265.1. Next base: position 522,884 of record NW_014650651.1, read on the forward strand.
TGGGATCTTTGGCCCCTCATTTACATGTGTCCCTTTAGAATGGGGATTTCGAGAATTAGAGTTTATTTTTCTCTTTCTCTCATGGTCAAAGTAGGAATAGAGATTTCGAAATAATCTTGAATATTCCTCCTGGTTTTTTGGTTTGGTTTTTTTTTCTTTTCCCAATCAATTGATTTACTTGGAGCTGTTGTCCTAAAGGCTAATGAGGCAGTACAGAGATTTATGGATGATATTTCCCTAGCTCTGATGGGACTTTTTAAATGCCTAATTAACTCTGTACCAAAGCATCCCAATCCTCCTGAAATCTGAGCCACCAAGAATCCACTTCTTGTTGATTTTTCACCCAGGACTTGTGAAAACTGAGTCCTGGCTTCCCTGATTCCCTTGGAATGAAACAAGAGACCACTGGCTCTGGGATTGGGTCTTTGTATGCAAAGATTTGGGGCTTCCTATACAAAATATCAATTTATTTAATGGAGAGCTGAGGGGATGTGTGAAAAATGGAATTTACTTGTGTGGCTGAGACATTTTTGCATCTCCTTTGAGGCAGAGATTGTAGGGGCAAGGCCTGAGCCAAACATAAACAATTTTGGGGAGCCAGAAATTCCTTCAGTGCCATGAAAAGAACAATATTTGTGGAAAAGCTGGACGGCCTCGTGCTGGATGTGAACCCAGCCATCTCCACAACAATGGGAGCATCTCCACGAGGTTTGTTTTGAAACAGAAGCCACCCAGAAATGTGAGCAGAGCTTTCATGGCTTTGGCTTTTCCTGCTGGAATGTGGCTGCTTGCAGAGGGAGAGGGATTCAGAGGATCCTCAGGGCTTTGAAGCTGATACTGTAATTAAGGCCATATTTATATAAAAGTAAACATTTGGGATAAGAACTCGGCGCTCCCCCCTTTCCTGCTGCTGGTGTGTTTTCGTTTTTATTCCTGAGCTTGGCCATTTCCAGATGATTTCCAGCAGCTCAGGCTGAGGGGACATCGCTGGTGTGCCAGGAGCTGCTCCTGTGGCTCTCCAGCAGCACTCCTGGCAAATCCCATGCTCGGGATGCTTGGGAACAGCTCCTGAGAGGCCAGGACTGGGGTATCGATCTCAAATGCAGTTTTAGGAGGTGGTTTGGTGTGGAGAATGCTCCAGAGGCAGGAGTGGGGATGGATTTCTCCCCAGACTCTGGTGGAAAGAGGAGCAGCCCCAAGGGCAGGAGTGGCAGGAGGGATTTGGGGTTGGGATCTCCCAGGTCTCAGTCCCGTTTTCCTGAGCTGCTCTCTGCTCCTGCCCCTGTTCAGCACCACAGCAAGGTTTCCTGCCTCTCAGTTTCGGGAAATCAGGGAATCTGCTCCTGCCTAAACCCGTGCCCAGCTGGAATTGTGCTTGAACAGCTCCAGGCCACGTCCCTGCTCCTCTCACAGAGCTTCAGATGAGTTTGCTCTGCCTGTCCTCATTAGCAGAGAGTGCAGCCAATAAAGCTCCTTCTGCAAGCACCATTTGCTGGATTTCACTTCCAAGTGCTCCTGTTTTCCAGGTCACCTCAGCTCTCTGTCATCTATGGGAGAGAAGCACTTAGAGAAGGAGTTTGATCCTCCTCGGGAGAGGAGAAAATCTCTGGATCTCCCAAAAATAATTAACCTGGAAGTGTCTCTTCATCTGAGAGGGCACAGCACTGATGGACCAGCCTGCAGAGATATATATAATTATAAATCTATATATCTATGTATCTATGTATCTATATATCTATATATCTATATATCTATGTATCTATATATCTATATATCTATATATCTATATATCTATGTATCTATATATCTATATCTATATCTATATCTATATCTATATCTATCTATATATCTATAATTAGATATATCATCAGTATAATTTCAATTTTCCAGGAGTTCTGTGGCTCTACAACCAGCCTGGGCTAAATCCTCTCAGTGTCCATGTAAGGACCTGTAAGAGCTTCACTTTCTGGGCCATTTTTTATAGACTGAGTCTGGGAGAAAGATTCTTCTTGCCTGTTGATGTGACCTTCAAAAGAAGAGAGGGAGTGGAAGGCTCGAGCACAGGCTGGAATGTCTCATTTCATGAAAGACACAAGGAAAGTTTGATTGATTGATGCATAATTCCCTAAGGGGAGAGAATTTTATTAGAGGAAATGACTGCCAAAAAAATCTTGAAATAATTAATATCAGCACTTGCAGTTTTTAAGTGCTGTGAGAGAGTGCAAATGAGGAGAATTTATAATCCAGAGCACAGGAGCTGAATTCAGGGGCTGTGTGTTTCATCCAAGGTATTGAACGAGCTGATGGAGAAGCAGATATTTCACAGTTTCAATTAGCACAGATTACTTTATTACTTTCTCCCAGACAGTAATTATTTTGGTGATGAGGAAGCCTTGCAGATTTTTTAATTTTCCCTGTGCATATGGGATGGAGTAGAACAATGAACTGTAGTGACAGCAAGTCAGAGCCCCTCAGAACCTGAGTCCCTCAGAGGGGATGGATGGCTCAAGGAAACACTTGTGACATTTCACAGCATGTGAGTGTCATAAAGTCTGATCAGGGCAATTAACAGTGTTTATTAGCAAACAGAAAGGCAGCATCTTCAAATCCTTGCCATGAGGGGTGTGTTTGGAGAGCAAGTGGAGCAGGGTGTGTGGTGGGAATTTTGAAAAGGAGCTGGAGGGTGAATGAATTTTTTTCTGCCTGAGCTCAGAGTGCCTCGTTTCAGTCCCCAAAATGGGGAATTTAAACTGGGAGTGTGGTAGTTTCAGGGTCCTTTAATGGGCTCATTTATCTCATGATAAGGGCAGGGATGTTCTGGGCTCCAGAACATTCCCATTCCCTTGGAAATTTTGGGTTTTTGGCTGGGGAATTCCAGGTTTAGCATCCCAAATGTGCTCTGGTGCAGCAGATTTGTCAGGTTCAGAGGGAGGGGAAGGACTGAGCTGAGTGTGGATGGATGGATGGATGGATGGATGGATG
>NW_014650651.1:526010-564009 GCF_001447265.1 Sturnus vulgaris
GATGGATGATGGATGGGAGCTCAGATGAAATGATCTGATGCTGCTTTTCCCCCTCAAAATTGTTGATTTCAGTTCACCAAGCCCCACAGCAGCAGCAGCAGCCACATGCACACAACCAGCTGCAATTTAAAAGCACTTTTGGGAATGTTTTCAGTAGTCCCTGCCTTATTTTTTCTCTCCTGACTTTTTTGAAGTGGAGTTTGACTGGCTCTGTGCTGCTGTGGCCAGGGCAAAAATCAGTTTGTGCCTGTGATCTCTTTTGTGGGGGAGAAAACTACAGGGGAAAACCAGAATAAATCAAAGCCAAACCGTGGGGTTTTCAAAATTTGAATTATTTCCAATTTTTTTTTCCATTGAAATTTGTAATGGACCAAAAGTTTTTATTCCAACAAGGCCTGTTTGACTGAGGAAAGTGGCTGAGGAAAGCCAGGACTTGATGGAATAAGAAGCACTTCAAGAGCTGCAAAGAAACCACTCTGGCCCTGCCCTATTTCCCATGCTCAGGCAGAGCTGAGGTTTTTATTTTGCTCTGGTCCCAATCCATAAAAGTGTGATTAGGAAGCCTGGCTTCCAAGCTGCTACTGAGCAGATGTGCCCATTGTAAAATCACATTTCTGTCGTTCATTGCCTGCTTTTTGTTTCCCTCCTTCCTCCCCTGTGCCCAGCAGCCCAAAGCAAACACTGCTGGCACTCTGCAAACACCCAGGCAGAGCTGGGCAGCCTTTTGTGGGCTACAAAAAAAGAAATTTTATCTGCTCCTCTGGCTCCTTGCAGCTGCCCAGGGCTGTTAGCTCCGTTCTTCCCCAATAAATACAATTCCCCTGAGCAGAGGAGGGTGATAAAGGTCTCAGTCCTGCCTGGCCTTTGTGCTCTGCCTTATCAGGCCCTGCCCAGGGATTGTTTTCCTGGCTCTCAGTGGCAGGACTCGCTCCTGGAAGGGCTGTGTGGAGCACGTTCCTTTCCTTTGCCCCCTGGCTGTGCAGCTTTGCACAAACAGAAAATAAGAAAAGCGGCTCCAACACTAAGGACCGCGAGTTTCTGTAGGAAAAATCGACGTGGCTCCACTGATTTCACAGCCTTTGATCATTTACACTGGTTTTTCTCTGGTGAGTCTGATTTGGTTTGAATCCCTCAGCAAAACGAGGGAATTTTGCCATTTCTGAGGCAGACATACTGGCCAGCAATGTCACTATTTCATCTATAAATGAGGAAAAGACTGAATTTGGGAATAGTTTTAATGCTCTTGAAACTCCCTCGCTTGGCAGGAGCACTGTGGGTTAAGAGGGAAGGAGTCACTGAGGGCTGGGCTGCAGAACACCCAAAACCCCCTGGTCACTATTTATCAGTATTTATCTCTATAATAATAATAATAATAATTAGCCCAAAGTTCACAGATTTATCAGAGCAGCTGAATTGCCCACCAGGCTCTGGAAAAGTCTCTAAGCATTGATTTTTGCCTCTTGTTTTAGGGGCCAAACCAAGTGGGAGAGGGAAAGCAGGAGCTGTCTCATGGCTTTTTGGTGTGGAGAGCCACTCTAATTTTAGCTCTCTGCCTTAAAATTAAGGCTTTGAGCTGGTTTTTCTCTGCCTCCCCTCTCTGTGGTCGTGTTTACCAGGAGGAAAATAAATAGGAGCTCTCCCAAGGCCAACTCTCAAATTGTACCCTTAGAAAATGTTGGGTTTAAATTGCCTGTGGTCCTGAAGCTCTTCCCAAGGCCCTGCCTTGATCTCAGTTTAAGAGCAGCACTATAAATAAATGGTGAATCTCCGAGTAATGTTGGTCCTATGATGTAGCAGAAGCTCTAAAAAAAATCAGCACAAAGATGCTTTGCAACCCAGAAATTCAAACTGCTGTGTCAAGCACGCTAAAGCATGGAAGAGGTAAAGCCAAATATATCCTAAAGCCTTAAATTTAAACCACCCCATTCTGTGCCATGAGGAATCATTTCTTGCTGTAAATCACCACCAGAGATGATTAATTGCCTGGCATTAGCACCAGGTTCTCTGGTGAAATTATCACTCCAGCCATGGCATCAAAACATATTTCACCTCCTCTCCCCAGGATGAAAACAGGAGCACGTTCCTGTGTGTTAATCAAGCCCTCCATTACTCAGGGTAAGACACTGTAATTGTGATTACAGTTAGAAATCAATTAATGCTCACCTTAAAATAAAACAGAGCTCTCAGCTGCAGCAGGTGCCCACTCTGGGACTTTAAAGCCCTTTTTGGTCTCCACAGCACCTCAAGCTTTGCAATCAGCTGGACTTCCTTGTTGTCTTTTCATTTCCTCCCTTCAGAAGCTTCTGGTGCTGCTTGCAGAGCAAACACCTCTGTAAGTCAGGGGCATGAACGTTCCTGAAAGGCAGGGGGGTTTGGCTGCTGGGGATGTAGAGTGAGATGTTAAACGTGGGGGTTTGTCTCTCCTGATCCCTGGAACTAATGCTGCTTTTGGCATCCCCCTCTGCACCCTGAAGAATGGTTTTATTTTATGATTTTCCAGGCTCAGCCCTCAGCTGGGACTCTCAGCTCAATATAAACATTTGCAGGGCAGAGGAGAGGGCCTGACCTGGCATTGGGATGCCACAGCAGCCTTGAGGGGATGTTTATTCCCTTTATACCCACCCAGGCTCTTCCAAATTCCCTCTCCACGGCCAGAATTCCTGTGCTCAGCTCACTGACAGACTCAGTGTGGCCACCCAAGAGGAGCAGCTCCCCCTCGGCCCCTGCTGGGGCTGAGCTTTCAGGACTTGTCGAAGTTTTTGGGAAGAGGAATCAGTGCCTGAATATCTGGGAGGGCTCAGGAGAGAGGGGAGCTGATGGTCACTGGATGTGACCCCACGGCTCTGGCTGGGAGGAACTTTCTGGTTGGAATAAACTGGCACAGACAGCAAAGAAATCTGGTTTGGGGCTTGCCAGCCTTGCCCACAAATTGTTGAGGGAGGAAAGGTTATCGTGGTTTCCTTTCTGTGCCTGCAAACAGCTCTTGCTGTCCTGTGCCAGTGAATTTATTTATTTTTCTGTGAGCAGAAAACCCAGAGCAAAGGCAAAAAAAAGGAGTTTGGGACTGTTTGTTCAGCGTGAAACTCTCTTTTGGTGCTTCCCCTTTTCCATTAAGCTCCCAGAAGCGAATCCAGGTTAATTCTCAGATCTAGATCCCATGAGCAAAGGCTGCTTTGCTTCCTTCTCTACCAGCTCTCCTTTCAAATATCACTCGCCTCAGTTCTGGCTGCTGCTGCTGGTGGAGAAGGAAATTTCTCCTTGTGGCCTGTGGGAAGAGCTCTGGAGCAGGAATTGCCCTGGAATCAGCAGCAGCAGCAGCACCTTGAGCTGGGCTCCAACCTGCAGGACACAACTGGGAAAGTCCATCACAGCTATTTCTGATCCCTCATTTGTACACCAGGAAAGAGGAGGGGGGAGAAAAAAAAAAAAAAATCTGTTTGAAAACAAAGGGGCCCAGTGCTGCCTGTTCTTCTGGGCTGGGTCATTAATTGCTGATGAAAAGGGGAACAAAGGGCTCCTGCATCATTACTGAGCCACACAAACTGCTCCAGACACGGGGCTTTGTTCCCAGCAGAAAGGGCAGGCACGGATTCCCTGCGTGCAGAGAGAAACGCGGGGTCTCATGTGCCTGATTAGGGGACACAAAAGTGGCACTGCCTTGGGAGAGCAGCACTGCAAAAACCAGCGGTGACCTCAGCCAAAATGGGAAAATGTCCCAAATTGGAAGCTGAGTGAGATGATTTCCGTTGAGTTCTGTCACTCTTCATCAGAGAATTTGGGAAGCAAAGCCTCTCCTGCAGGACAAAACTCCCAAATGCTTCGAGCTCCATCAGGCTGGTGTGGAGTGGTGAATGGTCAGGGGGGCTGAGCTATAAAATAAATGAGAGGGGTAAAATTGGGTAAAAAACCTCCCAATTGCTCCAAACTGGGTGTTCTGTTCTCCCCTGGTAAATGTTTGAACCTGGAAAAGTTGATGGAAGAGCAAAGGAAGAAGCTCCAAAGGATTGTGCAGCTGAAAGCATGACAGAAATTCGGGTGTCACATATTTAAGCTTAAATTTAAAGTAATCCTGCTCTTGGCAGGGAGGTGAAGGACTTGAAGCATCAGGTGGCAACAGTGCAAGCCCTTGGATCTTCTCATTTTATTGCCCCTTTTCTCCCCAGAATTTCTCCAAATTAACAGATTTTACTTTTCTGACAGTGGCTAAGGGAGCTGTGAGCTGAAATTCTGAATGAATGGAAACTGCTCAAAACAGGAGCTGAAATACAGAAGTGAAGTGAGGTTGGGTTTATTCACAAGCCAATTCCTGGAGTTATTAGCCCACTTCCACTCCTCCTCCATTCATCAGGCAAAGGTCGGAAATTTCTTTATTGCCACAGGAATCCTAACACAAACACAGGAAATGAAGTGAAAACCTCATGGAAATGAAGTGAAAACCTCATGGAAAATGAAGTGAAAGCTTCATTTAGGACTCAATTCCTTGGCCTCACCTTTTTCTATGGAGCAGAGAAGGAAGAGTTGCTATCACAGAGGTATTGAACCAACCTTTCCCCTCCTGAATTTCAGTTTAGCTCAGCCTCTGACCAAAGGCTCTGCAAATCAATGAGGGCTGACAAGCCCAGCTCTGAGTGCAGCACCAGGGCAAACCGTGATTCTCAGCATAGAGAAAAATTCTCCAAGGGTTTCTGACCTTGGGTGGAGTAAAACAGAGAAAAAAAAAATCATTTATTAGTGAGCACCAGAGCTGGAGAATAATCAGCTCCCTACAGGTGCTGGATGATTTTGGGTGGGATGTGAGCAATTGTAAGATTTATTGGAGAAAAATTGAATTTCCAGCATGATTTCCATTATTCCTGTGAGAAACTCCATGGAATTTCTCTGGGACACCCAAACTTAGGGTTCATTGCTGCCAGGGAAAATGACATTTGGTGCTGATGACAAATTCCCACGTGCTGGGGAATCCACCTTCTTCCTCTTGGTGCTGATCCCATTTATTTCATATTAGTATTATTTATCCCATTTATTTATTTATGATTTAAATGATTTTTATTATTTAAATGATTCCCATTTATTGGCTTTGATCCCTGCCACTGCCACCTTTTGGCTGCACAAAAAAAAAATTGGATTTTGGCTGACAGAAGCAGCCCCTCATGCCTGGTTTTGGAGCTGTTTTCAGCCCTCAGGTGATGACAAATTTCTGTTTATTGGGATCACTCTGATGGGATAAGGACAGCCCTGGGGGACTTCAAACTTCCATTACTTTTTAATGGGAGGAACTTTAATAGAAAGGCTGAAATGCTGCTTCTTATTGTGGTGCCTCAGCAATCCTGGAGCCATAAATTCTCTCCTCACCCCTCTGTTATTACTGATGTATCAATTCTTTCTACTTCTCTGAGCACTTAAATTGAAATAAAATAAGGTTTAGGCTTTATGTATTTTTAATATAATGAAATTCAGCTTAAGGTTGTAGAAAAACTCTCCTTGGCATGGAGTGCTTTAGATAAAGTCCTCAATAAATGAGAGCAGCGAGAGGGGAAATGCAGGATTGGGAATCTGGGAGGGGGAAATTCCCAGATTTCTCTCTGTGCCTCCCTCCCTTATCTCAAACCACCCCCTTTCCCCTGTTCATTCTGCCTGGTTGAGTTCATTCTGTATTTTTTTTGTATTTTTTCTGTATTTTTTCTGTATTTTTTCTGGTTTATTCCCTTTTCTCAGCCGAACTGCTGCAGGACAAAGATCTTTTTTTTTTTGCATTGCACGTTCCCCAGTGCACCAGCAGAGGTGTGGAAATCCAGGTGATTTTAGGACCATCCAGGTGAAAATCTCACCTTTTACACAAGGGAAGGAATGAAACAAAAGCAGGTTTGGGTTTTTTGTGGGGGGGTTTTGGTGTAGATTTTGAAATGCAAGTGGGTGTTTGAGTTGAAAGTTGTGGGGTGTATGCTGGCCTTTGCACCATTAATTAGTGGTTTGTCATTAATCTCGTCTGTTTTCTTGATTAATAGGAACACGACTGAGGTGATTTTTGTGTTTGGGCTTGGATGTTTATTATATTTTATCAGAAATTACAGAAAGTACAACAGCTCCTGGCTAGAAGTGGGAAAAATGGCTCCAGCTGAGGCTGCTTCGAGGCCTTTTAAAGCTAAAAAAAAAAAAAAAACCAATAAAAGTTTAACGCCTCCATTATTTATCCTTTTGACTTAATAATAGATTTTCATGACTTTTAGAGTGACATTTGACCAACCAAAGGTCACTGCCTGAGTTCTGTGGAGAAGAAGGAGAAGAAAAAGAAGAAGAAGAAGAAGAAGAAGAAGAAGAAGAAGAAGAAGAAGAAGAAGAAGAAGAAGAGGAAGAAGAAGGAGAGGAAGAAGAAGAAGAAGAAGAGGAACAAGATGATGATGATGATGATGAACAAAGGAAAAGACACCACCCCAAATTCTCCATCTTGTCCCACATCCACCACTGTACATAAAAACTTTAAATTTAAACCCCATCCCCCAGTGCAAACACACACACCTGACCCACCACACAATTGTGATTTCTAACTCATTATTTTATATTTCCAAGCTTTTTTCCAGGTTCCAGCTCCAGAGCAGTGTTTGCCAGGGGGTCTGAGCCTGGGAGCACAGAAAGCCCCAAAACTCCAGATTTGTGGGGTCCAAGGGCAGAGTGGAAGTCGGGAGGAGCCCTGACGGCCCCAAAGGCTCCATCCCAATCCCAAAATCCCCCAAAATCCCCCAAATCGTCCTCGGGATAAATTCTTGTATTGAGGCATTTTTGCATTTTTAGTCTCAGTGTTTTTAATGTTGCATAAAATGATGTCAGTCCTTAGGAGAGGCTGTGAGCTGATGAATGTATCAAAAAAATATATGTTAACAATTATATTAAATGTAGATAGAAATATAAATAAGTGAAGATGAATATATAAAAATAAATAAATGAATGTAAATATAATGTAAATGTAAATATAAATATAAATATAAATATAAATATAAATAGAAATAGAAATAGAAATAGAAATAGACATAGACATAGACATAGACATAGACATAGACATAGAAATAGAAATAGAAATAATACAAATAAATATAAAATACAAATACAAATGTAAATATATTTAGGTAGATATATTATATATATTATATAGATTTATAATATAAGGATATATATTATATAGGGATATATTTTATCTATATTATAATAGATATATTAATAGATACAAAATTAACTGTATAAATGTATTTACATATCAATATATCAATGTATTAATATATCAATGTATCAATACATCAATATATCAATACATATAACTATAACTAACTACAACTAAACTATAACAGATACAAAATAGATATTAAAATAAATATAAAAATTATGTAAGTGTAACTATAACTATGAATATGAACATAACTATAAATATAAACATAACTATAAATATAATAGATACAAAATAGATATAAAAATAAAAATAATATAAAATAAATATAAATAATAAAAATATAAATATAAATACAAATACAAATATAAATATAAATACAAATACAAATATAAATACAAATATAAATATAAATATAATAGATAGAAAATAGTTATACTAATAAATATCTAGAACATAGAAAGTTTATAAATGTATAAAAATCTATTTGCAGGCTCTGTTGCCCAAGGTTCATTAGAGGAATTACAGTTCCCATAATTGCACTGCCCGGCCCCATTGTCCCCGTGCCCGCTGTGCCCGCCCTGGCCCTTGGGGGTGAATTCTTTTATTGTTCCTGCTCATTTGAGGATTTTCATCACAAACCCTCCCGGGAGCCCTGCTGGCTTTGGTGGGGATGGGAACAGAGTTCTGGGGATAAAACCTGAGATTCCTCATCCAGCCACACACTGAAATCATCCTGCAACAAAGGCAATCAATTAAAAAAAAAATAAAGTGCAAATAAATAAAGTGCAATAAGGGCACTGCAGCTCTTCTGGCACCAAAACCTTTTTTCCATTCAAGAACCAAAGGAGCTCCTTGGATGAGCTGGGTAAGGAAAACCACAGCAAAGCTGGGACTTGGAGCTGAAAAATTCTGAAATCATCATAAAAAAACTGCTTTAGACCAAGCTGAAATGATTTTTCCCTTTGCTTAGGCATTCCTGAATACTTCATTTTGTCCCAGACCAACAAATCTTGGGATCTATCAGCTCCTCCACCCGTGAGGATTTGTAAGGTTGGCTGTGATTTTTTTCCCCAATAAATTTAATTGGTTCTTAGATTTTTTTTTTTGTTTCTTTTCCTGAAAAAAAATTTGATTTAAAAAAGAAGAGCTTGGTGGGGAAGTCAGTGAAACCTTTTCTTTCCCAGCCCTCCTGGTGCTCCTAAATCTGATTTTAAGTGTCTTCAGTCAGGATCACACAGGATCATTTGTCCATGTGTGGGAGTGCCAGTTGCTTCCAGGACTCTGTGGAGCAGCTAAATAAATTAAAAAGGGAGAGGGGAGGGAAAAAAAAAAAAACCCAGGAAAAATAAAAATGTACAAATTTCACAGGAAAACATCCTGTGTGAAATGAGCAGCAGCACGGCAGAGGCGTGCAGGGAGCTGTGTGAGCAGGAATTTGTGGATTATTTGGGAAGGACATCCAAATGTCAATTAGCACAGGCAAAGGCAGCGTGAGCCGTGCACCCCGGGCTCCCAGCCCTGCCTGGCTGCCTTTAGAGCAGCAATTGAGAAAATGAAATTGCTCTGGGATGCAGGAGCTGTTTGCAGAGAGAGCCCGGCCAGAAAAGAGGGAGAGATTGTGGGAAAGGAGGAAAAGCAGCAAAGTGAGAGCAGCAGGTTCTAGAGAGGGTCTGAGGTGTCCCCTGCAGAAATCTGCCTCGTTCCTCATCCTCCCCAAAGCCTCTGAGCCTTCCCTTCCCTTCCCTTCCCTTCCCTTCCCTTCCCTTCCCTTCCCTTCCCTTCCCTTCCCAAACCTTCCCAAACCTTCCCAAACCTTCCCAAACCTTCCCAAACCTTCCCTTCCCAAAATATCCCAGCTCACATTCCATGCTCCAGGAAATAAAAACCCTTCAGGATTTCAAGGAGCAAGCTGGGATAGGGGAGGTGTCCCTGCAATGGGATTTGGGATTTGGGATTTGGGATTTGGGATTTGGGATTTGGGATTTGGGATCCCTCCCAACCCAACCCATTCCAGGATTCCCAAGCGTGCACAGGAATATCCCTGATAAATGGGAAATGTGGGGGTGCAAACCCCCTGGAAATGGATCCAGCAGCAGCTCAGAGCCCCCTGCTCTGGGTGTGGAATAAATGATAAATCCACCAACTTTAACAACCCAATGATGGCAGCTCAGAGGAAATGATTCCAAATAATTTCTGTTCCAAAGGCACCGTGACCCCCCGTGCTCCAGCCCTGGCAGGGGGCCAGGCCTGCACTTAGTGGGATGCTTCTGGAAAAAAGAGGAGGCTGAGTGACAATTTTCATATTCATGTCAATTCTTTCCCTGTCCCCTAGCATGCTAAATTCAACTTTGTGCCAGTCCAGGCTTGCATTTTCATTTTCCAGCTGAGTTTTGGGATCGTTTATTAAGCCAGAAACAATTAAATCAAGTCCTAGTGTAGCTGTTAATTATAAGGAAATAAGGACTTATTTCAATAATCCTACTGTTGTGTTCTGCTTTTCTTTTGAACTCAGTTTTTTAATCAGATAGAAACAGGAAAATGGGATGCTTGGAAGAATCTGAGCATCCACATTTCCAAGCCTGGTGCCTCTTTTCCTTTAAGCCTTAACCCAAAAGCTTTATTTTTAAAATTGCTCTCACTCTGTGGTATCTCTTCAGAGCTTCTGTTCCATTTGGCAACTTTAGCAGCTCATTAGGGCTTCTTGCTTTTATTTTGACTTGGGTAATGAGGGCTGTAAAGAATTGTGAGTCTATATTGGTATTAATGAAAAGCAGAGTGCAGAGGGCAGAGCTGATAAATCCTGCTCTGTGAAGGGGCTGAGGATGAAGCAGGGAAACATCTCAGGCAGGATTTATCTCTAAGCTGCCTCAGCAGGGCCCAGCTTTGCCAGGGATGGTCTGTGGGGATCAAATCGGCCACGTGGGGGTTGCCCCTTGATTTTCAGAATATTTGAAAGCATTTCCCAGTGCCTGCTGTTCCTGCAGGCTGGCTGTGAGCAGCAGGTGGGTGAGCTCTGTCCCAGCCTGAGCAGATGGCTCAGCTCTCCCTGCTCCCCACCTTGACTCAGGGCTTTGCTTTTTCCAGGGTCAGTTGGGGACAAGGAGGAAAATCCCTCCCCTGCTGCTTTTCCTCTGTCCAGCCCTGCTGTCCCCGGGTGTTTCTTTGGGGCAGGGTCACTCCTGGCTCCCCTGGCTCACCTGTCTCCCCTGTCTCCCCTGTCTCCCCTGTCTCACCTGTCTCCCCTGTCTCACCTGGCTCCCCTTTCTCACCTGTCTCCCCTGGCTCACCTGGATTTCTCCCCGTTGCCATGGCAGAGGCTGCAGGCACAGCTGGGAACCCTCTGCTCTCACCTCCACAGGCTCTGAGCACGTGTGGCAGTCCCTGCACATAAATATTTCATAAATATTTCATAAATATTTCGTGTCTACAGCCAGCAATCCGTTTGATCAGCCCGAGTGCCCTGAGGAGGGCTGGGTTTGCAGGACTAAGCCAGGCTCAGTGATGGTGGCAAGGCCTGGCTTTTCTCCTCTGCACCCACTGTGGAGCCCAGGCTGTCCCTGCCCCCCGAAATCCAGCATTTGTCATTCCCAGCGCTGTGACCTGGCCTGGCTCCAGCCAGGGCTGCCAGGGAGGAGGCTGAGCTGGGAATGAGGGGAAAATCCTTCCCTGGGAGGTTGGGGAATGGATTTCCCAGAGCAGCAGTGCCCAAGGCCAGGGTGGAGGTGTCCATGTCCCTTCCAGGCCATTCCTGGGAATATCTGGAAAACCCCTGCAGGGTTTTTCACACTCGTTTGTGAGGCTGCTGCTGCCGGGTTTGGCTCCTGCCAGGAGAGCTCTGGTGCTCAGCTCCTTGGAGAGCTCACTTGTTGTGATAACCCAGCCAAGAGCTCCGAGCATCCTCCTGCTGTTCCCATGGCAACGGGATGCCTTCCCCATTGTCACAGGGACCTGCTCTAGGGACACCAGGACAGCACTGGAGCCCACACAGGGATTTGCTGGAAAAAGAGATCTGGGTATTCCTCAGGATGAAATTCCGTTTAATGCCACGTTTTAATGTGTGACATCTGTCCAGAGCTGCTCCATCACCTCCAGCTCCCGGAATCCTGGAGTTTTATCTCCTGTTCTATTCCTATTCCGTCATTTTTAAAGCATGCAAACACCCTGGGAGTTGAGCTGGTTATGATCCCTCTAAAAAAAGCATTTAAACAAACCCAACCTGGAAATGTGCTCAGCTCCCTGGGTCAGGGAAAATCCCGTGGGCAAATCCCCGAGGATTTTCCTGGGTTTTTAACTCCTCCCTGCACAGTTTGGTGACGTTCTGCTGCCTCCAGGAAAGGCAGGATAAAAGCAGAGGGAAGGCTGCTGGCTCCTGGAGCATCATCCCAGCCCTCAGCCCAGCTCTGGGAGTGCCAGAAATTCAGGAGTTTTTTTTTTTTTTTTTTTGGTCACTCATCCAGCAATTCCTGGAGTTCTTCCCTCCTGCAGAGGATTCTGCCTCTCTGCTTTAACTCCCTCATGGCTGGCATTAAATAAGGGCTGGGAACCTGCAGGAGGTGAAGAATTCTGGAGAATTCTTTCTTCTCTGGTGGATTTATCCCACCAAAAAATCCCAAAGGTTTGGTAGAGCTGTTGGGGTTTGGTTTTTTTTTTTCAATTTTCAGGTGTTTGATAGGAAAAATCCCAGTTTTGATGGGGAAAGTGGTGAGGTGGAAGGAACAGGAGAGACCCTGTGAAATTCCACGTTGTCTTTGCAGGGCACTCAGCTCAAATATGGGATGGTTGGACTCAAACCCCTTGTTGTGACAGAAAAATTGGGATATATCCCAGCTTGAGGATCCCTTTGTGTTCTCCAAGGGAAAAATGGGGGGGGGGAAGAGGCTGAGGCAGAGCAAGTCCAGATCTGTGGTGTGCAGGGAGGATTTTCAGCCGTGTGAAATCATTCCATGGAAAATGGCTCTTCCTCCCATCAGGAATTGTGCTGGGATTTCAGGATGGATTTGAGGAGCCTGAATTGTGCAATTGGAGCTGAATGAGCCTTGCTTAAAAACCCAGGAATTTACCCCAGCACGGGAAATAGAGGCTTTCCCCTGATTTTTCAGGAGGGTTTTTTTGGGTTTTTTTTGTTTTTTTTTTTTTGGTCCTGGACATTTTTTTCCCCCGATTCTTTGTTCTGCTTGGCTCCATCCACCCCCCTGACTTTCCCTTTTGGAATAACTCCCTAGAAAACCAGGGTTGAGGCATTGTCCCTTCCTTCCCAGGGTCCTTTCTGCCAAAATTTGTGCCAGGGAAGGATTTTTACAGTGGCTCCACACTCTCCTCTCCCCACCAGTTGATCTCATCTGTCAGCAGGGTTTTTAAAAAACCTTTTGTTGGCAAAGAAATTGTATTTTTCCCTGCATTTTCTGTCATCTCTAAAGGCAGGGACGGTGCTGCTGTCCCAGAATTGTAATAACTTATCTCTCCTTGTTGCCTTTGTGTCAGGTGTTATTATTAATCCTTATCAGTCTGTTGAGGGGAGGAAATTAAAAGGTCTGAAGGGACTGAAACTCAGAAAAATTTGTACTTTGGTCACAAGCAGAAGCAAAAAAAAAAAATAAAAGATTATGTATAAGATTGAGAAGTATATTTCAAACTGATTTTTTTTTTAGTTTTGGAAATAAGCAGAACAGAGGCCAAAAAAAAAAAAAAAAAAAGGAAACTCTCCATCCCCAAAAAAGGGTTGGAAGCCAAAGGAGAAGCACAGCAAACCCAGACAGGGCAATTCAGTACAGCATTAAATTGCAGAGTTAAATATATTTAACTGGAAAGAAGTTATTTGAAGTTGCTGTGAATAAATAATGGGTTTCAGTTTTCATAAACAACTCATTTTCCTTCACAGAAAGCACCCAGAGCAAATGTTGCTCTGAAATTGTTTAATTACCAAGCCTTGCACTGAGTTATTTGTTATGAACTTTCTGTCTTTCAGCATCTTCCCCTCTTAGATTCAATCTCATTTTCCCACTCAAATGCTGGGGTGTGAATGGAATCAGCATTTTCTCTATTTAGAATGGAACTGGGTTTCTGCATTATTAAAAGAGGGAGCAAATAGGGGGGGGAAAAAAAATGAGTTTTTCAGGAATCCTGGAGCTTGTTTAGCTTTTCTGTTTCTTGTTTTCAGAAATGCTTTCCAGTGCAAGCACAAGGAGTGGGCTCCAGTTGTTCTCCAGCTGCAAAAGAAGAGGAATTTTGCTCCAGTCCCATGTCCATGACCTTGTCCAGCTGCTCATAAAATGGGATTTATTCAACACCATTCCAGGCTCTGACCTGAAAGGTTAATTTTAACCAAACTGGCCAATTTACCTCTAATGGGATTTATTGGCACCCAAATAGGAATCAATAGGAATTCTCCATTACTGGGCTTGTAAAACCAGCACTGAAAATAGAAATAAATAGGAATGAGTAGAATTAAGAGAACCAAAGTGACAAACCCAGAGCTGTGCCTGGGGCTGATCCTTTGGTGTTTAGGTTTCCATACCCTGCAGGATTTTGGTGGGGATTTGGTGACCAAATTCCCTCCCTGCAGTTCTTAAATTTCTTCTTCTTCAGGACTTGTGGCTGCTCCTTGTGGATAAACAGCCAGCTCTGGCTGCAAAAGCAGTAACAAAACATAAAATTAAATCCTTTTCCACCAGAATGAGTTAAAAACTCAAAGCTCTCTTTATTTATTTATTTTTTTCCCATGGGGAAAGACACCTTTGAGCTGTCCCAAAGATCCAGCCTCGTTCCAGGTGCCCAACAGGATGGAAAATTTCCCAGAGCTGGGACAGGATCTGTTCACTTTAGGTCAGCTGAAGATCTTGGCTTTCAGTGGCTGCAGCTTTGGGGGCTGAGCTGAAGGTTTTTTGTTTTGTTTTTTTTCCACTGGTGCCTCCCAGACATGGATCAGACAGTGCTGAAGCCAGGACATTCCATCAAAATAATTCCAATTATTTTGCCTTCCAATAGAGCAGGAAGTGTGAAGTGCTGGACGTGTGAAAAGGAATATTAATATTTGAGCTAAAACTCACAGGAAAAAGAATCTGATAACCAGAAACAGCTTTAGGTGTGGATTCTTTTTTTTTTTTTGTTATTTCCCCTGAACTTGCAGGAAGTTTGGGGGCTCTGTGTATCTTGCAAAGTGAAAAGGAAAACGCTGTGAGCAGCTCAGGCTCAGTTGTGTTTGGGGATGAGGATTTTGATCTGTGGGAAAGGCTTTGCTAGGCTGGGCTCAGAGCTGGAGACTGCCAGGGGAGCAGGAGCAGCTCTCAGAGCACTTTTCTGTGTCATAACCTCACTGAAATCTGCTTTTCCACCCCTCTCTGCAGGTTCCTGATCCAGGAATCCACGTGGGATTTCCTTTTGGGTCATTCCAATGCTGGAAAACCCCACAAACACAAATCTGGTGTCCCTCACACTGGAAGCATCTCAAGGACCTGAGCACAACTCCAGGCTGCTGGGGGTGGGAAAATGTTGGATTTTTGGGTGACAATCAAAGGCTGAGTCTCTGTCCTGCCTGTGCCACCACCTTGGGTCTGTGCCAGTGGAAATTGAGTTTCTCCATCCCTGGTTGGGATCTGCTGCAATAATTTCTATCTGCTATAATTATTGGGGGGGTTTAAAGGAGGCTCAGGGGGGTCTTTTCACTCCAGAGCTCCCTGACAGGAGCCAGGTGTGATGGGACTCTGCTCCCAGGGAGGCAGGAAAAGGGGAACCAGCCCCAAATTGTGCCACTTTTCCTAGAAATTCCCTTGTGGGTGACACTGGGAGCGTGGCAGGGAGGTGAGGGCACCCCGGTGGAATCCTTTCTAGCCATTTTTAGCTCATTCTGTCAAACACAAAGAACGCTGCAGTGAAGACTGACCACTGATTGACCTGCTGGAAAAGTGTGGTTTTCCCTCTGGAAAGTTGAGTTTTCCCTTCTCCTCCCTTTTCTGTGCTGCTCCTGCCACTCCTCGCTCTTCTCCCTAAATTCCCTGGTAAGAAATCTCCTCTAAACCCTGCTCTTAAACGTTTCCCTGCTGCCATAAATCCAGCAGATTGGAGGGGTGTAAAAAATGTCACATCAGGCAGCAAAAACGGGGAGATAAAGGGGCTGAACGAGGCAACAGGTGTTTGATCATCCCTCACGTGCTGCCAGAGCAAACAAACCTTTAAAAATAAGTAAATGGACAACGTGTCCTTTTCATCTGCTTTATCTTGTCTGCTCTGAGCTGGGAGATTCATAACTCGCTCTCCTCGGGCCTCGTAAATTGTTTCTATTATTCATGATTAAAGTCCGGAGCAGAAGGTTCTTGCATATATCAGCAGACACTTGTTAGAGACATCCTGATGTTATTAAGACATAGATCCAGCCAAAGGTCGTTAGGAGAGCGTCCAAATGGAAATATCACACGGGAGACAGAGGAGGAAATTAGGGCTGAATATAAAATAGGAGCGGGGAAGTGTCGCCGGGAAGCAGAGCAGGACAAAGAGGGGACAGTTTGGGGACAGTTTGGGGACAGTTTGGGGACAGTTTGGGGACAGTTTTGGGGTAGGGGACAAAAGGGAGGAGGTGCAGCACATCGTTGTCCCCCCCTGGTAAGGATCATGTGGGGGACAGAGGAGAAAATCAGGGATGGATATGAAATGGAAATGTCACTGAGCAGAGCAGGATAAAAAGGGGGACAGGGGGACAATTTTGGGACAGTTTTGGGGCACGAGACAAAAGGGAGGAGGTGCAGCACATCACCATCCCCTCCTGGTAAGGATCACATGGGAAACAGAGGAGAAAACCAGGAATGGATATGAAATGTCATTGAGAAGCAGAGCAGGACAAAAGGGGGACAGTTTTGGGACAGTTTTGGGATAGTTTTGGAACAGTTTTGGGACAGTTTTGTGGTAGGGGACAAGAGGGAAGAGCTTCAGCACATCACCATCCCCTCCTGGTGAGGATCATGTGGGGGACAGAGGAGAAAACCAGGAATGGATATGAAATGTCATTGAGAAGCAGAGCAGGACAAAAGGGGGACAGCTTTGGGACAGTTTTGGGACAGTTTTGGGGCAGTTTTGGGACAGTTTTGGGACAGTTTTGGGGCAGTTTTGGGACAGTTTTGGGGCAGGGGACAAGAGGGAAGAGCTTCAGCACATCACCATCCCCTCCTGCTGGAGCTTGACCCCTAAAACCCGTCCCAGCTCGTTCCCAGCAGCCTGCAGCTTTATCGGTACAAGTTTGCAATGTGAAGCCGCACTGGAGCTGATCCCGAGGTTTAGCACCAGCCCCTCCGTGGCTGCCAGGAGTGCCCAGATGTTCCAAAGCCTCCCCGGGGCTGTGCCTGCAGTGCCAGGACCCAGCTGGGTGAGGTGGGAATGTGCTGCTGAGCCCTCCAAGCTCTGCCAGCCCCCCTCGAGCTGCTGGGAAAACAAAGTTATTGATTCATTGATGGGGTTTTAATTGGAGCAGGTCCACGGAGCAGGAATAGCTGCAGCTCCCGGGGGATCTCCAGGCAGGTGCGTTTGTCACATGCTTGGCTAATTTGGAGATCTCTAGGAGGGGTGTGAAGGGCAAGTGAAGGGTATTGAGAGAAGAGGAGCAGATTCCTGCCTGCCAAGCCCCTCCTGTGAGAGCTCTGGGATGTTTCTGTCCCTGAGAGCAGGTCCTGGCAGGTACAGCAGGGAGGGTTTGATGGGCAAGGCATGGCCTGTGTTTAAAAACACAAACCTAACTCCACGTGCCTTATCTTAGACTGGAGTCCAAACACACTCAGAAAATAGAAAATAATCGTTGTTCACTTGCAGAGCCTGTTGTGTTCAATCACATTAGAAAGGGGCCACAGACAATGGCTGGCTGTCAGTGGGTGTTTGTTAATTCTCACCACAACCCCAGTGCCTAAAAACAGCCTTTTGTGCAGGGAGAAAGTCCAGAAAAGAAGATGATGTTGCCTTTTTAATATGGAATGGGAATCCTTTCCATTAAGAAAAAAAAAAAAAAAAATTAAATTATGAAGTGCTGTTTGAGATCTCAATTCACTGGGAGCACTTCTGATGAAGGCAAAAGCTGGGCTGGGTCTCTGTTCCTAACCCATCTCCCAGTGGGTTGGGACCTCAAACAGCACTGCATAATTTAAATTTAAAAACAACAAAAAAACCCCAAAAAACAACAAAAAAACCCCCCCACCCCAAAAACAAACAAACAAACAAAACAAAAAAAACCCCAAAACACAACAACAACAAAAACAAACAAACAACAACAACAACAACAAAACCACTAAAAAAACACCCCCCCCCCAAAAAAAAGGAAAGGATTCCCTATTAAAAAGGCAGAATAATTTTCTTTTCTGGACTTTGTCCCTGCACAAGAGGTTGTTTTTAGGCACTGGTGGTGTTGGCTCAGGGGTTGTGGTGAGAATTAACAAACACCCACTGACAGGCAGCCATTGTCTATGGCCCCTTTCTAATGTGATTAAACAAAACTGCCAGCAAGTCAAAATTAATGCAAATGAGTGCAAATTCACATATTCCAAAAGGATTAGAATATCATTAATGTGGGCATTAAATATTTAAACAATATCTCTATGAAAGAATTATGAGCTTTCAAAGCTTGTCTGTGTTTTATGACCACATTAAAGCAGTTGTAATGACATCTTCCATGCTGGGACTTGGAATTATCCTTTTTTTTTTTGTTTTTTTTTTTTTTAAAGGATCATCGTGGCCAGAGCCCCCAGTGTCCCCCCAGGTCGTGGTGTTGTCACCCAGAGCTCATCTCCAGTGGATGTGTTGGGATGGGAGAGGCAGGAACGTGGCTGTGAATGTGAAATCCCCCCAAAAAAACATCTCCAGGGTCATTCCACCTCTGCTCTGGGGTCAGGGCTCATCCCTGGCTTTTTATCCATGTGGGATCCAACTGCTGGAGAGCTGGGAAGGTTCTGCTGGCCCTGCAAACAGAATTCCCAGAGCTTTGTTCCCCCTGCTTTGCTCACTCTGTGTTTCAGCTCCCAGGGCCGTGTGTTGGATGCCAGAAATCTGAATTTTTGAGCTTCCTGTGCTGTCAGGCACTGACCCCCAGGAGAACACTGCTTTGGACCTGAGAAGATCCAAATTTGAGTGATGGAGTTAAAATCACGGGTGTGGAGTTAAATAGAAGTGTGTGATTTCACGTGGTGAAGAGTTTTAAATTTCAGGTTTTTATAATACAGCAATAGGGATGGGACAAGATGGAGGATTTTGGGTGGTGTCTCTCTTGGTGTTCATCTTCCTTCTTCTCCATGGTTTCAGGCAGCAGCTTCTGGTTGGACAATCAGTGCTGCACTGAGGGTCACAGGAATTTAGTTATTGGGTTAAAAGTATCAATAATATCGGTGTGAATTCACCTCCATTTTGCTCACTTTTACCTGGGGGCTAGAAGTGTTGCTGAACTTTTGATAACATTTAATAAACAACCAAGCCCAAACACGAGAAAATCCATTTCTTTCATGTGTTTTTGAATTCTGGCTCTGAGTGAGGACAGAAGAAACTCCAGACAAAGCAGTAATGAAGTGATGCAAACACCACCCTGATACAGCCATGCATGGACAGGGGTCTCCTTACCCATGGAATTTCTCTAATCCAGCTTCCATAACCAGCTGCAGTGAAAAGTTCTGATTTTTTGGGAATAACTTGATGGAAAATCTTCCCCATTTCAGTTACTGGAGCAGAAAGGTTTGGAGGATGTGTCAGCTGAGAGAAGAGCTTGCAGGAAAAGCAGTGACACAGATTAGATGGAGACAGGTGGGGAGCAAGGCACTTGTTTGAGTGGCAAGTGTAAAATGAAGATGAACTTTGAAATTCCTAGAGAAGGCTCAGCCTATCCTGAGCCTGCCAGGCCTCTCCCTGGCTCTCCATGAGAACAGGAGCTCATCAGGATAATTTAAAGGATCCAAATTTAAATATTTGGGGTGGTCCCAACACCCACAGTGATGTTTTTAAGCCCGGGAGGGCTGTGACAGGCAGGCCTGCAATGGCATCTGAGCTCAGCTCTCCACTCCTGGTACAAAGCACTTCTCCTGTGCCATTTCCAGCAGTGCCAAGTGTGCCTAGCAAAGGGATTAAAATTAAAAAATCAAAGGGAATCAAGTGTGTTACTCCTCTCAGGGATAGCAGAGAGGAGTGAAGAACCCACTTGTGTGACTTAATGCATTTTTTAAGGAGCTCTCTGGCACAGTGGGGAGGATTATTTTGGGAGAGAGCCACGGATCCAGAGTCAGGGGGAAGATCTTCGGTGATGGCAGTGAATTGTTCTCGAGGCTCTCCAGCTCTGCCAAGTGCTGGGAGCTGGCAGTGGGAAGTGCAGGGAAACACAGTGGGCTGAGATGATTTCCCAAACATTCTGTGCCTCAGAGCTCTGCCTCTGCTCACAGCTCCCTTTAAAGCTTACCATAAACTGGGCCAGAACCTTGGTTGGATGGAGAGAGTTTATTTATCCCAATAAACTGGAATGGGGCAGGTGACAAGGACTGGATGATCCCTGTGAGTCCCCCCCAGCCGAGGATGCTCCAGGGGTGTTCCTTTACTCAGGAGCAGCAGCTTTTGCTGTTTGCTGCTGGGCAGGGAGGAATTGGCTGGGGAAGGGAGCTGGGCTGGGGGCACAGGGCTGGGATGTGGAATTGTGGAAGTGGAAACCTCCCCTTCCACCAGCAGAGAATTTCCTTGTGCTGCTTTCAAAGGCAGGGCTGGGCTGAGCTGCTCATGCCTGGAACACCAAGAGGTGTCCATGGGGCAGGCAGGGATGCAGGCAGGGATTCAGATGGATTCAGACCCTGCAGCGTTCCCTGTTCCCATTTCTGAGCAGCACAGAGCAGCACAAGATGCAGAATTGCCAACCTGAGCTTTTGGTCAGACTCCACGGACATCAATTCTGTGACTAATCTGATCCATCTCTCAATTTATTCCTTGTAATCAGCAATCTGTTTGCTCTAACTGCAGACACCACTACGTGACCAGTACATGATCTAATTAAATGCAACATATTAATGATCCCCTACATGGATTTGTGATCCTGTAATGAACGGTGGAACTACACCACAACTCTGCTTGATTTGGCCGTGGCTCGGATTTTAAAATTATTTTCTCCATTTAATGGCCAAATAATTAATGACAAATCCGTGCATGACGCTGCTGTAAAATCCTTGATGAACCTGCTCTGAGAAGGACAGCAAGCTCAGCTAAGGTGGTAGAAATTAAAATTAATTCAGCTCTTGCATGGATAATAGTTGGTAGGAGGCTGAGCTGTAGATCTGTGCTTGCTTTGCCAGCTCCAGCTTTCCTGTTTTGTTGCCATATCCACAAAAACAGCGATGGGGAACTGGGGGATGGAGCAGCAGTGACACCTGAGAGCTGCAGTTATTTGCTGCAATGTCAGCTCTGAGATTCCCTGTGATCTGCTGCAAACCTCCAGCTAGATTAAAGACAGACACGGGGAACTTGGAGACAGAGCTGGCTGCAACTTGAAACGATCCCATAAATATTTATTTATGCACAGCTGCTCTTGTGGGTGACTTACAAGAGGACTGCATCCCCCTTCCCTTCTGATTTGTCATTTTTTTGGACCACTGCTTTATTTCATAGCTAATCCAGCAGCTTGGTTTCAGGTTAGACATGAGGAAAAGCTGGAGGGCTGTTCAAGGAATAAATAAATGGTTTGGTAGGAAGTTCATCCCATGAAGGGAACAGATTTTCTCAGCAAGGGGTCAGTGAAGGCTGATCCTGCCTTGGGGCAGCAGAGCCCAGAGAAGCTTTTCCAGCCCCTTCTCACCCCAGTTCCGAGGAATCTGTCAAATGTTTGTTGAATTTTCTCAGCTGTTTGTGTAAAGTGAAAAACCCAGGCCTGAACCTGGAGAAACAGAATGTCCTCGCACAGAAGGCAGTGGGTGACACGCAGAGAAAAACAAACCTGCCAATCTGCAGCCCTGGTTTCTGTGCTGGTGCCATGGAGCCAGGAGGCAGATTTAGACAATTTCTGGTTTTTTGGGTTTTTTTTTAAACTTTGCAAAGTCTGGTAATTGGATTGGATTTTTCAGCTCTTCATTGCTGGTGGTTGATGCTGCTGCCTCAAATCCTCGCTGGGGAATCCTCGATGCTGCTGCTGAAATTCGGGTTCCAAACTGAGATTTGGAGCTGGGGTTGGGGTCCCCCGTGCCAGGCAGGCTCAGGTCGAACTGGGGGGGCACAAATACCAAATGCCAAATGCCAAATGCCAAATGCCAAATTCCAGCCAGCACAAGGTCACTGGTGCCCCTGGAGGGGGGAGATTGCTCTGAGCTGGTGCCTCCCAATGAACCCAGCTCCAGGGGAGTCCCAGGGGGGAATTTCTGCAGCTCTGTTTTCAGGTTTCCCCAGCTGGGATGAGCATGAGCACAGAGAATCAGATCGATTTTCCTCTCCCTTGCAGGCAGCCCAATTTCCATCACAAAGGGTTCGGGGTGAGTGTGCAGAGAACTTGCTCAGAACGATCTCAGGCACCTGGATTTTGGGAACGAGCCCCCCTGGAGAACCTCAGGCAGTGAAAAAAAATCAGGCAGGGATGGGTTTGAACCTCCTCAAGGCTGCAGTGATTCCGAGGAGCTCTGGATGCTCAGGAATTGGTTGCTTTGCTTCTTTGAGAGACATTTTATACATATATGTATAAAAACACCAGATAAATTGGGACAGTGCACGCTGCCTTTGCTCTGCTTTGATCAGGGTGTAGCTCCTCCAGAGCTGCCCTGATTAAATCAGAGTGAAAATAAATTGAAAGAGCTTCTGTCTGATTTGTGAGACTTCTTCAGGTGTTGAGGGGAGAGAAAAAAAAAACATCCAAGGAGCCAGGATGAGAGGATTCACCATTTCATTGCCAAGGAGAACTCTTGCTGGCACAGAGGGGTAGGAGCTTTGGGATTTCAGTGTTCAGGTTGCCGAGGAAAACCTGCAGAATCATCCCCACCATGTCCTGAATGGGACAGCAAAGCGATTTTCCCCTTTCCCACATGGTTCTCTTCCCGGAGCAGAGGGGAGGCTGCTCACAGCTGCTGCAGTGGTGCTGCAGGTCTCTCTCCCCACGCCATGAATATTGAAATGCCCGAGTCATTAATCTCACTTCCCCACCGAGGACAAGGGATGTTCAATTCCCCGGCCACAAAAAGGCTCTGCAGGGATGATTGAGTTCCTGGAGTTGCTTAAAAGCTGCCTGGAACGGCTGAAAGGCCCTGACAGGCAGGGAGGGGAGGTCAGGGGTGGAGTTCATCACCTCCCTAACAGAATTAATCAAGGGGACAAAATCAGGACACGTTTGCTATTGAACACTGAGTCAAAGCATCGTGGTGTGGTCCAAATTTAGAATTCCCAGAGGGGAGTGAGAAAGGCTTGGGGAAAGTCCAAGGAAGGAGAGCAAATCCTTTTGTTTCTAGGGGGAAAGGGAGGCAGAAGGATTGGTTCAGAAAACCAGAAAGGATTGGTTCAGAAAAGCCGCAGGAAGAGAAATTATTGTCAGGTCCCCCTGCGATTTTAACCTTTCGTGGGGTTATGAAAGGTTTTAAATCCGACAGGGGGAATGGGGAAAGGAGAGAAATAAATGCCAGGAAGGTGGATGAGGCAGGAGCACCCTCCTTTAGTGTCCCTGTGTGACAGCTCAGCCAGGGCTGTGTCTGCACTGGGAGCTCCAGTCCCGGGGTTTTTGGGCAGGACAAACCCCGGGGAAGTTTCTGCTGCTCAGGAAGGAGGGAATCTGAGAGGCTTCACTGGAGACTTTTCCTTCACTCCCTCTTCCCACGGGGCTGGCCATGCCTAGATCCAGTTCCAGAGGGGATTTGCAGGCTCCTGTCCCTGTCACAGCCCCTTCCCCATCCCTCAAACCCCCAGCAGCAGCTCAGCTGGGCCACACAAAGTGGTAAAAATGATGTTTTTCCTGTCTTGGTCAGCGTCCAGAAAGCTTTGAAGCATCAGAGGGATGTATAAAACAAAATATAAATAATAATATCGAAACCATTTCCTTTTCACTCCCTGCTGGCTCCTTCCCCCCGTTCTGGCCCCAATTTGTGCCAGTCTGGGATGGACAAACAAACCCAAATTTCTCTTTGTGGCTGCTGTGAAACACAGGCAGAGCCTCAGCACTGAGATAAGCAGAGATTTCACTGCAAGAGGCAGGAGACCTTCAGAGGATGTTGCCTCTGGGGAAATTTGTTCAGCAAGAGGTTTTATTTTTAATGTGAAATGGAGGAACAAAACACGGGATTGAAGCTTTTTGGTAAACCTTGCAAAGGGCCCACAGCCCAGCTCGCTCTCTTTGCAGCCTGCTATTATTCGTGCCCCAGATTTGCTTTTTCTCAATGGGCTTCCCGAGATAAAAATGTGCATTCTGAAAGAAAAAAAAAAAAAGAAATTGATGAAAAAAGTGGATTTCTGCTTTGTAACTAACCAGGCTCCTTCAGAAGTCTCTTTTTTCTTTTTTTTTTTTTTTTTAAATGAGCAGCACATTTCAGGTGTGCATCTGAATTTCCTGATTCCCAAAGCTGCTTGTCAAAATTATCAAGGCCTGGTTGCAGTAATTTAATTATTAGACAAATCAGCAGAAATCTCCGTGTTTCCTTCCCCTTCTAAAAATTGTTCCTGAATCTTTTAGTGCTGCATTCAGTGAACGTTTGCTGAGGTTCAGGGCTCTGAGCAGAGCAGCAGAAGCTGTTCAAGTTTCCTTCAGCACCAGAGTGATTCCAGAAAAAGCAAAGACAGAAAAACGTGAGGAAAAGCTGTCTTTGAAACCAGGCCATGTCTTGATTGCAGCCAGTGGCTAAAAGGGGAAGAAACTTGGATTAAAAAGCCCATCTGGGAGCTGTTCAGTCTGGATTTTCAGGCAGACTTGCACGTTGCTCCAATTTCTTTTCTTCCTGCCTTGACCCCAGCATAGAACTTGGCAGATGTGTTTGGGAGATCAGTGTGGGACAGAGCCTGGAGCTTGGAGAGCTCCTGAATAAAACAAAGATGTAAAAACAGCGAGGAAATGACCAGGCCTGGGGTCCCCGAGGGGGCTGAGGGTGAGCACTCCCATGGAGGCAGCACTGATTTACACATTCCTTGGGAAAACACCCACACAGCAAAATATTTCCTTTCCTCCACTCCAGTGCTTCCAGCATGGAACAGCCTCTTGCTCTTGCTCTGCCCAGCTCTCCTCTCACCCCACACCTTTCCCCAGCAGGGAAAGCAGGAAAATATTCAAAGGTTTTTTTTTTTCCTCAGGGTTTATGCTGAGAGGACACACAGAGCTCTGTGCTCTAAGAGCTGATGTGGGAGCTGCCCTGGTTTGGATGGCTCCCAGCTCAAGTGGGGCTGTTCAGGGTGTGGATGAACATCAGGGATCAAAAATCTCCCCCAGCTCAGAAATCAGCTCCAGCCCTTGGAAGGAAAGCTCCAAACCCACCCAAACTCAGTGTGGGCAAGGACTGAGCCCAGATTTTGGCTGTGGAGAGCCCTTAGCAGGGCTCAGGACACCAGAGGGGGAGCAGAGCTCACCAAGCCCTCCCAGGAATGCCGGAGAGGGCTCTGTGTTTGTTTTCCCCCACGGAATCTTTGGTTTTTTTTCCACGTTTGGTGACTCTGCTGAGCACCCAGCCCGGAGCTGTGGCCCTGGGTGCTCTCAGGGTGATGATTGACTGTGCCAGGGCTCAGCACAAACCTTTGCTGAGCACCAGCAGCAATGGCAATCCAGGGAATGTGCTCAGCAGCCACACAGCCCCGGAGATGCTGCTCCTCCTGTTGCCATGGCTACCACACTTGGCTGCCAATATCAGGAGGAAAAATGTTCACATTGATTTCTGCCCCCCCTCCCCTCCTTGTTTTCCCTCTGAAATAAAAGATGATACCTGGGAATTAAATTAATCCCTGGGCTAAGTGCAGTTGTGTTTCCAGCACAGTGCCTGGCATGCACATGCACAGGGATGGATTTTTCTCCTTTGGAATTCGCCAGCCCAAAGCATTTCCTCAAATTCCCTCCCTGGCCCTGCTCCTGTCCCCTTAACCCTTTGCCTGCCCGAAGGAGGATCACTCCAGGGGCAGGGGAAGAAGGAGTGTCAAGGGACTGGTGGCTTTTTGTGTACTGGAAGGTGGGAATGATTTATTTAAAGGCCAAATTTCCGAGCAGCTGAGTGTTGTGTCATTGGTGCTCAGAGGAGTGTGGCTACTCTCATTTCACTTTATAACTCCCATTCAAAGCAAGTCAGCTGGGAATCAATTTAGAGAACAGCATCAGGCTGAATTTCCCGTGTTGTAAGGACAAATATGATCACAGGAAATGGAGCTTGCCCCCTCTGACCTTGTTAATGTAACACTCACTCAGGTCTCCGATGGCCCAAGGCAGGAGTGTCCCACTTTCCCTGTCACTGTTCCATGCTCTGGCCACACCTGATGCTGCCTGAAGCAGCCTCAGAACCGATTTAAGCCAGGCTGGTACAAAATTCCTCAGGTGGGAGGCACTGGGGGCTGCAGGAAACACAGAGAGGGACTTTTCACCAGGATGTGCAGTGACAGGACAGGCTGCAAAGTGACAGGGGAGGATTTAGGGGGGATGTTTGGAAAAATCCTTTCCCTGTGAGGGGTGGAGGAGGGAAGGGTGGTGCTGCTCTGGCACAGAGGGGAAAGAATCCGAGAGGAACCTCAGTTCTTCCATTAGCAATTAAAATCAATCCTTCCCTTGTTGGAATCTGAGCATCCTAAAAGCTTCCAGCACTGAACAGTGAGGGAGGGAACTCGCTGAGCCAGAGGCTCTCAGTCCATCCCATCAGGACCCCCTGAAAAACTCAAAAATACCATTTTTACCTCCCTGATCCTCTCCCTCAATCTCTGCAGCTTGTCCTGACATGGGGCTGAGGAATATTTAGAAGAGCTGGGGATGGGGCTGCTCAGAATCCAGCACGAGGGATCACTGCTCACATCAGTGGAATGCTCCTGTCACAAACTGCCACAGAACTTCTGAGCATCACCTCGTGCTTCCATTTAAACCTTAAACAAAATCTCAAACATCCCAGGCTTTTTAAAAAAAAAATTTTTTTTTTTTTTTTGCTTAATTTTTGTCCTTTAATGCTTCCTGTCCCTCAGTTTGTTCCTCCCACGCTGCAGAACTGAGGCAGCAGCCCAGGATTCCAAACACATCGGGGTCGCTTTTACCTCTGCTGGCTGCTGCAGCAATTTAAAATCACCTGCTGCTGATCATCCCCCTGCCTGGAGGCTTAATGATGCCACGAACTCTGCAAGGAGAGTTTGTGGTGTTTGATCCAATTATCCAGAGCTAAAGATGACTCAGGGAGGAGAGAGGGACGGTGCCAGGGCTCTGTGCCACCGCACGGTCACGCACGGGATGAATCACAGATTTCACTGCAAAACACGATTTAGGGAGACAGGACCAAAGGCTGGGGGTTCACCCACGGGAAGGGAGGTGCAGGGATGCTCCAGGACCTTTCCAAAGCCACCTCAGGGCTGGGCTCAGCCAGGGCACTCTGGGCTGCCCCATTTCAATCCAGCCTGCAGAGCCTCCTGTCATCTGCTCCTGCTCTTTCTTCTCTGCTTTTAATGTACATTGCACAATTTAACCGTTATTGCAGCCCCTTCGGGCAGAAATTGATTTATTATTTAAAATGCTGTTTGTTGTATCCAGAGGATTCAGCAATTCACGGGGTGTGGGTGACAAGAGCTCAGCCTACAATGGTCACCCTCAGCTGTGGGTTTGTCTGAAACCACTCTAGCTCTGGTTACAATGCATTCTAGACTTTTATTTTAATACATAACAACCAATCAATACCTTTACTATTACCCATCATAACTACTAACATTCCATATTCATGTTACTATTCTCCAGTCACAAAAGGTTAGTGGGTTAAGTTTAAGCTAGAAGTTGTGTTTCAGTTTTCTTGCAGTGGAAAACGTTGAAATCTTTCTCTCTACTTGCAACATTGGCTTTCTTGTTCGCCTGTGAAAATCTTTTTGCTTGGTAAAAACATCTTTTGTTTGAGGTGGATTTATCTTTTGCTCTGAGCCATAAAAACCCCTTCAACTCATTTCACTCTTTGCTTTCTAGTTCCCCAGTCAGACTGGCTCAGCAATTCTTTTCTTCTATATCAAAACTTGCTTTCATTTCTATTCCTTCTTCAGACTCTGCATTCAAAGATCTTTCTGTTACACAATCATATCTGTGAGACCTTCCTGTCAAATCCTTATCTTTCCCAACAGGAGGGATCCTGGTGATGGCCAGCAGGAGACCTTTCCACCCTGAGCCCAGCCCAGGCTGTGCAGAGAAGCTCCTCATGCCCTTGGGCAGCTGCTGGGCTCCACAATGGATTTATTTCTGCTCAGCAGGTCCCAGGGAGGCTCCCAGGGAAGCCCTGGGCAGGGAGGGGAGGCTGCTGGCCCCCGTGACAAGTGACATGATGGAGAAAATTGCCCTGTCAGCCCTGATTAGGGCCAGCATTTCCCTCCCTGCCCCAGAGCAGGCAGCAGGACCCTGAGCAGGTCCCAGCCATGGGAGCTGGGAATCACCTGGAGCTGGGTGGGGATGTTTGGGGGGACACCCAGGGGGTGTTTTGAGCACATTTTCATGCCTGACCTGCTCCTCGCCCCTGCCTTGGCCAGGACACACGGGAACAATGTGCTCCTTTCCCAGCCAGGGGGCCTTGGCAGGTCTGGCTGCTTCCTTGGGATGAGATCACAGAGGGAACTCACAGAAAACCATTCCATTTCCCCAGTTAGAAACTGTCAGCACCTCTCACCTCTCCAGGTCTGTGCAAAACCATCTGCTGGCTCTTGCAAAGCCCCTTCCCAAAGGCCTGGCTTTGGACACACAAGGCTGGGCTCTGCCAGTGTTTTGGGTGGCTCTGAGGGCATCACCTCCCTGTTCATCAGCCCAGGGCACCCCCTGCTACCCCTTGGATTAATTCCTAATGCCTCCACACACTCTTTCCTCTGTTAGAAATGAAGAACTTTGGAAAAAGTTCCAAATACCACCCTGAAATCAGCAACCCAACCTCGCCTGGGAATCCTTTTTATAACAATAAATGTATAAATTTACATCCCACCTGACAGGGACCATAGGCAGCTGCCACCCTGATTATTCACAGCACAGAAATCTCCTTTGACAGGTTTTGGTTTCCTTATTTCCTCACATTAATTGTTTCCCCGGGAGCCTGGAGCAAGGCTGTGTGCTGAGGAAAAGGAAGATGTGGCAGCAGAAGTGTGAACAGCCCTGCCTGGGCTCTGTGCTTGGACACCCACATTGTTCCCCAAACTCCAGGGAAGAGGAGGGAATATTCCTGCTGATGAATTTCCTTGGGAATGCCCACTGCTCTTCCAAATTATTTTAACTCAGTCAGTTTATCACAACCTCAGTGTTGGTGCTCAGCAGAGCTGGTGAAGAACCTCACCAGGGTCAAGAGAGAGGGAAAGAAGAATTTCCCAGATTTTCTCTTTAGCTCAGTTTCCTCCATTCCCAGGGCCCACTCACCTGCCCTGCACATAAATTTGTCAGAGAGCAGGATGTGGCTCCTGTGACAGATGGAACCATCCCAGTTCTGGTGGGGAGCTCACCCCAGTCCCCTCCCAGCTGAGCAGCCCCCACTCGGTGTTTGCCACCAGGCACCCTCAGACCTGGCAGGGAATTTTAGCTGCAATTTGAACTTTAAAAAAGCAGCAGCAGTGCTGTTAGGGGCAGTGGGGCAGGGAAAAGGGGGAGAAGAGGAGAGCTGGGATGGTTCCAGGGATCATCCTCAGGACCCACAAAGAACCTGAGCAGCTGGAAAATGCTCCCCAAAATCCAGCTGCCACCGAGATCCCTGCGTGTGCCTTCCCTTTGCCTTCTCCTCTCTTTTAGTTTGTGCTGGAAAGAACAATTCCCGAATTCCTGTGGAAAGGGAAAGGAATAATCCCCAGACCAAACAGATTTAAAAAGATCTTTAGTGTCTGGAAGTGACAGCACCAATCCTCACCAGCAGCAAGGGAAGGCCAGCAGCAACCTAAACATTGCATTTCAGTGGGGAAAAGAGAACTTTAAAAACACAGATTGCCCAGGGAAGGAATATTTTATATTTTACATGGATATTTTCCTGCTGGCTGATATCACATCTCCCTGCCTGGGAAATGAAGCGAGGGGAGTTTTTGGTTTGGTTTTTTTTTTTTTTTTTTGCATGCTCTGCATGGAGGAGGTAATGGGAGATTTTGTGCTCTAAGTGGAGATAGCAGAATCACATGGGGCAGGGGAGAAATTGCCTCTCGCTATCCTGCAGCCACAATCACCACTCTGAGGAGGGGAGGGGGGGCTGCACAGAGAAAATAAAACTGCTTTTAAAATAGCAGGCCTGGAGGAATAGGTAACTCATCTGTAGGAGAAGTGCAACACAAGAGGAAATCCAGATTAATATTTAGCAGAAGTAACAAACTCTTAACACCACATTCCCCCCTCTGAACATTCTTTTCTCCACTTTATTGTTCTTTGCCTTTAGCTCAGCTTGAATGCTTTGGAAACAACTCAGGTGATTCTTTGCAGACTAAAGCAGTGATAAGAGTTTTTTTGGTGCTGCTTTTATTTCATGTACAGCTGACAGAGCAGATTGTCCTGTTGGTGCAGGTGCAGCTCCAAAATCCTTCCAGGTAATTGGGATTTTTTTTTTGAAGGAGCCATTATGGAATTTCTCATTCACATCCCATCATTTCTGAGGTTTCAGCTCTTCTCTCCTTTCTAAGGTTGGGGGATTTTTAATGGGTTTTTAGCCACTTCAGGATTTTTGTTTTGGATTTCAATATGGTTTTAATTAAAGTAAAGATGTTAATGGCACACATAATGTTCATGAAAGCAGCAGCAACACTCCCCCAGTGACTCACTTAAAGAAAGCACATCAGGTTGTGTATTTATACTGAAATCTGCTGGATGTGATGCTTTCCCATTTTATCTCTTCACAACTTTGAATTGGAATTCCAAACGAAAATCTTGAAATGGCTAAAAACCCATGAAGTTTGAGTTTCCCCCTTTCCCTTGGCTGGCAAAGCCAGGAAAACAGGCCAATAATTGGGAATTCAGCATCACCATGGGATTGCTCAGTGCTCTGTAAGCATGAAAGGGAAATCCAAGGAAACTGGAATCAATATTCCAGCTTTCCTGTTGGCATTTGGGGCTGCCCAGATTTCTTCTCTTGCTGCAATCACTGAATTCTCCTCTCCTTGCAAGCCCCCACTGCTGGCATCAATAACATATTCAAATATTCCTGTGTACTAAGCAGCTCTTAATAATTACGTCAACCCTTAATTTGCTGCGACTCAATTACTGCAGCAGCTCATTGACATTGTTAAGGTTAATAACTCTGAGATTCAGAGGACAGGACACGTTACAAATCACACTGATTGTGGAAATTGTTGCAGCAAAAGCAGGGCAACAATTGGCAAAATATTATTTAGCAGCACTCAGGCAGCAACTTTCCCAAGAGCTCATCCCGTGGGAGAGTCTGGGGAGGTTCTGACTGGGAAATTCCAGCAGTTTGGGCTGGGAGGGTCTTTCCTAAATCCTGGAGGATTTCTCCTTGTGCTGGAAGAGCCAGGTTTTGGATGCAGTACAGGCAGTGCTGGTGGGCTGCTCAAAAATAGCGAATTTTCTCCCCTCAATGGTTTGTCTGGACCACAGCTCAACCTCCTTGAGGGAAAATCTCATGGAATATTGGCCCAGCAGTGGTTTGACCCTTTGCTCTGAGCATGGCCTTAAATATTTCTCCTAAATAATCTTTTGGCCCTTCAGAGCTGGAGGCAGGCAGGACCACTCCTGTCCTTGTCACCATCACTGAGCAAAGGAGAGATGGTTTAATGTATGGGCTGGAGTGACTCCTCAAATGAATCTTAATCACATGGGCTAATTAGAGGCTGTGTTTGTTAATCAGATGTGAATAGCAGGCTGATTTCTCTATTTGGATAAACGTCTGCTGCAAAACCTCTTGGCAGATGGGCCAATGTTTGCTCCCCCCCAGCCTAAGTGGGCATTTTAGCAGGTTGCAAACATCAGTTCATCGCTAATTAGGGACAAATGAAAGCAGCAGTGCTGGTGTCCAGCACAGGGCCCAGACACTCTCCGTGGTGTATTGGAATCTGCATTTGGAATTCCTGCATCCTCCCTGGGGTCCTTCTCGTGGACTGGGCTGAGCTGTTGCACAGGACTGCTCAGAATTTCCTCCCCCACAAAATAAATCAGGGTGAGATTTCCTTGCAGGCTTTCCAGGCTTATAAGAATCAAATTAAATTATTTGGGGTGCCCTGTGCAGGGCCAGCACTTGGACTTGGTTGATCCTTGTGGGTCCCTTCCAACTGTGATTCCATGGTTCAAAATAAAACCAAAACCTGGAGGCAGCAGCTGCAGCTCACCTTGTGGCTAGCCCAACTTTAATCCAAATTTCTGATGCCCTCAAGTCCTGAAACCGAGGAATAGAGGTGAATTTAGCCCTGAAAGGTCCTTGGGGCTCTGTTCCTTGGGCTGTGGGTGCTCTGCTTTGTGCCAGCTCTCCTCTCATCACCCCATGGATCTCCTCCAGTGTGCTGGGGTGGCTCTGGCTGGGGCATCACCTCCCTCCTGGCTCCTCCAGCCAACAGCTGAAGCTCAAATGGGATTTTCAGTGTGTTTGGCTTCTCCTGCACTCTCCAGAATTACCCTGAAGAGTATTTAAATATCTCTCTTAATAATTACACCGAGTTCCCTGCTACCCATATTCCCAGCAGCTCCTCTGCCAGTGGAAGTGCTGAGTTATCCTGCTTTTATCGTGCCTACCTATGGATTACAAATAGATCTTATTAACTGCTCCAAGCTGACACATCTACTGGAATAAAGGGGCTCGTTTCTTCCCAGGCAGCAGAACAATCTTCCTGTTATGCTAATAAATACAGGAATTTGCATAAATCTAATCAGATGGGGAGGCTCAAACAGAGCCCAGCGCTCCTGGGTGCTTGGGAGAGCTGCTCCTGCAAAAGGGACTTTTAGGGGAAATCACCACCACCAGTTGGAACTGGGCAGGGGCTGGGAGAGGAGGAGGAGGTGGGAGTTGTCCTTCCAAAACTCCAGCTCAGTTTCCAGGGGGGCTGTGTTGCAGAGCCCCTCATCCTGGGTCTCACAGCCTGTTGCCTGATGCATTTTATGCATTAAATGCATGTACTAGAGATGAGAAAAGGCGATTTTCTCCGAGCTCTGACTGTGCTGGACCATCCCTTTGGATGGAAAATGAGCCCTGGGGTGGCACTGCTTTGTGCTTTTGTGCACCCCAAAACGCCCTGGCCCTGGTGCTGTGGGTGCTGGGAGCCTCCCCAGCCTCACAAACCCCTTTTGCTCTGGGGGTGAGCAACTCCTTTCCCTCCAACCCCATCCAGAAAAAGAAACCAACAAAAAAATTCCTGCAGATCTGGGGAGAGAGCAGCTGCTCAAATGCTGGAAGGATTTGTGATACCCGTGACCTTGTGTGGGGGTTTTGTGTCTTGGACAGCTCTGCATCAGATTGGGCTGGAACTGGGGATTTTTATGGGGCAGAAAAAGGAATTTGCTGCAGCCTCCTCCCTTTCAAAGCTGGGTTAGTGCTGGCAGGGCTGGGAAGATGCAGCTCCTTTGCTCTCTGCACTGGTGTTGATGACAAACGTGTCTCTCCCTGCTCATCCCTGCTGCTGCTTTACCCTCCAGCCGTCCTGGATTTGCTTTTGGAGGGCAGGAGAGCTCTGCCTTCCGTTTTTAGCTCGGCAGATGTCTGCTTCCCTGTGGGAAACCTGCCTTGGACCAAAACCCGGCATGAGAGGGAGGCTCATGGAGCTGGAGAGGCAGGTGAAGCCAAGGCACACCTTGAAGGCAAAACCAGACGCACCCTGCCTGCAGAACGAGCCTAAAATCGCATCTCCCGCCCTGCTCCTGCTTCAGATCCCATCTGCATTCCTGGCTGGAAGCTGGGGATGAGCCCAGCCAGGAGGGAGGGGCTGTGCCAGGAGTGTGCAGTGCTCCAGACAGAGCAGGGAGCTCGGATTTGTTCCTTTGGAAAACGCTTTCCACACACCTCTGAATGCTCCAGCAGCAAAACAGCACCGGGGCAGTAGCTGGGGGCTCTTCTTCCAGGGTGAGGGTGCTCAGAGTGGGAGAATTGGTTGTGTAAGGAATTCCAGATGACACCAAGTGCTCCCTCAGGGCAGATTTGGCTCCACCAAACTGCTCAGAGCTGCATCCAGCCCGGCCTCGGGCAGCCAGGGATGGGGCAGCCACAGCTCCTCTGGAGCCTGTGCACAGCCTCTCCCCCCTCAGAGGCAAGGGAAGAAATGATTCCTCTCTCCAGAGCTGGAAAATCGCTTTTCCATCATGTTCTCCTTCAGGTTCAGGCTCTGGAAATGCCCCTGCCTGAGGGATTGCCTTCAATTCATGGTGGTGTTTAAAGAACAGAGGCTCTGCCCCCATGTTTTCCACGTGCTGGGAAATAGAGGGAAAATCCTCGATTCAAAACCTTCTAAAAGGGGAGGATGGTTTAATTCTCATTAGCACATTGCTCCACCTGCTCCTCGTACAGCACCTGGAAAACAAAAATTCCCATTGGAGGGTTTGGGCAGGAGCCCCGTGTGCAGCAGGGGTTGGGATGCTGTGACTGGGTTTGTTGTGGCTGAATTTTGGGATGTTAAAAGCCTTCACTGCCCATCATCCCCCCCACCCCGGGAGCAGTCACAGGTGAAACAACCAG
Source organism: Sturnus vulgaris (assembly GCF_001447265.1). Next base: position 559,878 of record NW_014650651.1, read on the forward strand.
AGCAGCATCGATGTGGGTGAAATAAAAGCAGCCCTGGGCAGCAGAGCCCTGCAGGGTTCATCCCTCCGCAGCCAGGTGATTTATCCCAGCAATGAGAACTTCACATTTTCAACATTTGGTGCAGCTCCAAGAGGCTCACAGAACTTGGAGTTCATGCAGGAAAGGATTTCCAGACACTTCAGCAGGGCAGGACCCTTGGAGGAACTGGGAGGTTTTCCTGAGAACGTTCAATGTCGCCTTAAATTAGGCCATAAAAAGTAAGTGCTTTTTAAAAGCAATCTTGCACTGTAGGGTCTGCATTGTCACGGCTTCCTGGTGATTTAAAGGTTCTCCTTCCTCGTGGCTCCTGCAAAAAAATCCAACAAACACGAGCCTGGCTGCCGTGAAAAATACCCTTGCCTGTAAATCTAGAGGAAAAGCTATATATATATAAATACCTCGATATAAATATATATATAAATGTGATAAACATCTCTAACCCAGAGCCCATAAAGCTGGAGGCTGACAGCAGAGCTGGGGAGCTCAGGCAGGGAAGAGCAAACCTGGATTTTTTTGGTTAGGGATGTACAGGTGGCTGCTGCTGCTGGGATATTTCTCTGTGGTGTTTCTTGGAGTATTTACATTTTTTTTTTTTAGGAGGCTCACACTGGCTGTGAGGAACAGAGAAAATCCCAGAGCACTGCAGTGGCTCGTTTGTCATCCAGCTGCTTTTTCTGCTCCTTGTTCTTTCTGTGCCATCATTTGAGTCACCCTTGCTGAGTTCCCAGCGTTTCCTGAGTGTTTTATTTTCTGACTTTTCCTGTGGGAGTGCTGCTGCTCTTGGATGGGACTTTGGGGCTGGGCTGGGTCTGATCCTCTCCTTTTCCTGCTGATCCACATCCCCACCTGTGCCTCCTTCCCATGGCTTGACTTCAAATTTCTCTCCTTTGGTGCTTTATTCTGATTTGTTTTAATGACAATATTTTATTTTATTTTATTTTATTTTATTTTATTTTATTTTATTTTATTTTATTTTCTTCTGTTTTCTTCTATTTTCTTCTATTTTCTTTTTTATATTTTGTATTATATTTAAGATTTCATTTTATTTTATATTTTAGTTTTTATATTGTTTTATTTTTTATTTTATTTTCTATTTTATATTTAATATTTCATTTCAGTTTATATTCTATTTTATACTTTATTATTTTATTTTTATTTTATATTTTATTTTCTATTTTATTTTATTTTTTATTTTCTATTTTATGTTTTATTTTATTTTATTCTATGCTATTCTATTTTATTTTCTTGTATTCTATTTTATTTTAGACTATTTTCTTTTATTCTATGTTATTTTATTTTATTCTATGTTATTTTATTTTATACTATTTTATTTTATTTTAGACTACTTTCTTTTATTCTATGTTATTTTATTTTATTCTATGTTATTTTATTTTATACTATTTTATTTTATTTTAGACTATTTTCTTTTATTCTATGTTATTTTATTTTATTCTATGTTATTTTATTTTATTTTAGACTATTTTATTTCATTTTAGACTATTTTCTTTTATTTTTTATTTCATTTTATATGGATCCAGTGACAGCTGCCCTGCATGGTCAGCATCTCTCCCAGTGCCTCTTCCAGACTTTTCTCACCCCTCTCTCACCCGTCCATCCCTGGCCTTCACCTTCAATCAGCCTCTGCCTCCAGTGCCAGTCCCAGGCTGCCCCTGGCATTGCCCAAGCAGGGCAGGGCTGGGGTTAAACAAACCAAGTGGGGAGGAATTGGTGCAGGGCAGCAGAGCCTGGCCTTTCCCAGAGCCTGCCTGAAAAGCCCTTTCAGAGCCATTTGTGTCCCCTGGAGGGGGCTCCTGGGGACAGGAGGTGCCCCCAGAGCAGCCAGCAGGGCTGGGCTCTTCTGGAAATGTGCACACGCACAAAATCAAATCAAATAATAATTAAAAAAAAAAAAAAAAAAAAAAAAAGGGGGGTGTGTGGGAAATCAGCTTGGTAAATAATTCCTTTCCCCATCTGCAGCTTAACAGGGAAGGACAAGACCAGGCAGCTCCAAAAGGCTGGTCCTGATCTCTGCTGACATCTGCAGCCAGCCCCACAGCAGGAGGAGGAGGAGCAGAAAGGGCCAGAGCAGCAGAGAATTCCCAAATTCCCAAATTCCTAAATTCCCAAATTCCCAAATTCCCGTCTCCCGGTGCCTGTGCCCTGCCCCTGTGCCGTGGGAGCTCTGCAGGCACCACCAGCCCTGTCCCAGGGTTTTGGGGACACAAAACCACACTGGGAGGGCTCCCAAATGGGGGAGCAGCAAATCTGCAAATTCATTAAATGTTGGTCAGAGCACTGCTTTGGTTCTCTGGGTTAGATTTGATTATCTCCTGCCCCTCTGCTGAGGGAGCACCCCCAAAATGGGCTGAGCTGGAAAACCCTGGGTAGAAAATGCCCAAAATACACTCAAAACACACTCAATATCCTTTTCTTTTCTTTTCTTTTCTTTTCTTTTCTTTTCTTTTCTTTTCTTTTCTTTTCTTTTCTTTTCTTTTCTTTTCTTTTCTCTTTTTCTTTCTCCTCAGGGAGTTCTGCCTTTGGTGCTTGCTTAAACCCCTGCAGCTGGGAAGGAAAATGATCAGACAGGACCAATTTTTGCAGGACACGGAAGGCAGGGGAATGATCAGACAGACAATTTTTACAGAAGGACACAGAGGACAGGGGAGGTTCTTTCTGCTCCCCTCTGGGTTAGGGAGAATCCCCTGAGGAGGAGCCTCAGAGCTTCATTCCACCTCTGGTGCTGAGCTCCAGCTGGAAAAACCATCAGGGAAAACTTTCTGAGCTGAGTGCTGCAGTGAAGGGATCGGGGTGGAAGAATTGTCCAGCTGAAGTCTCTGAGAGCGAATCCATGAAGGGAAAAGAGGATGGGGAAGGGGATTTGGGGACCCAGCTGCCCCTGGATCCTGCTCTGCCCCCAGAACCACAGACTGAGGTGTCTGGACAAGATGGTGAAGGGTGAAGGCAGAGATTTGCATACAGAGCACTGAGATAATGAAAAACCCCAATTAAAACCATAAATCAGGTGCCTCGTGGTTTAGTCATTGGCCTGGATTGTCCCTTACAGGAGGTGGCTTTGCTGGAGGGATCCAGGTGAATTCTGACACCAGGATAAATCCACGCAGGGATTTTCCTTTTCCTTCTCCGTTTGGCTTTTGCAGCACCTTGAATTAGAACCAGCTCTTGTTTCCACACCAGGAACGAGTCCAAGGATGGTGTCAGTGGTTTGTGTTCTGTGCCAGCTCTGCAATGTCTTGATTGCACAACCTGCTCTTTTCCCAGGTTCCTAAATCTTCGTTCCTGGAGGTTTTAATTGGAGGTGAGCAAAGTAATGATCTGTCAGCCACGCAATCCTTGCTCTATTCATCTTGCCAAGAAGGGAAAAAAAAACTGAATTAAAGGAGAAAAGAATGATCTTGGAGGCGTTTTCCAGGCTTAATGATTCTGTGATGCTGCAGCGTGTGGCTGCTGAGGGGCAGGGGTGGCCTGGGTGTCACCAGGCAGCTCAGGAGGGGCTGTGACACCTGGGCAGCGACACCTGGGCTGGATTTCAGGATTTCAGGCACAGGGCAGGGGCCAGGGCAGTACTGAGCTGTCTGTGCCTGCTCCAGAGAGCTCCACCTGGGAGAAAAGCAATGTTCTAATCCACGGAGGAGCTTTGTCCTTCAGCACCTCACAGAAATTCCTTTATCTCCGTTATTTATTTATCACCTTGTTGAACGTGGAGAGCCCCTGCAGCCCTGGGCTCTGGCAATTAGCACTGCTGGCTAATTACAGAGCAGGGCACAGATTGATGTGCTGCCTGCCAACCTGCCAGGGCTGGGCCACCTCCTGCCCTCCTGAGCAGCCAAGCCCAGCTGGGTGTTCCTCCTGCTCCACCCCCAGGCACGGCTGGGCTCCAGACAGCTTTGATTTATTCATTTACAGAGCCAGTAAAGCCAATCCATCGTGCTTCACGTGCTGCCCTGGCTGTGCTGAGCCCTGGGGAGCTCAGACAAAAATAACTCAAGTGCTGATCCCCTGGGAAAGAGGGAAAGGGACTGATCCCCTGGGAAAGGGAAAAAGGGAAAGGGATTGATCCCCTGGGAAAGGGAAA